>OZ038490.1:68586458-68596458 GCA_964036315.1 Acanthosepion esculentum
TGTATGTGCAAACAAGATAGAAGCATTCTATTAGCACACAGTTCAGTTTGAAACATCCGGTCGTGCTCTCATTAATTTAGCTAATTATTGACGGTTTTCTTTGACACCTGGCACTCTCATCCTATATTTGAACTTTGAATCTTATCCCTCCTCAAG
Organism: Acanthosepion esculentum; assembly: GCA_964036315.1. Lineage (NCBI taxonomy): Eukaryota > Metazoa > Mollusca > Cephalopoda > Sepiida > Sepiidae > Acanthosepion > Acanthosepion esculentum. The sequence goes on from OZ038490.1 coordinate 68,586,615, forward strand.
AAAATGTCTGATTAAATCAACATTACATCAACAGATATATAAAATGCACCTTGTATAAGTACAAAAAATGGAGGGAGTCGTTTTGTCATTGTGTAATGGTCATCAACATTATCTTACATACGATTATCATGGAGCGAATCCTATCACCATTGCGGGTCAATGTGTTGGTTTTGTAATTTAATATACATACCAAATCACTTCAAGCTTCGTAGAAATACAGTATACACTGTCAGCTTTAAGGAAGCAATAATTCATTTGACGTTATCCACATATACCTATGGACTCCGTAATCTTTCAATAACATCAGGTTTTCTTTTCTTTCTCGGATCATAATTAATTATAATACATTCTACGCTTATTTTACTTGGATTAACACCATTATTTCTATAAATATTCAATGTATTACTAAGAATATTTGCAGGAGTCGTTATTGTTTTTTTAAAAAAAAACAAACATTTAATTCTACTTATGTCTAAAAGACCAGCTTATTTAAAAGAAAATTCCGACTAGGGTGCCTATCCCGTGACACATTTGATCTTAGAATCACCATATATATTGAAGCCAGATCAGCAGCGTTCCAGTCAACTTTAATCTCCAAAAATTTAAATGCAAAGTCAAACGCAATCTACTGTCCGCCTGGTTAATCTTCTTTTGTTCTCGTTCTTTAGTAATGTTTCTGTTTTCTAATTCTTCCACACCCAATAACTCCTTGTGTCTTAGTTGCTTTACTACCTTTGCTTGGGATAAACTTAATTAAAGTAACTAAATACAGATGATCGAACTATTAACACAAGCTTAAATATAACGATGCCGTTGTGATAAAAAATGAAAACATGAGATTTAATCGCTCATATAGAACTGTTGTATCTTCGAGGTCAATGATACACAGAGAAGAATGAGTGCTTAATATATTTATTTAGCACTTGTATTCGGTGTTAACGGACACATACAAAATAAAACACAGAACAATAAGTTACAAAACAATTAACGAGACAACTTACAAGTAAAAAGGAGAGTCAAATGCTGTATAGCTAAACGAAGATTAGTTCCAACACTAATCTGTTTAGTATCAACTTATTAACCAACTGTTGAAATCCTTAATCGTAGACTGTTTAAGGCTATGAGCCAGGCCATCTGGTAGAGTACTGAAGGAGTGCTACCTACTCTACAACAATAGCCTTACATCTGTAGAGGGAAAGCTTGTGAAGAAAACGAAGAAAAGAAATAATCTTCATTACAGCTTTTTAATATGTATTTGTTTTATTACTGAGTTTAAACGTAATCTTTATTTTCTTTCAAGTTGAAAGAATTGAAGAAACATGTTCGGCGAAAAATATTTAGCTTTTTCTTGTATTACAACACAAAACAATATAAATTAATTGCGTTAGTATGATTGAAATCTATATGTAATTACCTTAGGCGAGAATCAGGTATTTGCGTTATGCTATGTATGCGTTTATGTGTTGCGGGATCATGGCAGCAAGCAGTAGCCATCGGTTGGCCTGATTTGTCCGACTATTACGAAACGTTTTGTTTACAATTTTCGTTTCGTATGTTTTTCGAGTTGTATAATTTACTTTCAAATGCGTGAGGATATTGCAAGAATGTACTAAAATTCAATAATTATACGAAAATGTGTAATCAGTACTGCGTACAAAATTCCTGGTCAATGGTTTACCGAAAAACAGAAAATTATTTTATGATCAATAATATGGTTAGTCATTTTCTAGTGCGAGACATAGATTTTCCTATCAGAAAATGATATAGCCGTCCGCTTTTTTAATGCTGGAATGATGTTTTGTATAACATCGCTGATTGGTTAATAAATGCATAAATAATTTGAATTTGGAACTTCTGTGAGCCTACTTTGTACACAAATGAGGTGATTTCTGTGTGAGCTTTTTTTTGTCACATAATTGAGAATTTTAGCGATATTACTTAAAGCTTTATGTATTTTTATAGAATTTTAAACGGGGCTCTACACATTTTACTCCGTTACATCGACTGTTAGGTCAGCCAGTGTGTCAGAGGCTCTCTACATTTCTCATCCGAAACGTAGACCTTATATTCTCGATTGTAATATCTGAGAGACTGACCCTGGTGCATTTCGGACTGGTGTTTATATGTTTACCTGTCAAACGTCATTTGCTCACTGAATTCCAGGTGCAGCTTGGCCGATCAGGTAGGTCAGAGACTAGGCTTTTCCTCTCAGATCAATTCTGCGGCTAGCTTCCCTTGAGGACATTGAATGTAAAATCCATTCTAGGAGATTGTGGGTAAGACGTATACCATAGAATTCAGTTTGACTCTCATCGAGATGTTCACGTCTATAACCTTGTGATATTCTACCTTAAGTAATGAGAGGGTGGCCTGGATGTAGATTTCATAATACCCTGAACGTAGGTGATTTTCACATCACTAAGAATTTTTTTTTCAGTGAATTTCAATTGTTTTTTAGAAAATGTGGTGGGCAATATCCATGTGCCCGTTACTGTTTCGAATTTCACTTTACATAGTTTCATTGCCACCCAAGGTTAGAGAGTTCGGTCTACTCTGCTATGCAACGCGTACTATCTTTTTGCGAAATTAACAAACAGGCTATGAATTTGAAAACTCCGATCCCATTTTCTGCGCCGATAAACGTAATACTACCCGCTCATCCCAACCGTAAATCGATTGTGAGTAAACATTCTTCGAAACAGAGAACAATCATTCTAATATCATTTTTTCGTCTGCAACCGAAACAAATGATGATGATTCAGTATGTATAAACAAATTTATCATTTTTTTTTACGTCTTCGCACAGATAATTTATGAAATCTCCGGAAGTTATTTTTCTTTAATTAGTTTAATTAATTTACGGCAAAATCCCCATTACTCTATGGCCACAAACGAATGCAATTGCTAAAGCAGTAACTCATTGTTTGGGCGGGAAAGACCCATTGGCGGTCGCTATGTACTATGAAGAGAGGCGTAAATCTTAATAAAGGACTTGTTGAGAGCGTTATCATCTTAACAAGACAGTAAGATGAGTTAGCCCAGGAGTTCCAAACATGTTTTTGGCTTTGCTCCACCTAAGCATATCTAAAATCTTGATGGCTTCCTCCTGAGATATATATATATATATATATATATATATATATATATATATATATATATATATATATATATATATATATATATATACATACATACATACATATATATATATATATATATATATATATATATATATATATATATATATATATATATATTATTCCCAAAGTGAACTCCTGTGCAGGATGAGGAAGCTTAAAAGGTTATTAACTTAATCTACACAAGATTCCAAAGAATATGGAATCTAGGAAAGAGAGAAAAAAATCGAAAGGACAGTTAAAATACTAAGGAAGAAATGCATATATATATATATATATATATATATATATATATATATATATATATATATATATATATATATATATATTATTCCCAAAGTGAACTCCTGTGCAGAATGAGGAAGCTTAAAAGGTTATTAACTTAATCTAAACAAGATTCCAAAGAATATGGAATCTAGGAAAGAGAGAAAAAAATCGAAAGGACAGTTAAAATACTAAGGAAGAAATGCATATATATATATATATATATATATATATACATATATATATATATATATATATATATATATATATATATATATATATATATATATATATATATATATATATATTATTCCCAAAGTGAACTCCTGTGCAGGATGAGGAAGCTTAAAAGGTTATTAACTTAATCTAAACAAGATTCCAAAGAATATGGAATCTAGGAAAGAGAGAAAAAAATCGAAAGGACAGTTAAAATACTAAGGAAGAAATGCATATATATATATATATATATATATATATATATATATATATATATATATATATATATATATATATATATATACATACACATACGGAATTACACATTTATATACATAAATACAAATGTTTATATGTATGCATACTATATATGCACGTTTAAACTCGCAGTCTCAATCATACTCTGACTCGTTGGAAAAAATCATAGTTAATGAATCATTCTGGAATTGCCACTCTTAAAAATCTATTTCCCCTCTGCGTATTGTGCGCACGACGTTGGGAAACATGGATTTAACCCTTTTAAAACAGATTAGGGGATCAGAACATTTTCTATAGACTTTCATAAATCTTTATATATAAATTTAAATTCATATTTAAAATTCAACTGCAATTGTAATATATGTAGGGAGCAAAACCTGTTTTAACCTAGAAAGCGTTACTGAATGAGGAATAACGAAAACGGAGGTTGTAAATGAAATGGTAATCTTCAAAACATCCATAAATTAGTAGTGTACTGTTACTAGTGGGCTATTTACACAACATATTAACCCTACTTAGTGTTCAAAGTATTTATGAAGATTGGGATATACTCATTAGTTTTCATATGTACGATATATAACAAAAGCTGTAAGCGAAAATCTGGGGGCAGGTATGTTTTGATATGTTATCTTCTCTTCCGACCATATATTAAATTCCGTGGATTCGTGCTGCTATAATTGACAAGACGCAAACACCTGACTCGCATTAACTCTGTTCCATATACCAGTGTAATGCAATTATAAGACTGAAGAAGGAAACCCGCACAAATAGCTGAAAAGGGGTGGTGGTGAATGTTTAAGATCCATTGTGAAACAGTAATTCGGAGTATGGAATCGACATAATCCTATACAACTTCATTCAAAACACACTCACAGACATAGCCATATAGTCCTATTCTATACCATACCGTCTTTAGATTTGCTAAGTAACGTTTGACACATTAACGTCACGCCTTGACCCGGTTCTGACAACCCATTCATTCGTTAGGTAGCTTAAACTTTAGTATATAATTATTTTCGTTTCATACTGGGACCATTGGGGGATACATTAGTACACAGGAGATTTTTCAGGGTTTTTTTATTTTCTTTGCAGTTAGAGTGTATTTGATTGCGGTATAGTAAGTTGATATTTTTAAAATTATTTGAGGAAGTTTTTTCGGTTTATGTAAATTTTTCTTATAGCTCGTTTATTATTTATATATTATGCTAAACTTAACGCCACCAATTTAATCATCCAAAAATCATGCTATATATATATATATATATATATATATATATATATATATATATATATATATATGTGTGTGTGTGTGTGTGTGTGTGTGTGTGTGTGTGTGTGTGTGTGTGTGTGTGTGTGAAAAAAGGCTATGAGACCAAAATTATGGATCTCTCAATATTTGATCTTCATTCTATAGATAGATAGATAGACAGATAAAATCATTGGCATGAACAAAGAAATTGATCATTTATTTAAATAATAAGCAGTAATTGCTTATTCCCTCGGGGGAAACTTAACAGCAAACTATATTCTGTTGCGCCATTTGGCTGAAATAAATTCTAATATAAGTCTCAAGTAATCGTCCATGACACAGAGTAGAAGATAGTATATCCTAATCCTCCATGAAGAATTCTATAAGGTGTGTCGTCTTTGAAGGGTACTTTGCATGTACAACCAGTTTCTAATCACCGAGAAGTATCAAAATATTAAGTTACGGACTTTGACGGGGCCATTCCAGATCGTTCATCTTATTTATTGTGTGGAAAGATACTCGAAAAATGACCAGTTCTATTTAGTGCTCCGAAAATTACCATATTACTCCTCAGATCACAGGAAAGAAAATAGTGTATTGCTGCTATATAAAGGCTGAGTCTGTGCAAAAACTCACTTTTCAACAATAACAGAATTCAAATGATCTTGCTCATCATTTCGAGCGATATAATTGTTTTCAAACCTACATTCATTTTTCTTACAGACGAGAATATAGCTTCAGATATAAATAATACAGTTTTTTAAACATTGAAACCGATTCCAGCCAAATGTGTTTTATTTCCTTCCTCAAATAACTACATATTAGTACCAGAGGTAGGCGCAGTCTTGAATTGGTGACACTTTTTCAACTTATAAAACAAGTGTATAATTTTACTTAGCTCGAATAAAAATAAGCAGGCTACGAATATATTATTTGAAAACAGATAAGCTTTCCATATCAAATAAGCGCCATTTTCCTCTATGGAATTTAAGGAAATAATTCAAAAGAAATCTAATCAGAGAAACTGAAAGTAACAACAAAAACATGCGCGCGAAAAGTGTGTAAAATCAAAGCCTCCATCTAGACTGGTGAATTATTGATCATGATTCCCCTCGGGATTTAGGGGAAATGTATTGTCTTATTTTCATGTACTAGAACCTAGTAATTTGATGAGTGTCAAATAAAATCGTTAATGATTTAGAGACCAGTTCGTTTATCCCAACTGGACCTACTTATTACTTACGGTAACGAACCAAGAAAAATGAAAATTGATTTGATGGATTTTTATTTTTATTTCTATTTAATATATGCATTCGCGAATAGACTATCGATTTCTGATGATCAACAATGTAGCATAGTTTTGAAATATCGACTCAGTCGCTGTTTAATTGAAGTTAGAAAAAAAAAACAAAAAAAACATCCGAATCTTTTTTTTAATCACGCCAGTTGAACGCATCCAACGAGTGGAAATTTTTTTAGCTTCATACATTTATTCTTTAATCGATATTTCGTCATTGTTTCGAAATTTGAAAAAAAAAACAAAACAAAATAGTAATATCATAATTTATTATTTAAGAGTTTGTAACATTGGCACACACACACACACACACACACACACACACACATATATATATATATATATATATATATATATATATATATATATATATATATATATACATATATATATAGTATCAGTGTTCAATATTCTTGGACTCCTCACAAAACTGGATTCTTCTACATTACTACTAGTTGCACAACATAGATATTGTGATTAATTAGGACGACACTCGAGAGGTATCTAAACAGTTTCTTGTTTATCCATTCAAACTCTCTAAATGTGAAAAAAATGATCATTTTCCTAAGATATGTTCATGTCATGTCAATCATTTTTTAATGTTTTTCTTCATTTCAAAATCTAGGTGTCTGTTGTCCTTTTTAAATCCGTAAATATCAGATTTATTTCTTTTTCGATACACAGGCTTCTCAAGCCATGATGTTGCCATATCTCTTTCAGTATATTCTAAAATAAATGAGATGTTCCTAAAGATGTAAGTAAATTTTGCTCATGTTCCGAAGCAGTAAAAAGTTTTTCCGTGATTCGAGGTGAATATTAAAACGAGTCTATGACGTTTCTTAAGTGCTACATATATTATCATAACCAGGATATAAACTAGGAAAAGAGATGATAAGCAAACATCGAACATGTTTACGCTAAATTTGGAGAAGAATTAATGAATATGAACAGATCTTTTCCTAAAGTATTTTAATGCGATTAAGTATATTTGTGAAGCCACCTGAAGATATCCTAATTAAGTGATACACTTAAATGAACACATTAGGAAATTAGTTGGATTTTGTTTTCCTGAAATTATAAAAGTTCACTATCTTTTTTGTTTCTCCAGTATTTTCGCCACATAGGGATTGCAAATGTCTTCTCTTCCATCAACAAGTTTCCCAAATGCAGTAGCGTACTTAGTCCAGGTATTTTCCTAAAATCAAATATATCAGTATAAAATTAAGATTATTTGAAGTTTACGGGATATGGTAGTATGAATAGATTCAGAAGATGTCAATAATAAACTGGGCTCCTGTTTCGGAACGAAATCGAGGCTTTGAAGGATGATTACTAAAAATCTTAGTTAATCCTAAGAAGGAATTTGATTCTGGATAAGATGTTAATAGTAAACGGAAATGAAGAGCCACGGAACTGAAAATACAGTAATGCTTTGTATTTTAATTAGTTGAAACATTTGCAGTAATTAATAACTTCTGACTATACTTTTCACATCATAATTGTCATTGAATTTACATCAAAGAACAGTAAATTTTAAAGATTGAAAAAAAAACTTATCATTTCGGTCTTCGGTAGCCTGTTTTTTCAAGAAACTCTTGGGAAGGAATTGATGCTTTCCTTGTAGTAGATGAGCTGTTATCATTTAACTAATTAAATATACCACAAAATAAAACCTGATAAGCGAAAATTGGACATGTTTACGATGGTTTTAACTGTGAACTAAATAAAATGCACACATTCTTTTTTCGAAGACTTTGTAATTAAATTAAGATCATTCATAAGGTAAGCTGAAAATGTCCTGATTAAGAAAAGCGCTCAAGTGCAAACATTAGGAAATTAGATGGATTTCGCATTTTGCTGTAATTGAAAACATTGTAAAAGCTTGTCAGGTTTTTACTTCCATGTTGATGCATATACGAGGCGGGTAAAAGTGTTTTTCCACTTTGTCAAATCGACCATGGTTTCTTAATTCATTCTTTAAAAAATATAACACGTCCTTTCTTTTAAAATCACTTTTTGGAATGTTTTACAGCCAGTAAAATTTAGGTACAACTTCGGATGTGACGATACCCGACAGTAAAGTGATTCGCTGTGTGTAGTTTAGATGTTCTAAAAGGCCGAAAGCATGGGGTAACTAGTCAGGATCGAACTCAGTTTTCAGTCGTAAATGACCTCGCGAGACAAGCTCGCTAACGATCACACCTCATCGAAGTGCCAAGATATTGTGTTTCTAATCGTAGCTTAGATGTGGCACAAGGCCGAAAGTATGGTTCACTCTGAAAGAATTTAACTCATTATTCAGGTACGACTAATTGTTATATAGTAATAAAGTGTCACTGCCGTCACTTGAGTTTGAACATAGATCGCCAGTGAGCAAACACAGACGATCCCATTACTGAAATAGGTAGACCGTAGACCACGTGACCATAGAGGAAACGCATGAGTAGGAAATCTCATGATGTCTAATTGATCGCATTTCTATTGTATCCTCTATTATTAATCGGATACTCGTGTCTACTCTATTCTCTATTACTATACGGAACGCTATTCTCTACTCTATTCACTATACTATTTCTCTTTTCGGATCACTACACGTGTTACTATTCGAGAGAGTGTTATCGAATAAGTCCTATTAGTGCAAGTGATATTCGAAGGCGTCTGACACCAGCATTGTTCAACGGCGTTATTATAAGTTGTATATGCGATTACAAAGTCTCTAATACAACGAGCATACGAAAGTGACAAAGAGTATTCGTAGGCATCAAAAAAGTAGCAACGAGTTTTCGTTGTCATCACAGGACCGATCTTTTAAGACAAACTTACTAATCTTATGCCACTTCGAAGATACCCAAGGCCCTACAGTACGCTATAAGATTTTATTTTTTTTAATATATTTCAAGCCATGAAGGCAAAATAGATTATTCTTGGGCAACACCCTGTCAGCTGGGCTTCAAAATACGATGACTGCCACACAGCAAGCGGCAAAAGTCATCCAAATTGGTTATATTTTGCCGTAGGTGGCGACCTGTGATGCCCGAGGTCGGGATGCTGGTGGCTGAGTGTTCACCCAAACCACAGACTTGGGATAAACGGGCAGTTGGAGAGCCTCGATCTAATGAACATCATCCCTCATTCAGGTTCCTGGAAAAATATGTAACAGGCGGCAGTTGATGTGGGGTCACTTATACTGAAGAATGATTTGTACCATTTTTTGTGAGTAGTTGAATTAGAAACGAAAACCTAGTGATTCAATAGAATCTGTATACAGCATGAGTATCCTATGTTGCACTGATATGCCTAAGTGAATGGGTCTCGCCACGAGCATTATCTAGTTGTGTGGTTCTGTGGTCGGTGAGGAGCATAGTCAATGAAATAAGTCATTTATTTTTATGGTTTCTAAAAATAGAGACCAAGCAAAAAGAC
>OZ038490.1:68601458-68638958 GCA_964036315.1 Acanthosepion esculentum
GTCGGAAGCAGGCAGAGAACAGCAATCACTCAGATTAACTACGTGAATAATCGTAAGCAGATCGAGTACCAAAGACTAATTGGACACTAGGATTCATGAGGTTATTGTCTACCACCCTACCCGAGTTTGTCATTTAAATAAAGCAGGGAGTTCCATCAGGAAGAGAGTAATAAGTCGGCAGGCGAAAAATGGTGACCTATTTAGGTATAAAACCTTAAGTCGTGTACACAAGTAAAACGTATAATGTTTATGAACCTAACATCTGTGTTATTTCTTATATTTTCACTATACCGTCTGGACATAGTTTTTAGGTTTATTTTCATTCTATCATTTAAAATTAATCTTTTCGTTTTACACGTTTAGGTCGCACGTTCCTGAAAAATTTGGTACCATTCAATGGTTAACAATTCCGTGCCGGTGTATGGCCGAACAAGGAACAACAGCGTTGGTAAACTGTTAATTAGAGGATCAAAAGGAGAAAAAAATTGTGTCTCTTTATGTACTGAAAGTACATATCACATAAAAGTTCCACTTCATATAATCATTGATCAAGTCCTAGGCATGAGCCTAATCAACATCAAGCAGCAATGCCTCTGTGAAACTGGAGTTTTTAAGGAGCGTCGTACCACCTCTTAATTTCTGTTGTTCCTAGGTCTACCCTGATCCGGGATGGTCGAGCCTTTTAGGATCCCAGCTATGGGCAAATAGTGAAGACAAAAACAAAACATTACGAAAGCATAAAAATACAATTTTATAGAATATAGCCATAAAATTGTTTTCAAAGTATTTAGATGTCGGTATTAAATAAACTCTAGAGATTGATATGCCACTAAACAAAATCAACCAACAAACATGAATGTACACTTTCATGTCATTAATCCATATCAGAAAATTTCTTAAAGTGATCATGTCGTTAATCTATATAATATCAGATAATTTCTTAGTGATCAAACGGTATCATAAAATATAACTTGAACAAAACACACCTATAACCCTCTCTCGTAATCATGTCCCCACAAACATGTGTATACACAAAATCTGAGTATCATCTACGATGTATTCAATTGTTAAAGCAGTGTAACATATTTTTATTACTTCAAACCTCCCCACAAAATTAAATTTCGGCGTTAAGTGACCCATAAGGAATTGATATGCCGACAAAAAAAAGCATACAAATCATTGTCCAAGAGGAACTTCTTACTACAAACAAATGTTTAAACACTGAAACTCCAAAATAATTCACATCACGCAACTAATTTTTAAAGTGTTCGATTGTCCTGTACGCTACTTGAAAGCCATCAATTTTTGACTGCTATATTGTATCTGCATTGTTAACTTGAAGGAAATAACTCCAGTTATCTTTGCTGTCATAACCGATGTGAATTTAGTGACTGTGAAATTTCTGAAAAAGAAATATTTTATTGACGTAACCATATTTATTCTGTTTACAGATAAAACATATATGTTTGCTTGTTTTTCTTTAGATGCCGACAAAGGCTTTCGAGAGAAAAGTGCTGCTCCGAGGCTCAGATCAAAGATAGTCATATCGGGGGACGGCCACACAGGAATTCGCACTGGAAAAGTAATTTTTTTTTTTTTTACTTTTCTCCTAGGCCTATAGGGGGGACGTTGAAATAGCAAATGCGATCAACTTTCCAGTAAGGTAAACCTGTTATGCATTAATATTATTATATTGAGGTTTAGTAACCATTACGATTGTTGTACATTAAGTGTTTCTATTCTGAAATAGCGTTTTTATCTTTGACTTCTTTCTCAATATCATTTCGTTTCTTTCGTTCTGCAAAATCATTCTTTCTTTCTTCTACTTCCCGATTGTTTCCATTTTGCACACTTACGATTTCATCTCTATCTGCAAAACTATTGTCAGTATCACTTTCGACGTTGTTTGTTTTCATAATGTTTTTCCATGTTATGAGAATTTCTTTTAGTTTCTTATTTGTGCAATGTCGGTAAATATCTCCTGTATCACTCACCTTCTTTTAGTTTAGATACGTTTACTATTAATGTATATCTACACAAATAATATTGGTCAGCACTTCTGATATCGTCAGCATTCCAGTTGTCATCTTGAATTGAATCTATTCACATTTATCTGTGATCTCCAATTCTAGCTAACTTTTTGTAAGTACTAGTTGTCCTTTTCGAACTGTCACAATGTGACTTTTCATGCAACTAACTTAGTAAAAACCTACTTATTTATCTAACTTGCGACTACCATCATTAAAAGAGTTTTTAATTTAAGTTGGGTTATGTGCATAAACCAACATTTTCTTTTAGAAACTTAGCGTAATTTGGCACAAAAATAATAGTCGGGCACAGGAGAAAACTGAACAGCAGTTACAATTTAATGATCTACACGGCGTGTTTAGGAATTATTGTTTTGTGCCAAGCGCCTCTATAATTAACTATATTTGTCGCTTTCTCAGATAATGCCGCAATATTGAAGCACTCTGGAAAGAGTTTGTACAAAATATTATATATTTATATATATTTTTTTAAATTCAACTATCAGAATTACTCAAACGATGAGAAAAAAGTAATCATTGACTTAGATTTGCAGTGTATTAAATTTAATGATTCTTTTTTGTGTTCTTTGCAACGGTGACTTCAATTATTTGTATCCGTATATTTCTTTGGTATACGCGGAAAATGACGGTGATCAACGCAGCAAATAGAGCCTAGATGCCGGAGTAAAATTCCAATCAAAGCTGGTTGCCTTCATTTTGAGATTTTGGTAATGTGGAGAATAACTGTTTCCATATTGCAAGAAATCGGTATCAATTGGCCGATATTAATATCGGTTGAAAATTATGTTTCTCAGAAAAAATTGACTTCTCGGGTGCAATATTATCGCCTTTTCTAGTAATGATGATGGTTTCTTGTATAACCTTTCGTTTATAGTAGTGTGTGGCATCAACATTTTGATTATATCATTATTATTTCTTCCATTTAAATGCGCTACCGATTTCAGTCGTTGCCGTTATCGAACATTTTCAAGTTGCAATTACATATTGTCCTATCTCAGCAATGGATAAAATCGTACCGTATAGTGTGTTAATGTGGCAATTTCTCTAAGTGAAGAACAATGCTGGAGTTATAACCCCAACTAAAATTCTATAAGCCAGCATGAAAATTTAGGACAAATTTAGACATTGTATTATAATCGCAAACGGGAGTGTACAAAAAGAAGCAGCAAGAGTTTTCTTCCCCCTTCCTTCTTATTCTCATCAATGACCACTAGATTTCGGCTCTTTCCTTATCTGTTCGTTGTTTTATTACTAACATCTACTAAAATGAAGCTTTCACCGCCAAGAATAAGAATCAAATAATTTTAAATTTGTTTATTCCTTCCTTATTATTTTTTGTTATATTTTTTGTATGTCACACTAAATGGTTCAGTCTTATGTACAGGTTGCATACAGTTTCGCATGATTTGCCTTACTCTTTCTCTACAAATCTTCTTTTTACGTCTGCTGGTATAAATAAGAGCGGCCGACAATAATAACGTTCGTTATTCCCATGCCGTTTGAACATGTGTTTTGCGTGTATGTTGTTTACCGATTTATCTTTAAAATATTTAACTAAAAAAAGGATAATTCCCGCAACTAATCTGTAAGCTGATAGATTTATAACATCCGATCTTTTGGAAAACTCATTGTCATATGGATCTTTGGGATCGGTTTACCGGGGCTATGAATTTGCATTCATATAATTACTCTTGGAAATGGTATGCATGTATCTATTTCCACGTAGCTCTAAATTACAAGCTGGACTAGGCACTCACCATGGTTGGCGACCAGTTTAGGAGAATTCAAACATGAGGACGGCTGTTTAGTGACTTGATGAGGCACTGAGCACCATTTCTCTATTATCTCCAGCTTAGGTAGGTAACCAACAGTGGAAAATAACAAATATGCATTCGAAAGTGTTTGGGTGCAGGTCTAGAAACTCTCACCCATGGAACCTACTTGCTGTCGGAACAGGTGAGCGCCGCAGGAATTCTACAGGATTGACGTACACATAACCTCCGTATACACACACACACACATTTATATATATATATTTTTAAGGCGTAAACATAACAGTGCTCAAAGAGGTAAGACAGAGCGAAGAAATATATATTGATAAATATACACATACCTACGTTTGGAGTGCGTCTTGAGCTTCGTTGATTTACCAAATCCGCAGGAACCAATTATTAATTATGATTTAAAAGTATAATATACTGGGCCTCATGGGAGGAACGCTAAATTACACGCAGATTCACATCTCAAATTTAATTTAAATTAAATATAATATTAGGGCTTAAATACAGAAAATATGGTGTAGGTAGGGGGCTACTGCAAAAAATAATTTAAAAAAAAGCAAGTTTATCAAGTAGATTTAGGTCTTCAGTATTTTCGAGGATTAATCTTTTTTCCAGCATGCTGTGCTTGCGTCGGTCACTGCGGCCTGAAAAGTGTGACATTTGGTTGACAACATCCCAATTTACTACCGGTGTGTACTCATCTGTTTCAGTATCTCAGTAAAATTTTGAGAGTGCATATTTCGTATTTTTAAGGGTCATTTTGTGATGGTAAAATCTCGTTTTCCAGTTATTTGCTGTTGAACCGAAATAAAATGTGGTTTCGTCTCATGCTAGACTTATTGATTTATCCTTTATACATACATTTGTTATTCATCAAACATATAGTCTTTTCGGCAATTACACTTTTTCCGTGTTGATATTGCGATTTGTGTTGCTTAAGTATTTGTTTAAAGTTACTATATTATGGTGTGCTATATATTGCTTAAGTTTTCTAGTGCAACTCTAACTAATCTTAAAGTTGTTCTTATTGAAGTTTCTGTTGAGTAAAGGTTTATGACTGAAATGTTTGTGCATAAAATTTAGAAAGATCCTACCGATGTTTTTTCTGACATTACTGTTAAATGGTGGATGGAACCAAAAATATTTTTCGTTTTCTATTCTTACGTTTACTATTGGTATTCTTATTAATGTTCGGAATGTATTCTAGTTTAATTTTGTGTTTATTCTTATTGAGTTCATCAACATATTTAGTTTTATATTTGTCAAAGATATTTTTGTTGCTAAAGTTAGTAGAGATTTCGTGTTACACAGATTTGTACAAGTCGTTAAAGATTCCAGTCTCTGGTTGTATTCTCTGCTAGTGTATATATGGTTATAAAGATCATTAATATAAGCCATATGCACTCTTCTGGATAGATCGAAAGTAGTTCCAGAAATTTGATCAGCTAGCCTTTGGTGATAGTGCTGATATTACGTCCGTGAAGAATTTCAATTTTTGTTTCCTAAACCGGTGTTTGTTGTGGATTAGCCTTACGTAGGAAGATAACTCCGTCGTCTCTGTACAAACCAGTGTCCCCACTATCGAAATTATACCACAGTAGCATAACGCCAAGTAGTTCATAAGCTTCGGTAGAGTGGAATGTTCCCATCGCTATAGAAAAGTTAGGATTGTTTTTTTTTTGTCCACATAGAACCATCGTGATATAGAATGCTTTTCTGGTCTTGTATAATGATGCTGATATCATTGTCGGTGATGGTACAATAATTCTTGGTTGGTTAGTAGCAGCCATTAATAGGTCTTCAGTGATCGACATGTAGAAGATGGCGATTTTGAATTGCATGAAGGTGTACTCGCTTTTAATCTTTATATTAGAAAAGCAAAATATAGCATCTTTAGTCTTCTTCTACTGGTTGACACCTATGGTATTACTAGTGTATTTTCAAGCTCGCTCTAGTATAGACTTGATGATTTTGTTTATATTATTCTCGGAAGAGTTAATCAATCGGAACTGCGAACTGATGGAGAAATTATTCTTATCAACCTTAACGGTTAGAAAAGCTTGTTGTTTATGAAGCTTAAGCACCCTGTGGTCGATCTTAAGTTTAGTGGCTCTAATTCCTTCCTCGTTTTTTAATATCATTTTCCCATTGATCTGGGGCTTTCGTATATATTTTATTAACTTCCTTACAACGAAGTTATAGTAATATAGATTGCCAGTTTTATCAGATTTGATGATGATTTTGTCAGTATTACGTTTGTTGTCAATGTATTTTTTACATTCCTCTGTAGGTTGGTATATTTGGTTGCGTATTTAATTCTATTTATTACGGAGAATAAGTTTTTTTTCAAATTCTAGGAGAAGGTCAATGCTAAGTGGTGTTTTCAGGAACCTAAATCCAACGGAATCGATAGATTCACATTCATTGCGGTGTTCTCATTTGGCGAAAAATACTTTCCATCTCATTCTACTCATTACACACTCGATTTTGTGTAATAAGCTGTGTTCATATTGGTTCCTTTTAGGGAGGAGTATGTTTTTGTTGGAGTAGTCCAGAATAAAACGTTCCACCATGCAGTTACGTGTGTGGTAAATTATAAAGTTTGCTGTTCACGGAAGATAGACAAAAGGAGCAATTTATAGGTGTAGAGGTGGGTAAATCAAATAATTAGATATTAGCAAGTGTATATGGAGGCGTTAGTATGCATACACAGATAAGCAAATAAATATTTACTAAATTTATATTGAAGGTGTAAACACAAGTGCTCAATGTGGAAATATATCTAAATAAATATACATATAACTAGGTTTGGAATCCGACTTAAGTTTCATTGTTTTACCAACTCATCATGAACGACATATAATTTATGATTTTTTTAAAGTATTATACTGAGTCTCATGAGAGGAACGCTAAATTACACGCAGATTCACAACTCATATATATATATATATATATAAAGAAATATAATCTTAAGATGTAATATATTTATGGGATAAAGTGCTCAATATCAGAGATAGAGCGTGTGTAAATATAAAAGTGAACATAGAAGTCAACACTTTGAAACGACATTCTGTTTCATGCTAGATGCAATCGTCAGTCCACCGTTGCCATAAGATTGCATCTAGCATAAAACAGACTGTCGCCTCTAAGTTTTAACTTATATGTTCACTTTTATTTATCTATCTATCTATCTATCTATCTATCTATCTATCTATCTATCTATCTATCTATCTATCTATCTATCCATATAGTTATTCACAGACTGTTTCACAGCTCATCAGTGTGGCTAGATATCCGATTGCCTCAAGCCGGGATCGAAACCTATACTATCTCTAAGCCATTGGCGCACCGAAGGGATGAATGTATTTTTAGAGAAACACGCTAGTCACTGGGAGAACTCCATTCCTCTTAACGAAGAATCTTGCATCAGATATATATATATATATATATATATATATATATATATATACTGAAATGTCTACGATTACTTTTGTCTAGATAAACATCATTTTAATATAAGCTACAATGTAGCACATGTCTTTCGACAAAGGCATAACGGTTGATGTAATTAAACATTTGTTTTTATGAATCAGATTAATCTAAAGTACATTTTTTGTCTTGACATACCAATAGCCGTCACTGTAGGTGACGTTTAATGCTACTTAATATTTTAATAAAGGACATTAAGCTGTTTTATTATTTTTTTATTGCCAGTACCAAACGTTAAAATAGTAATTGTGATGTAAAATTCAAATCTTTTCTTTTTAATCTGTAATGCTGTCTCATGCCAATATGTAACATTAACATTGAAAACATTTGCATTTATTAGCGAACCTGAGAGTTTCCAGTCGTAATAATATTTGTCAAAAATCCTCACCCATATATAACTGCATTTCGTCAGGATTTTAATATGCCTACAGAAGATGCTTTTTCTGTATACCAAAAGCTGAGTTAGAAAAAAAAGTTTTATTACTTTTATTTAATTATTTTTAAATCCAGAAATAAATATATATGAAATGAAGAACAAAACCATTACACGATTGTGGTACTAAAATATACATATCTCATACCCACTCTGACATGTAACCATCCACTGTAATAAAATAAACGTTTTCGGAGCTAAAGCTGAATTAGTCAAATGAATCGTCATATGCTTATGCTTAGAGTTGTTTGCTATATTGCGATGATATTTAAACTTGTTCTTCCGTTAAGTAGTTAGTAATTGCGTGCGTTACGTGCTGACATGACATCACATAAACAAGGGAGTATAGTTTTTACATGACTTGAAAGAAGAGAAGAGAGACATGCCAGGGACGTGTCGGGTTTTATTAAGAAAAAGAAAACAGACATAATATGGAAAAAGAAAGGAAGAATGAACATTTGTGAACAAACGTTGTGCGTTCGGTAAAAATAAAATATCGTTGTGCGTTTTGATAAACAGTGTAATAGTGAATTAATACACGTAAAAAATGGTATGGCAGAGTGTACCGGTTAAGATGATATATGAAAGCGTAATCAAAATACAGTGAACATAAATGTGCTCAAATGTCATGTAGAACCGAAAGTTATAATAATAAAAAATGTTAATGATCACAGATGATTAGGAACGAGAAACAGTAGTATTAAAAACATGGTTCAATAAAAAGTTAAAAATTTCGAACGTAAAGATTTTATGTATAGAATATTAGGAATACAACAGGTCATAATATCCGGTCTCCGATTCAAAAGTTTTTTTTTTATCTGGAAATATTATTATTACTAATGTTGTGTGTTTTAATGTATCTTTAAATCTGAATTATCTCTCCTTCGTATGAATGGGTTTATCTCTTATTATTGAATATAATATTATATTTGTTAATAGATTTAAGGTTTTCCTCAACTCTAAACTACCTTCAGATTGCTACTGTGTATAAAATAAATAGACCATTTTTTCTCCTTCTCTCTTTTCTCTCCCTATCTCCCCTGACGACCTCTCAAATCCAGACTTACACTATCCCCTAGATTTTATTTATGTTTTTCGTTTTTTTCTTTTATTTATTTTTTTCCTTTTTCCTTTCCATCCTCCCTCTGCCTGGTCATTTTTATTTCAATAATTCATCATCCATTGACTAATTTGAAAATTCTTGTAAATTATAACTCACCAGCATTTGCGCATAACAAAATTGACATAAACTATGCCTTTGGGTACAAAATTAAGTGAATTCGAAAAAGGTCAAATAATCGCACTCAGAAATGTAGAAGTGAGTAATAGAGAAATTGCAGTTAGGATTAAGCATTCAAAAACGGACATTAATAAGATTTTAGCAAACACAGAAGAATATGGAACCCGGAAAAGAGCCGGAAAAATCAAGAAATTAAATGTCAGGGATGTCAGAGCGATCAAAAAAGAAGCAAGCAATGCCGACACATCGTGTTCCAGGATCAAGGCAACTCCGTAATTGGAAGTTTCACACTGGACGGTTTGGAGAGAACTTAACAGATCGTCTGAATTAAGTCATGGCAAACTTATGAAAGCTCCATGTTTGACCGAGCACCATATGTCAGAACTCTTCAAACAGACCAAAACTCATATGACTTGGGACAAGCAAGGGGAAGTTGTGGCATTTTCCGATAAAAAGAAATTTAATTTGAGAGTCCGGACGGGTTATCTTGTTATTGGCATGACCTTAGAAACGAGAAGTTGGTCTTTTCTAAGCGTGTGCAATGATGGGGGGAGTGATACGTTTTGAGCGGCATTCGGATTCAAAGTCAAAACTCCAATTGTTTTCATTGACCCAAAATTTGATGCCTTAGTTTATCAGAATTTGTTGTTTATTGTTCTCTTGCGTTATGGAAAAAAACTTGGTCGTCGAAACTGCATGTTTCAGAAAGACAACGCTCTTATTCAGAAAGCCAAGTCCACTATGGAGTGGTTTCAAGCTAAACGAATCAATGCTATGGATTGGTCCGCCAGATTACAAGATCTCAATCCTATCAAGAAGATTTGGGGGATATTGGTTAGACGAATATACAAGAATGGGCATCAATTAAATAAAAAGGAAGAGGTCAAAGGTGAAATTTTGAAAGCCTGGGATTCAGTTAACCAAAACGACACTTAAAGTTAAATTTATGAAAAATAGAGTGTTTTAAGTAATAACCAATAACAGACAACAAACTAAATATTAATTTCTATATTTTTTTAGATTTTATCACCTTTGTAATAATTTTTTAATGGTCTTATAATTATGCACCTATCGTTTTTCGAGTTTTTGAATAATTTTACAATAACTGATTTTTCTACTCATAGTAATTATTTGAAACTTTAATACTATAGAATAATATACAAAACATTTATTAAAAATAATTCGATTGCTAAAGTTTAAAGATAAAATTCAGCTGACCTTATAATAATGCAGCGCACTGTATATATATATATATATATATATATATATATATATATATATATATAATATTCTGAGTTTCTGCTCCTGTGAAATAGAAATAAAGAACAAAGGAGGGAAACTGAAAGGACGAATGAGAGTGGAAAATAAAGAAAAAGAATCTTTAATTATTAAACATAGATATCAATTTCTTCTTTTATAATTATCCTTTTCTCTGCGTCTAAATTATCTTCTTCCATATCTAACTTACATTTATAATTATCTTTCACTAATGAAATATACTCCAGGACTTAATCAGGCTTACGGATACATCACGTTTAAACACTGATTTCCATTCGATCAATGAAGCCAAGCAACAAAGAGTTTGTCCAGTACTTAGATGGCTGACCGCTTGGGAATACCATGTCTTGTAAGTTTGGATATGCTGATGGTGTAATTGCTAATAGCTTGGAATTGTTAATCGGAGTGCCAAAGTCTAATTCCAGTTGGTTCAATATATTCATTTTGTCCAATTTCCTTGGGAAACATATGAATCCAACTCTACTCCCCCAGCTATGGATTAATTATCAAGACACGTATCATTAAAACCATTATTATTTCTATAGAAAAAAAATGAAATTGCGTACACGATTTCGGCATAAGATGTGTTGATATCCCGCTAAACAAAATCAAACAATCAACAATTGAGGTTATAATCCGGATACAAAGAGTGGATTTACAGCAATAGAATATTAAATAATGATAAGTCGTTTCACATATTATGTTGAATTTGGTGTGTTCAAATATTTACCAGTACAAGAATGGAATTCTCAAGTGTATTTCATAATGTGGTGTTGCAAAAATTGGTTGGAAGCACACACAGGAAAAGAAAGTTAGTACAAGATCAATAGGTTCACTAGGAAAAACAAAGCCACAGTTCTCGCCTTGATCTCGAATACACCACTCACCGTCCCAAATGAAAAAAAGAACACCTCTTAAATGAGCGTACCATAATTATATGCACCTGACCCAGCCAACACACAGTCAATTAGCGCCTAGAACCATACAATAAAAAAACTAGAAGCGACACCTCCATCAGCACGAAGTTCTGTCCGATTTACCGTCCGTCTGAAGCTCATCGATTCGCCGTCTCCACACTCCCTTGCAAAACATGCACGCGAATCTGGCTTTTTTGGCTCGCCGAGGTAAGTCACCGCTACATTTGGAATGTATTCTATCATAAAAATTAAGAAATCACTCGTCAGAAAATTCATAACAGAACGAAAGTGAAATTTTTACGAGTACTGCTTGTAATATATTAATAGCCTTAATTATATCCTTCGTATATAAATTTAATATTTAATGGTGATCATTGTATTATAAATATAATAAAGAACACTTTAACATTTTCATTTTTAGTGTTTTCAATATATATATATTTCGTGTTTTATTATATGGTTATTTTCCGAATGTAGCTTAAATTTGGCACAAGGCCGAAAATATGGAGCACCCAGTGAGTATCGAACTCACTACTCAGTCGTACTTGTTCTACAGAGACAAGCTTCCAAACCATTACACTACGTCGAGATGTGCCTGGTGCTTTAGTATATATAATGCTCATAATTTTCAAGACGAACATATCGAGTTAGATCTTTATGTTTTGTAGTATAAACAAATTTATTATATGGACGACGTTAGGTTATCTATAATGACCGTTTCGCATCGATTCTTCATACTGAGCGCGCAAGAAAAATGACTGTCGAAATTGAGATCGTCGCTTTCAGTCAGGGATTATTCCCCTAATGCAAAGAGCACAAGGTAGACAGCATTTTCTCAGCCCAAATTCGAAATCAGTTTACCGATTTCGTTTTTATTTCCCCAATACCTCGCACTCCGAGAGAAATTCTGTCATACCAATATCAAAATTATACCGAACTCATCACATCTCTATTATCTCTTGAATTCGTCATCGAAGTATTTCCATCCAATCTAGTGAATTTTTCGACAGTGTGGCGATCTCGCAATAAAGGCTCTGAAATCGTTTGTTATTCGACATCAATTTAGCAATAATTATGCAGAACTTATATATAAAAAGCGGTTCTAGAAACGGGATTTAAAGTGCCTTTGGTACCAGATAACGCTTGCTTTCTTGTACATTATTGATGAGACCGAAGTGACTTGCGATTGGTTGAGTCAGTTTGGAAAATGAAGTTGTAATCTTTGATTCAAATTTCATGAGAATCCGCGAAATCCATTTCATCTCTAACGAATCTCTCGGAGGACTGTTTGGACGAAAGTATAAAGCAGTCTGTTTTTGAAGAAGAATTGGTAATTTCAGAGAAGTTTCTGAATCAGGCGTTTCAAGATGAGGAAATTAGAGGTCTGAATGACAGCTGAGATGAGTAAGTGTTGATTACAAGTGGATGCATTATTCTGAATAGTGCGAGTAAAGTTCTTCTGAGTCTGGAACACAAACAATAATGTCTTGGGGAATAAAGATGTACACAAATAATTGTATAACGAGGAAACCTCTGGAGAACATCCTGTTAATATAATTGGTGAAATTTTCTCACTGTTCACACATTACCAAGTAACACACACACACACACATACACACACATACACACACACACACACACACATATATATATATATATATATATATATATATATATATATAGATATAAAATCTAAGATTAATTATGATTGTTCAAGAAACAAGCTGTAATTTGTAATTTAATTACAGTTTCCACATTCCAGGAGAGAGCTTATAATCTTCTATGATCACCAATTTGATCAAAGCCAGGAGGCAAACATACACATATATGGGAAATACTAAGAAGATGCCATGTGTATAAAGCAGGGGACAGGTATTGCTTATTATGTATGGAGCAATAGCCACCTCCAATGAACCTAACAATTTATTAAATCAAAGAACTGAGACTTTAAATAGGTGAAGGGATAGGAAATCCTGGTTATTGGAATAGCGGCTCAGTTTTATTTTTCTCTGTCTTCATGAGATTTTATGCTAAATAGTTTTTTGGGGGTTTTCTCTGCCACATACACACACACACAAATATATATATATATATATATATATATATATATATATATATATATATATATATATATATATATATATATATATATTCATACACCACATATTACAAAGCTTGTATTTTGGTAGTGATAAAATATATACTTTTAAAGACTTATTTTTTAATCTTTCACATAAGCCTTTACAATGATTTTCAGGTGTGACTTCCTTCAAAATCATTCTAAAATTAATCAATTTTCACTTGAATCCTATATGCAATTCGTACTTAATATCGAAATACTTAATCCCATCGAAGGAAAAAGTCGAAAATATTGTTTGAGTGGAACAGCAATATTTTTAGTCTTGTATAAACATCGATCAATTCTCGAATCGCCATGGGCAAATTTCCTATGTGTAAACCCGACAAATCGAGCTGTTTTAGACGTTCTTAACCTTTTGCGAGGAACGTTAAAATTGTAAAATATGTTTAGGTCTCCTCCATCATAAAAAGATTGATCATAAAATCACTCCATAAACAATCCAGCAGATTGAAACGGAATCGCATGTTTTCGTCTAGAAAGAAATGTCTTGCTTTGACTGATTTGATTTGGATAAAAGGATAGGGGAACGAAGGAACAACGGAAGAAGTTTGTGATAACCGACCGGAAGGCAAATTTAGACGTCTACAATTGTATGAAATGTTATTGACACGATTGTCAGAAGAAGATGAATATTTTGCTGCATTGAATTTTTGTTTGCTTTCCAAAAATGGCTGAGGATGTATTCTTATTAGGTGATACTTTTCAGTTTAGGTAATTGCTAAATTATTTGTGATGCAAGATAACCGCCCCACGACACAGACACAGACACAGACACACACATTATATATATATATATATATATATATATATATATATATATATATATATATATATATATGTATGACAATCTACTTGATAATTATTGCATTTAAATACGTTTCATATGCATACACACAAAGGAACTTAAATTATTCAATATACATAGTGTATTAGAACTACATTAACAAGATTTGGAGGCGTGTTCCTGACACCAAAACAAGGAAAAAAGTACATATAAACATGTCGGAAACTCCTTCGGTTTTGAGTTATTAGGTTTAAAGAAAGTTTACGGTAGATGGCGCTGTGTTGTCATGTAGACTAGATTAACAACGTCAAACGTGTGTAGTAATGAGTTAATGGTTGTATATTCGTTTTGTGATCACGTAGATATGAATATGACACACGCCGGCGCGAATGTACGCGAGATGCACGGCTGTAACAGATTGCGTTTCTAGAGCGAAGGCAGCCGACTCATACAACCTTTGATGTTGTTTATCGTTACGTTGCTGAGACTTTATCCTTCGTACGACAAACTATAGAAGGAGTATGACCGAGATCCGAGCGTATGCCTGACCACGAAGTGACGACCTCTGTGTCAAATCAGGTCAGGTTGCCCAAGCATGTTTTACATTACATAGTACCGCATAGACGTTACCTCATTTGCATCTCCTGTATCCTTATCATTTACAAAGCGTACAGGGTTGTTCGCTTTCTGATCCCTCACCATGGGAGACTAGTTTCCGATCGTTTGTTGCACAAACTGCGGATCAATTGTTTGTCTCTTGAGTCTTATTTACGGATTAGGCAACATTTGCAAGAGACAGAATAGCAAATATAAAAAAACAACATTTGTGGGAGAATCAAAATCCCCATGGCAAAATACAGTCTAGACACCAGCATTTCTTTACGATTAATGTGTGGGCTGGAATTGTAGCTATCTGGTGTGTTCATGTTTTCCCAGCACGTCTTACAGAATCTGTGAACAGAGACTTTATTTCGAACAGACTTCCAGACCTGCTAAAGGATGTACCCTTTAAATAAGAAGACGCATGTAGTTCATGCATGGATGCGCTACAGCATATTTCAGTCACATTGTTCGAGATGTACTGACTGACATCTACCATTAATGAATGATAGGTAGGGAAGTAACGGTTTCATTGCCTGTATGTTCCCCCGACCTCAATTCTATGGAATTTTATCTGTAGGGGGCACCTAATATATTATGTTAGGCAGTAGATATCAATAATGCTGAGACGCTACATCAACGTGTCATAGGAAATACGAAACCATTAAACACCGCGTGTGAGTATTTGAAATGGTCACCCAGCCAATGATCCGACAGTACAGGAGTGAGTAGAGAAAAGCGGAAGACATTTTGAACATTTGTTATGAGTTTCTCTGTTGAGATACAACACTGGCGTTTTTGACATATGATTATATTGATATTTTATCAATATGTGTAAACGTATTTTTGATACACCCTGTATATATTATATATATACAAATTTTACCGGAATATATTTACTTCACATCAGATGCTATATATATATATATATATATATATATATATATATATGATATAATATGATCCGTGAAAAAATATATTTCGGTAAACTTATATATATATATATATATATATATATATATATAAATTCGTAACGTAAAAAGGTATGAGCCCAAGTTCAAGAAAAAGATATATGTGTGTTCTCTCAGATAGGAAAAGACGAACTGTTACCGACGGACAACAAACACGAGATTAACATTGGTAAATAAATAGGGAAAGTATTCAGTGACAGACGTATAATTAAAATATATTTTGTTAAATACAACCAAGATCTCCGTGATGAAATTTCTTTATTGCTTACACAACAATAATGCAATAGATTTATAAATGTGTTTCTCATTTCTTACGATAGTGTGATGAGTGATTATTTCTCTTGCGAACTTTTGTGGTCGGAGATCATCTGTAAATTAAAATTACAATACAAAAATCCCAGTTGTTGATGTATGTCACGTGAGCGTAGTTGACTGACTCTTACTCATTTTTTTAGGTGGTCATTCTGTTTGTTTTCAAGCAATCTCAAATTCCCTTCCTAACCTCTCTTAGAGGAAAAACGACTCAGCCCGGAAATGTAATAAAAATAAATGAGAAGGTGCAGAATAAGAAGCAAAAATATAGCGAGTCTCTTATGAAATCGATCATACCTCTGATTAAATAATTGATTTGATGGCATTGCAACTAACGAACTAACTAACTAACTATATATATATATATATATATATATATATATACTGCGTGATAAATATATTTCAGAAAACTTTTCACAATAGTAATGCAAACTTTTAAAGAACTCGAATTATATATAGACATGTATAATTCTTTGGCAGAAACAAATATGAAATATAAATAAAAAAAAAAATAAAAAAAATAATTGCGTGGATATAGACCATTTTTCTTGTATAACAGTTCTAAACATTGTCAAATTACAGTTCGTTAACAATTTATACATAGAACCTAACAAATGACTCGGAAAGAATATACTGGTTGTCTAGACTAATGAATCCCAATTATCGCAATTGGCTGAACTCATCATATAAAGTTAGCACAACAGAGTAACTGTCACCTCATCATAGTTAACAGGGTTGAATCCTATTTGTGCGTTCATTCCTCCCTAAATATCAAATACTTATCTCCATGTAACAAAATAATATAACCTTATTTATCGAATTTATATTCGGACTACTACCCTCATTTTGTTGTTGTTATCACGCTTATTTTCACTATTTATATTAGGATTATTATCTGTCTGTATTTCTGTTTATCAGTAATAAGGAGTGTCAGAGAAAAGCGATAATAACAACAAAAATTGCAATATGAGCTCTGTTAAAAGACATAATGATAACAGCAAAAATTGAAATATGAGCACTTGTAAAAAAGGCTGAATAGACATTAGGTTTATAAAACCCAGAAATTCATACACAGATCTCCTCAAGGACACATGACACAGTGGATAAAGGCGTTAGTTAGATCCAGTGAACGGACCCAAATAGTTTGTGTTCAATACCTGGTTAAAGCGGTGGGGAACTTGGTGAGGGGAATTAACAGGAGATAACTGATAACTGACATCCATTAGGCATGGCACGTGGAACTAGAAGAGTCTACCCTAAAACTGCCGAAACTTTGTAATGAATATGGTGACAAAGATAAGAACAATAGTTCGAATAATGTAAATAGTGTATTCGGATTATTGTCCTTATTTTTGTTGTTGATAACAACAACTAAGATGAGGACAATAGTTTGAATATAAACAGCGTAAATAATAACTCCTCATGTCAGAAATTCAGACATAAGTAAGATACACATAGTTCAGCAATTTTCTACACTAAATGTCATTCCCATGCAAGATCTAAGAGTCACTCAAGGTGGAGTGTTACTGGAGGCGATTGCTGTTTGTCTGATAAGAGTAAGGGGCGCAGTTTACGAGGATATGTGGTAATGATAAGTGCTAACACCCGACGTGAAGGGATTAAGATTGTAGAAGTTGGAAAAGCATCCCTCTAGAATTCTGTTCCACAACACAACAGTTCTTAGTAAATGGCTACCCCTGTGGAACTTGCTCCTTACAAAAGGAATATGACGGTAATGAGATTCTTTCGCTACAATGTATTCAGAGTGGCTGGTCTTCGCTGTGAGAGTTAGACTTGGCAAAACTAAGGAATGGAGCTCGTTTAAACATTTTCCAAATAAATAGTTGAAGAATATCGGGGGCTTGCAACGTTTCATTTGTAGGAAAGGGATTGTAATCTGGAAAACAACAAACCACTAGTTGTACAAGCTCCAGTGGGGGAGGCAACCCATACTTCTGGAGGGACAATTTGTTACCTATACAAGAGCATGCATACATACAAGTAGTCTCAGAAACGAAATGTTGAACCTGTCAAAATTACTTATGAGTGTGTATTTTGCAAACCAGAAGAACTCATATCCAAAAATCTACAAAAATGGGCTTAAAACCAACAATATCAAATCGACCGAACTAAATTAGGCTTAGATTGTTCCGGAATGTGTAAACACGCAATCGTGTGATAAAGATATATTAAAGTGAAAAATAGAATGTACACTTATTTTGCATATTGGATGGTACAAGATGTAAGGAGAACTGTTGGAATTTCTGAGGCCTTCTTTGATTTTTATGCACATAATTAATTTGATTTTATAATTTTTGTCACAATGTGTCTGAGATTTGACTTTCATTTTATTATTGTAACAAGGCTTTAAAAAAACAATGATGTATATACCTGTAACAAACACTTGTATCTTTCTAAAAAAATACACAGACTCGAATGTAAAAGAGTATATCGCAGTGGTACACATAGAACAAATGATAGTCATGAACTTATATTATTAGAATCCTAAATGTTTATATCATCGCCATAAGTATCATCTAATTCGGCTTCTGAGTAACTTTCAACAGGGCTAATATTGTTGACATCCTCATTGACAATGTTTTCGCAGTTTTCACACTCACAATGATCGCTACAATGAAGACTCATTTTGAAGCAGCCACAAGCTCCACCAGTGCATCTGTTTCTTTTGCAACAAAATAAGCAATTTCCAAAAATGAGTTGGGTGCTGGCTTCTTCGCTCCCTATTCCAACTGTAGGTTACCGTCGCCAGATATTCTCCATTTATTGCCATTTGGATCAGTCCGCTGCTATGAACTGTCCAGAGATTATTTCCATTCAAGCACTTGGTAATTTTTTCGTATGATGTGTTGATACAAGGCATCATTTGTTGGAGGCAGTTTATCAGGATCTGGAAACTTCCTTCTGTTGGTGAAGATCTTGTCATGCGAGACATCGACACTAGTCTTATTTGTTATCCCATATAGAAGAGATATTATACTATGACTTCCAGCACAATATTTGGGATTGCTGTACTCTCTCCAAGTAAGCATGATGCCTCAATAAACCGTTGGTCGGACTTTAGTACTTGAAGAAATTTCTTCTTCCCTATGCCACTGCAGTTACTCGTTGGATCACAACCTGATAGTGTGTGAAGAGCTGGTAGAGCTTTGGCCAATTCAGCTGATATGTCAACACCGTCAATATCGTAGATCCCTTCTTTGGATCCTGAACTGAAATCCAGTAACAAGCTAGCATGGATCAATTCTTTGTAGTACAATGATAGAACCTCAACATCAGAGTTCACTGTAGCAATTCCATCACGACCAAATCTAACAGAAGATGCATATTTTGCGCACAAGAATATCTTTGTGTCAGCTTTTCTTCGGCTAATATTAGGTCAGGAACGTCTGAAATCGATTACCTTTTCCGTGGGATACACAACGCTCTGTCCTCGAACTTTATTTAAAGCTCGTCACTATTCAACATTTTGAAATGCTTCTCAGTTAATTGCAAGCTATCCATTATGGATTTGATGAGATCTAATTTGTTTTGTGGATGCTGCAGAAATTTAGAAATTCGTATCGGCAAAACCTGTTTCCGTCTTAGAACCGATATCCTGATAGATCCATATGTTGACCGCGACAACTTCCCAGGGATTTGATGTAACCAGGGAGATAGTCATCGTTTGAAATAAACGCAACTCTCCAACTTCCCCACAGCACCTTTCGAATGACATAATCGGAGATTTTGCAAAACGTTTCACTTGTTTTTGGTAGCTTGTGAAATAGAAACGTGTTAGGGTAAATACTTGGAGTGTTTGCGGTACGCTTGCCAGCTGAGATATTTTCTCTGCATGACAAGCAAACAGCTTTGATTTCACAGTTTTTGTCACGGTACCATCAGGATGTCACAGTCACAGACGATATAGTGAAAGCACGAACTTCAACATATTTTCATGATCAATCCTTCTGCTCATTTGTATAACAAGCAATCGGGCAAAGGTATACCGATCTTCTCTTAATGCAATCGAACCTTCATTTGTTCTCATCTTCATTTGATGATCATTTCATCAAAGGTAGACAATTTCTTCTTCTTGGGGGGGGGCTCGTAAAATGACTGGGTGTTCTCTAATAAGTCGCATCTCAACAGAAGATTTCAAACTACTCTTTACAATTTTTCTGTTCGCAGTAAGTCAACACAAACTTCCTTAATAGCAGCCACTCAAGACGAAAGGTTTATAAGAGTATCGCTGTGGGAGAAAGGATTCCTCAAGGCGAAATGTTTATAAGGGTATCGCTGTGAGAGAAATGATTCATCCTCTTATCAAATTCAATTTAACGTTTACATGGCGTTCGCCAAATGAAATTCCGGATTTTCCAAGATATTTCGGAGTTGATTCACTCTCATCCAATCCTAACTCTTTCTTGAAATCCTGATTCATGGTAGCATAAATGTGGCTAGTTAGCACCCATCTTTGCGCTGTGCCAGCATATGTACTGTAACCAATGATACCACCGTGCTCCTTTTGATCTCTTTTCATAATTTACTCGACCACTTGATCAGGAGACAACATGTTGAAATTTCCTGGTGACCTTTTAACTGCAAAGTTCACTTTGACAAACTCATCATGGATTGTTGGATGATTGTCATGTAGGTCATGCCTTTTCGACATTGTATCATGCAGGTTGTTGCTTTTTGGTTGTTGATGGAGAAGGATGCCCCTTAGGACGACAGTAAGGCTTTGTCCCACTTAGAAAAGGTTAGATAGAAGTACGCTGTAAATGTCCCTTCAATGCGGATTCACATTGGTCCGATTAACGACACAAATCTTATTATCTTGGTTCTAAATTATGATTGGTGCAACGCATGGATGCACCGGCTAAGTTCTCTGGGTTGTGGTTACAATTATCAAACAGAAAGGTGTCAAATGTGGAAGGTAAAATTATGTTAGGTACAAAATCACGCAAGCATTGAAGTCGCAATTTGGACTTAGCCATAGACGTTTCAAAACTGTTGACTTCAATTTAGGACATTGCATGTCCAGCTCTGTCCCGATAGGTCACCATTTCTTTTGAACCTGTCTTAAGTTTTGCTATGAGTCAAAATTATAGATGTTTAACTGCTCTGATTCGTCCGTGAGAAGCGCTAAATAAGATAACATGGCCAATTTCTGACCACTTCCTTGATAACGTTTGAAATTTTGCATACATTTGTACTGTTGCGAGAAACATGAAACTGATCAATTCAGAATGTTCTTATACTGGCTCTTCATTATTGAACACAAACATTGGCAATCCTGGTTTCTTCTCGAATAAAGCTACTACATCCCTGAAGTATTCTTGAAGTTTGAACTGTGTGCGAGAAGAATCATTCATAGAAACATCTCGTTCCTACCAACATTTCTGAGTAGATGGACAAGGGATGCAAATTGTCTTAATCTCACTACTTGACCATTCTTAACAACATAATCCTTCAAGAAATCGAAAACATGTTGAAAGCGCTCATTTCCGATTTCTGCTCTTCTTCTTTTTCTTAGCTTGTTTCGATTTCATTTAAGATCTTCTTTCATGTGATTAGCCTGGATAAGTCTTTATAACAAGAAATATGATAATGAAACCCCTTCTCTCTTAAATCCTCCTCAGTCTCAACACCAGAGAATTGAGCCATCACAGAAGTATTATCTTATACATATACAACATTGTTTTTTCGACGTGTTATTCAAAAAATAAAATCCAAGGCAAATTAGACACATGACAACAGAAAATCTTAAAATCAGATGAATTATGCGTCTAAGATCAAAGAGGACGGCAAGGACACCTCGGTGCAAGTTTTGCAAAGCTTGGTAGGGTTCCTCCGTGAAATGGAACCAGAGATTAGCAAAAAGACTCATAATGTGTTCTACTTGCCCGCAATTAATGATTCTCCAACAAAATTTTCAACTGTTTTTGTGGTTCTCAACCAGCGTAAAGAAAAAGGAGAAAACATTGGACTAACTATCTCAGATTTAGTTCTGGATCAAGTCAAATTAGACACAATACAACAGAAAATCTTAAAAGTCGATGAATTATGCTTATAAAATCAAAAATGAAAGCAAACATAACTACAATTTTACTTAAATGTGGTCTGTAATTACCCTCCAATATGCAAATGTGTATATCCTATTTTTGCACTTTAATATATCTTTATGATGCCATGAACATTGAACATTTCAGAACAATGTATGCCCAAATCGGTTCGGTTGAGCTGATGTTGGAGGTGTTAAGCACAATTTAGTGGAGTTTTAGGTACGTGTCTTCAGGTTTGCGAAGTACACACTCATAAGTAATTCTAACAGGTTCAACGTTTCTTTTCTGAATCTTCATGTATGTATGCATGCTCTGGTATGAGTAACAAATTACCTCTCTAAATGCGTGGGTTAATCCCCGCCACCTGGAGCCTGTACTATATGTCGTAAAGACGATTTTCGTCTCTATCAAAACCTAATATGGAAGCGTTACTCCATTTTCGTCCTGATCTGGCTCTTTTAGAGATAGGGCATATCAGGGAGTGTAAGGTACTTACATGAGAGGTGTAGGGACCTGAACATGTTTGCTGCATCCATAGCGATGCATCGTATATACCAGTTCCACTTGAGGTCTAGGATTAGCTTAACTCATAGTAGGAGTTCAATCGAAAGAGGCTTTGAGGGGAAAAAGTCATTACGTTAGACGAAAATTCTGGCACTGCCCGGTGACGGAGGATTGTTGCATTTTTTACCGATATTATATGTGAGCAGTTTTCCCCCATTGATTTGCTAAAGCTTCGCCAAGCTCTGGTCATCTAGCTATTGGGAGGTGCACCCTTACACGTTTTTCTCATTTGCATAGATATTAACAAGAGATCAGAGTATGCTTTTAGACACATAGTTAATATAAAGAAGTTAGGTGGTTGGGATGAGAAGCTGGCATTAGCGGGGGTCGCCTGCATTCATCTCATGCGATTTAAAGGGTTGGCCATGTGTTGACCTGAATGGAAGTTCTTCATAATTGAGAAAACTTTTCTCTTGCTTACATAGGTTGTTGCTATACAAATACTCCAGCTATGCCAAAACTTTTTAAAGGCCTTCGATATGTCTAATGAAACTGTCCTTTTAATGTATATATTGTCAAATGGCTGGTTGGTTCTGTGTATAATGACAGGATATAAGCGTTTGACAGAGCAGAGCGAAATCCATATTGCTTCTCGCTCAAGAGGTTGTCACTGTTGTGGAAACGCTTTTATGTGACGTGTTTATCCTTTAGGGTTTCATTGGACTAGTTTTCTTTACATTGACGCGATTAAACATGCGCAGGAACGAGAGAGGCTGGGAATTTTAAATCTAGGAAGTCAACGAATCAAAAAATATTATCCTACTCACTGTTTCAAAGCTACAACTGAAAAGCATTTATCTAAGCACAATATAAAATTTGTCACAACTACATCCAAGAAACCTGTCTATATCTGTGAAATGAGGTATTATGGATATTTACATTTTTCGGACCGTTATCTACATCTTCATTTCCATATTCACAACGTTTCGGCCGTTGTACGTTCCAGCCATCTTCAGGTGATTAGAATTTGGAATCGAACCCTTTATTTCGCCCACTGTTGTTGATTGTTCTGTTCCGCGAGTCTCATTTATTCATTTGTTTGATTAACCACTGTTTAAGCATGATATTGAACAACACTCTCTTTCTAGTCACTGGATCTAACAAACGCCAGGAATTCTGCATATGAATTTCAGGGACTTATAAAACTAGTGTCTCAGCAACAGTTTTTTTTATCCTTATTATTATTATTGCATATTTTTTTACCAGAACTTATATTGCCATTTTCTATTGTTGTTCCTTAATTTCTCTAGCACTCTTTATTACTGGTGCCCATATTGTATTGATTCTTATACTTGGTGGGCTCTGGAGATTTTTGTTGATATGTGCTGATTCCTTCAGTTTTCGTGTTTTTAGGGATGTTCTCTGTCTATTATTTCAGCCTTATCCCAAGGGGTGGTGTTATCTTTCTTTGTCCTTCATAGGTGTTTTTTTCTATTTCATCTCGTGTTACCGCTTTACAATGTCCTTACAGATTTACTTTAAGGGGGCGGCCTGTTTCTCCTTTACATATCTTACCAAAGGTTCACGGGATCCGTGCCCACCGTCCATAGTCAGGTTATCCTCTATGGAGGAGGTCTTACTCGGAAGAGGAGTTTGCGAAGTGTTGAACAACTTTTTAAGTTTGTTCTGATGTTATATGGACCAGAGATCTTTTGCATTTACTCTGATAATACCGTCACGGTAGGATGATTGAAGCTGTTTTCTGAGTGTTGTTATCCTCTTCTACCCTTCTAACACAATTTCTCGGAGCTGCTGTCATCTTCTCAGTGAAGTTGTTACTGTGTAGGGTGCTGGGATAGAAGGGTACAAGAGGATAACGATAATCAGAAAACATCTTCGGCAACATTGAAATATGGAGATGAGGATAACAGTCCGAATAATATTAATAACGTATACATCTAATACAATAAAATACTTAATCAATACAATATAAAACAACAAAGTAAAACTTGAAGAAGGAATTTACTCAAGAATTGCTAGAAAGAATATGTTGGAGAAACCTCAAGAATTTTAAACAAAAGTCTATAGAGACATTTCAAAAAGCAACACATTAATTTCTGCAATATATTCTTTCTGGCAATTCTTATAATTGTCAGAAAGAATAGACAAGAGAAGATCAAATTAACACAAAAAGATAAAGATTGTATGAACACAAATAACAACACATTAAATGCCTTTGTTGCTTACCATAACGAGAGTAATCACAATTTTGACATAAAAATGCTTCTCTAATTATAAGAAAAATAATTAATTACGATGAAAATGCTTTGGAAAATGATTTAATCGCTAGTTAATCCACAGTGAATCACCTTCCAGGATCTTACAACGTTTCACAAATCTCATCAGTTCTCTTGTCATCACAATGTCGTATTTTTCATAAAAAAGAACATGGAAACAAACAGAAAAAGACCCTATATGGAATTGGCTAAACTATATACCCGAAATACATTTTTTATTATAGCCTCAAAGAGTATTCTACTGACGATATGGCGGTTGATGGGCTGATATTGAGACGATATGAGTGCTCGTCTGGCTTCTTTGAAACTGGGCATAAACTGGGTACGTTCTATAACCTTGGCGAGGACGTCTTTACGCAGCGGCTAGTATTCTTAAGGACAACCAATGAATTTTCTTTGGATCTGTAGCCCTGTTATAGCCAAGGGTGTAATGCTGTATTATTTACTAATCAGTAATCATTTCTTGAGAGGCTTGATTGCTGTGATGGATATCGTTACGAAAATTGAATTAGACGTGTCGGGGTCAATTACCGCTCGAAGTTATTTTGATAAATTCGAAGTAATGCCCTTAGAAATCCACCTTCATCTAGCTTGGGGTTAATTTGCAGAGCAGACTGGGCTCTCTTTCGTTGAGGCGGCAGCCAGTCTTGGAGAAGGAGAACACTGAATTCCAAACCGGTCTTCAGGCTGTCGTTTGCCAGAGACACACAACTGCTGCTATGTATACAGTAAATGCTTGACTCTACGACCCTAAACACATACACGCACACAGTAATGTCCTGAAAGGTTAGCGAGAAATTTAAAAAGACTGGCATTAATGTTTCTCGACGAATATACCATTTCCTATTGTATGATGACACGCTTTCTCTTCTTGCAGATGTGATTTAATTCCCGGTAGCGAAAAAAATTATAAGGAAGTCATGAATTTGATGCTCGCATGCATTTTTAATGTATATTGAATATTAGACAACTGGTGTTTAGAAGAATAATCTTTCAAAAGTATTTATTTTTCTAATGATGTTCACTCTGTTCTAGCCTCAGAGCTACTTCAGTTAATGTTACAGAATAAATAGTAGAGTTTATGGGGATATGTCGAGAAGATAATGGTTAACCCTAGACTTGAGCAGATTAAGATTGTAGTGATTGAAGAAGCCTACTCTTGAGAGACGGTTCTATAAAGCAGCAGTTCAAGTTTTCTAGCAACATATGTTTAATTCTGAAAAGACGATTTCCTCACAAAGGCATGTAACTTAAAGTGAAAGAAATGAGGGTTTACATAAAAATGCGGATCATATCACTCTCGGAACATATACACAAGAAATTATATTTTGTCAGGAAAAATAAGAGATATAAATAAGAGTATAAACGTACAGAGAAAGTTCAAATTCCTCAGGCATAAATGAGGAAAGAAGCCCCGGAGAACTTGACACACGCACGATTTACTGACAACAAGAGAAGAAGAAACGGAGAGAAACCTGCTTAACGTGATTGAGTGAATGAAAGACTAAATAAAAAATACATAGATTTTTGATAATGAATCAAAATTATTTAGTGAAACAAAAGGCAGAAGAGAGGTGTTATCGCCCACAATCTAAAGGTAATGTCTAGCTTCAGGCAGGCGTCCCTCCAAGTAATTCCTCTGTTTTGGGAGTTTGCTAGGTATATTACCCATCAACTGAGGTGTTGCTCAACAGGGAAGCGCCAGTGCCACTTGAGTGATGTCCCTATCGTATTGCCGAAGAAAAATTAACTTTAACCTTTGTATCATATTTTATTGCGAAATGTGCGCGAGGATAAAAACCCTTAAAAAAAGCGCATAAACGTAGATATATATATTAACAGTTTTCCAATTTCCCGTCATTAGAATATTCATTTTCTATTGGATTGCTTTCTTAAAGGCTTGGAACCAATGACAAATGTGCCAAATGTATTATAACTTTTTTTATTTACAGATAATGGTACGTTTTTCAGAAAATCAAAGTTCAACAGAATTTCTTTTTAAATTTAAAATAAAAATTATATACATTATTCTTTTATTCTTTCTATGTCTACTCCCTTTTTTGACGATTTTTATTTTTTAACACTTTTACTTCAGATAAATTAAAGGGATGATTCTTGTTATATATTCAGGACAGGTCTGTTATCAAACGTTTCATCCCATTTCTACAAGTATTCTGTTCGCTTGGATGTACGTTTATTATGTGTTTTTTTTTTAACTTGGATCTGATAGTAGTATCTTCCTGATCTGCTGGCTGTTTTAGCATAAATCATTCACAATATCTTATTTTGAACCCAGGAAGAATAATAGAAAATGTGAATATTGAAATGTAGGCAAAGAAAAAGATAAATGATTAAAAAGGAGAAAAACAAGGAAAAGTTTGGGAAATGAAAATGGGTTTGCGAATAAGGAATTGCAGACAGTAGAGAAAGGAAAGCAGAACTTGGAAGGTTGAATTTTTAAAAAAAGAACAATGTTAAAGCATAAAAAGTAAACATTGAGAAGATGTCGACGACAGAAACAGAAGAAGTGGGTGCTAATTCGGAAATGTAAACGGTAGAAAAAAGAATACGAAAGAAAGTTCATGAACCAGTATAAACAGTGAAAAAAAAAAGAGAAAATGAAAAAGTGTGGAATACATGAGATGGAGAAGATAAAAAGTGGAAAAAAACAGGGTCGGAAAGAACATATAAAGGTTAAAAAGAGAAAATGTCAGCGTTAATGAGGATATGTAGAGGGTGAAGAAGGCAAAAGACGATGTTAATAAAGACATTTAGAACAGTTCAGTCAGCTTATTTTATTTTTGTTTTTGTGCTTCTAACGACATTTACCTTTTTCTTAAAATTTTTGTTGAAACAAAGAAATGAGTACTGAAATGTTACGTAATATCACTCTTCCAATATGGTAGGTAATGCGAGACAATCTTCTCACAGATGAAGTGACTTAAAGCAAGAGAAATGTCGTTCTACTGATGGATGCTGAGAATACCATGGAATAAATACGTGAGCAACGACAAAGCTATAGTAATTAAAATTACACAAGGAAGACACATTCGCGTCAGATGATAAGGAAAGAGGATTTGGAAAATATTATACTCACAGGGTAAATTTAAGATAAGAGGAAAAAACAATGCTTAACCTACCTAGCAAACGTGGGAAAATGGATGGCGGAACAATATTTACTAGTTATACCAAAAACACAAAATTTATTAACAGCTAAAAATGACAGGAAATTGTAGGGAACCATGATCACGTATATTCTGAAGTAACACGAGCTGAGATAAAATAGACAAAAACAAATGTTTTAAAAACGGTGAGAAAATATATAGGCTAAAAAATAAAATAAAAATGGCTATATAAGAGTAACGTATTTTGCTGTTTATAAGACGGTTCGATGTATTAGAACTCCTCCAAAAGATTTTGAAAGTTATACTCGGGAAAAAGGTTTATTCCTTGTACTTCATACCCCTTCCCACTCTCTCCAACTGTACCCTCAAAATATATAAGCATGAAAACATGAATAAATTTTGTGATGTCGATGAACACTCGTTGCCACATTTTTGATGCTAACGAATATTTGTTGTCACTTTCGTAATACTCGTTGTAGTAGAGACTTTGTAATCGCAGATACAACTATAGTACGCCGTTGAAAAATGCTGGTTTCGGACGCCTGCGAATGTCACTAGCACTAATAGCACTTGCTCGATAATATTCGTTCGAATAGTAACCACCGTATAGTGAATAGTGTAGAGAATAGCGGTCCGTATAGTAATACAGGATAGACTAGAAATGACGATCCTCTAGACGTCACGTGATTTTCCATATGCGCGTTTCCTCTATGGTCACGTGGTCTACTTAATTCAATAATAGGATCGCCTGTCTTTGCTCACTGGCCATCTATGTTCAAACTCAAGTGTCGACAGCGGCACTATTCCTATATAACAATAAACATGATAAATTCACCAGATGTCAATAAGAGCTACCAAATTTATGGTAACTATTTAGAATGCAATAATTAGAAGAGAAGTTTAACTCCAGTCACACTTTCGATCCACAGGACGCGGGGTAGCTTTTGGGGTTATTTAATGGAAAAGAATCTGTCTTGAATTGTAAAAAATATCGTATATAAGGAATAGAGTGTGTTATATAAAAACAAAAATAAAATGGCTTAGAAAATTTAGATGGTTAAAATCGCGAAAAAGTAGGTGATTTTCAATAAAGAAACGTAAAGGGTTGAAGAAGAACAGTAAAAAAAATGAAAAAAAAATGAAAGATGAACAGATGAAAGGACAGAAAAAAACGGAAAGGTGGGTTTGAATGATAAAATGGAGACAGCTTACAAAAAGGAAAACACCAAGAAAAAAGATAATAAATATATATAAGTGGACACCGAGAGCAACAGTAAGCGGAGACAACCTGTTTCATGCTTGAAAGCAGTTACCTGAAGATCGGGTTTAATCATGAAACAAAATGACACCGCTTGATGTTAACCCTCAGTTTCCACTTTGATATTTACATATATAAATGTACTATCTTGGATACAGTGGCTTGCAGAAAAAGCCTACACCCCCTTGAAAATTTTTATATTTTGTATAATTTAACAGGAAAAAACACATTTTTTCAATTCCAATGATAGTTAAATTACAAGCAGATCCATCACACTTTCCTTTGATATAAAACGTACATTTTAAAATTTTCACACTTATTCTTAAAATCATATGACTTAGAAAAATGTTTTTGCAAAAGTCTACACCCCACCAGATATTATACTGTGTAATCACGTAGTTTATCATTGATGTATACAATCCAGAACTATCAAAAGTGACATGTACCTTCTACCATAACAAACACACTTGGCCAGTCTATTATTTTGCTATATAAGCGATTTAACTTCCTACAATATTATCCAACACATGGTTGTTGGTCTTCGGACTCTGCCGATTTAGACACCTTGTGTTTACAGTCAAAGAAAATGGGCAAGACTCTGTCTCAGTAACTTAAAAACCTTATTATTCAAAAGTACAATGAAAATAATGGCTGTAAAAAGATTGCAAAAAGTTTAGAATTGCCCCTAAACACAGTTAAAACTGTAGTTAAAAAGTGGTTAGTGCACAATTCCACTGCTACCCTCCCAAGATCTGCGAAACCGAGCAAACTTACCAGAAGTGCAATATCAAAACTGGTCCGGGAGGCAACCTCCAACCCTAGTTCACCACTGGAAGATTGAAAGCTTCAGTTTCCAGTACTGGACATGCATCTATAATTTCCAGAGTATTGTACCGATCTGGCCTGCAAGGGAGGGTAGCTAGAAAAAAGCCCCTTCTGAAGCCTGTGCACAAGCAAGGTAGGCAAAACTTTGCCGAAAGTCACAACAATGAGTTCATGACCATGTGGCGAAAGGTTTTGTGATCAGATGAGACCAAAATCGAATTATTTGGAAAAGAATACGAAACGATACGTTTGACGGAAGAAAGGTACTGCTCACCAACCTCATTACACAGTCCTCACTGTAAAGCATGACGGTGGCTCGATCATGCTTTGGGGCTCTTTTTGCGCTGCAGCGCCTGGATAGCTGGTAAACATCCAATGTGTCATGGACAGTGTCAAGTATCAAGAAATATCAAGTATCAAGAAGACTGCTAGAGCTCTGCGCTTGGGTCGCAAGTTTCAACAAGGTAACGACCCCAATCATGTGTCAAAAAAGCACTAAAGCTTGGTTTGCTAGCAGGAAAATCAGATTTGGAGTGGCCCAGCCATTATCCAGACCTCAATCCTATAAAAGATCTATGACGAGATATAAGCTGGCAGGGCACCGACGTTCCCCATCCAATATGACACAACTCGAGAAGTCCTGTCAAGAAGAATGGCAAAATCTGTCAGCAGACCACGGCAGCAAGCTCGTGTGGAATGCTACCGAGGCGTCTGCAGGCTGTAATTGACGCAGCAGGATCATCCACAAAGTATTAGCTGAAGTGATTCCGAAAGGTATGTAGACTTTTGCAAATATATTTTTCAAAATTATCTCTAAGAAACAGTTTTAAATTTTTCAAGTGTATTTTGTCTATTAAATAAAAGTGTGATAGATCTGCTTATTAAAACAAATTATTGGAGTCTGAAATATTAATTGTTCTTATCAAAATAAACAAATTACATTCAGTTTTCAAGGGGGTGTAGACTTTTCCAATGCGCTGTATTGTTCACTGTCATCTATAATTATAGCATAATTTATATATATATATATATATATATATATATATATATATATATATATATATATATATATATAATGGAGGAAATGTTTGGGAAAAGAATAGGAGTATATCGAAATGGCGATTATAACTGTTAATGGCCGTGGAATTCTCACAGGTCCAAGTGGTTCAATATAATTTTAGACATGACAAGTGTTGTAGTTTGCAAAACAAAGTAAAATATTGAGTTTTAATCCCCAACACCTGATGATACTCCTAAATGACAGACCAAATGATATGTTATATGAAGCAAGCTAATGAATCTAAGAAAGTCTATACAAACGTACTTTGCAATAAAAAAAATATTCCTACCTCGTAATGAAATAGTGTGTCTACAAAGTCGTTGCCCTCTGAAACCAAAAAATAATAATTGCAGTTTTGATAAAACTATTAATAATATTAAAATGAACCATAATAATAACATTATATGCTGGGAAATCGAGTGGTTGTCTTTTCTACGTTTTGCGGAATTACTTTTTTGAATAAAGACTTAGTGGACCATTCTTTATACAGGGTGTACGAAAAATACTTTTACAAATTTTCTGGAAGGTTCCTCACACAAAAACAAGGACAGAATTCGATATATACATATGTCAGCAAATCCTTCATTTTTGAGTTATTATGTTTAATACGGTAGAAGCTGTTACATGTTCAATCCAAGATACAATCCAAAAATACTTTCAAACATTTTGGAGACGGGTTCCTGAAAACCTCCATTTAAACATATGTCCAAAATGCCCTCGTTTTACTACATCACAGCAACCCGTAACAAATATTATAAATGTCTCCCACTTACTTCTACACACACATGAACCAGTCGGATCATTAACTGGGTGTCCCTTTCCAATAATCCTACACGGTGTCGAATAGTTTCGCAGACCCCCACGACACGTTGATGAAGCGTCTCTGCATTATTAATATCTGCAGAATAAACCAATTTTTCAGGTGATCACACAGACAAAAATCCAAAGGACTGAAGTCAAAGTAAGGTGAAGGTCATGAAAAGGGTCCTCCTCTACCTGTACATCTTTTATGCTAGATGTCAGCCAGTGCATCGCGAACCATGCGACTAAAATGTGCTGGAGACCAATCATGCATGAACGACATGTGTCTTCGTGTGAGCAGAGGTACGTCCTCTAGCAGGTTTGGATGGGTGTTCGAAATAAAATCCCTGTAGAGAGACATCTCCGGTAAGACGTACTTGGAGAATATATGGACCTACCAGACAGTCAACTACAATTCCATACCACACATTAATCGTAAACTGGTGCTGGTTTTTAGCTTGTATTGTATCATGGGAATTCCGATTCGCCCACAGATGTTGAGTGTGTAAATTTGTTATTCCCGGTCTTGCAAACGTTGCCTCTTTCGTAAACAAGATTTAATAATTAATGGATCGGCAGTTTGTGCAATAAATCAGTCGGCAAATATCCCCCCGTAGTGAGTGATCAGAAGACGAACGACCATGCACACATCGCAAATGATACGGATATAGGAGTTACTTTTGAAATATTCTCCATGCGTTACTATGTGATGTACAACATGGTAGAGCCAATTGACGTGTACTGATATCTGGATTGTCTCCGACAGCCTGTAGAATGTGTTCTTCTCTTACTTTCTCGATCCATAGTTTGTGGCGCCACGTTCCTGTCTCAGCAAACTTAAGATAAACAGCAGCAAAGGTTTGAAAACTCGTCTGCTTTCAGCCTGGCAACTAAATCTGATATTGCCGTGCTGCCTCGCGTCCATTACCATTCGCGCGGACGTATTTAAAAATCATATCTACCTGCTTACGTCAAGAATAACCTGACATTGTTAAATGGAAACTTCTCTGTCAATTCACTATTGAACACGTTAAACTCTGAAGAGTGAATAGCCACAGATGTACACGAATGTCAAATATAACTTAGCCTACTTATCAACACAGCGCCATGTAACGTAAAGTTTCTTTA
Organism: Acanthosepion esculentum; assembly: GCA_964036315.1. Lineage (NCBI taxonomy): Eukaryota > Metazoa > Mollusca > Cephalopoda > Sepiida > Sepiidae > Acanthosepion > Acanthosepion esculentum. Next base: position 68,634,515 of record OZ038490.1, read on the forward strand.
AACTTAATAACTCAAAGGAAAGCATTTGCGTACACAAGTTTATAGGGCTTTTGTTTTCGTTTTGGTGTGAGGACCTCCCCACCTCAAAATGTTTGTAAATGTATTTTTGATACACCCTATATGATTATTCGTACAGATTATATATAAATCCTAATAGCCGAAATGTCTTCATGAATAAATTATCAACGCTTTCCTACGAATATTGATCGATTTGCTTCTTACGATTTATCACCCCTTTTGGAAGTATTTTAAAGGGAAACACATTGAGTTCTGTAAGAATAACTATTTTTACCAGTGAATATTCTATTAATAATTTCCTGAGATATATAACAATAATTTTCGTAGGTACAAGTCCTACTAATTCACGAATAAGTACGAGGAGATATATTCATACCAGTCCAGCGGATATAAACGCGAAAGTGAATGTAATTAACACAACCGCAATTCTAACATATCTCTTCGATTTACTCTTCCGAGTCGCTATCGATTACACCATCGTATATCCAATTTTCTAGTGAGTAAGATATTATTCTCTCTGAAAAAAAAATCACAGTTTAAGAAGTATCGAAAAGTAATGCTATCTTCGTTATAAATTTTAAAATGCCTCATAATTAATTATTATCTCTTTGTGTTTATTTCAATTCATTTGACGTATTCCCCAGCAGATAAGATTCACCTGTAAAAGCTAATATAAATGTAGTACTTCTTATACTAATCAACGGAGCTAGAACGATTTGAATAGTCGTATACTAATGATTCCTGATTGAAAAATGTGTGAAAGCTGATTTGTAGAGTAACTAGACAAACTCCGTAACTATATAAATATTTCATTGCATTCGATTCGCATGCAATCGACCTAAATAGGATCGTCATGACTAAGAATGCCTTTATCATATAACCGAATTATTATCTCATTGAAATACCTGATAGTGGAGTTAATTTGGGTAGGCAGCGCAATATGTTGAATTTATTATTCAGTTAAGAAAGGTCATATTGAATAATAAATTCAGTGAGGAAATAAATATTCACTTGTAAATTACGGGTTTATTTTAACGAGTGTTCTAATTTTCTATATAAAGTTAAATAGCAATAGAAATTTAATTGCCCGGTCATAATTCATTTTCATTTATTTTGTAGGAATTATTTCAAGTTTCTGCAATTAATGTTTCGATAAGTTATATTAAACAAATAAATGTAATGAGTGTATTGTTCTTGTAATGAAATATCAGCCATTGTTTGCCTAAACAAACCGATTCCTGAGAAAGTAAAGTTATACATTTTATCGGAAAAATATATTCCTTTGGTTATTTTGTAACAGATGACTGAGAACAGTTCTTAAGCGCGTAGAACAATGCTATGGGTGCGATTTGTGTACGTGACTCGATAGTTCATAACGTTTGACACTTGGACACGTATTCTGCAGTTTGTTAATATAAAATCTCCCGAATAATATATAAATGCGTGCTTTTCGTTAAGTCTTCAAAATTTAAAAAGAAAAACTGATATAGGCTTTCAGGGGAAAAATCTTAACAATGTAAATATTATAATCGGATTGGCACCACAGAAGAACAATTAATAAATTTCCATAAGGCTAAGCGCAGAAAATGCAAACAAGCACAGAACAATGATACAGAATATCGAGAAAAAAAAAACAATCGGAATTATTGCTCGAAATTTACTTCGGAAAGACGGGCTTACGGCCTTATCACGTTGAAACCGTTTCCAATTTGATCAGCGACGTTAAGCAACGTCGATCCCGGTCAGTACCTAGATGGGTTACCACTTGAAAATACAACATGCTGTAAGTTTTGGTGTGCGGTTAATGGTTCGGGATTTTTAATCGGGATGGGGGGGGTAACCTAATCTAATTTCTGTTTGGTTCGTTTTATTCACTTAAAAAAGATGTCTTTTTTCTTTTCCCACATCCATGCTTTAAATAGTAAGATGTTTATAAATAAATCATTATTATCTAAGAAAATATTATACAATCTAAAAATTATAGCTTGAAACTATTTACAAACGCTTGATAAGCCGGAGAAAAGGAATCAGCCCATCAAATATTTTATAAATCACAACTTCTTTATTGAAAGATGTAATTCTTTCAATTTATTGATGCATTAATGAAATGAAAAAAAGCGCATTTTTTTACGTTTCTCAAAACGCGACCATCAGTGTATTGAGGATGCTACTAAATTTTAAATAACGGAATATTTTTTCACGTTTGTTTATTAATGTTTTTATTTTGTAAGTCATTTCTGCGTATGAAAAAGGATTCAATTATTTGTACTTTTATATAGAGAGGAGGAAGCTATAAATACCAAAAGTTTAAAGGGTTATTTAAATTGTATAATTGCTGAATGGAGAAAATCGTGACTAATCTGGACGGAATAATTTCGATATATATTTTCAAGAAGTGTATTCTGATGTCTGTTGATTTGATGCATATTTGTGGGAAATTTCCCCCGCGTAACTTATCATTTTAATTCCCCCTACATATGTATGCATGGGTGTGTTAATATAGGTTGGTGCACAAATGTTTAGTGGTTATCTCCAAGGATAATTTTGGTTTGATCCCTCGACTCTAAAACAAAATACTTTCCCTCTATTTGCAATTCAATACCTTGCAACTTAAACGTTGAGTAATACGGATATGGAAGTTTTAATAAGACTCGAAAAAAAAACTGCTGCTAAAAATCCCAACGTGTTACCTGAAATGTCTATGGCCTATAATGAAAAAAAAAGGCCTTGCCTAATTTAACCCTCATAAATACATAGAGGATGACGTGGGATGATATCGAATGGCCTACTTGTTTATGTGAATGGATGACAGAATTAGGACAATGGTTAAATTGGCAAATATTTCTTAGAAGAACATAAACCTGGAATTGGTTTCAATTGATATATTCTCCTCCATGCACAAAATAAAAGACACGGAAATAAATAAATGGAAGTTGTCACTTATATTAAAATAAGAAATTACAATGAAAGCGGCTATTGTTATATAATAGTATCCCCGTGGGCTCCACAGCTTTTCTTGTCCGAATATGTACTTTCAAGAATAAAACTTCCGCTAGGAATATTCGGTATTCTCAGTCACTTTTAGATTTCTTTATCTCGCTTTAAGTCGTCTATTACTAGACAATCTAATACTTAAATTTATCATCCTGCGTGTTTTACCGTCCCTAACAACTCGCAACTTTGTCTATGTATTTCGCTAATATACATGCATTTTCTTGTATTAATGCGATAAAATGTGAATACAAATTAAAAAAAAGAAAGTGGGAGGGTGATAATAAAACACTAAATAAGCAGGTGTTGATAAAAATTGTTCATATAATTTGATATGTCGGCCATATTTGTTTTCTGGGAATCAGAGTCATGAAATTTAGCACAGTTTGCTGACAAGATAAAGTTTGTTTTGAGCTTCCGTTTTCGCATATTTTTTTCTCTTCATTCTTATGCAAGAAGGTATTTTTTTTAATTTTCATAGTTTATTAATATGCAGAAATATAATAAAACGATATCAAAGAAAGGCGTATAATGGATTAATCAATACCTTAAAATGTATTACCGGGTATGTCTACTTATCACCAATCACAAAAAATTCGAAGGGTACTTTTGAAACAGGAATTAAAAGAAAAAAATGTTCATTTCTATTCTTTAATATCGCGAAAAATTGAATATTTTGGTGAAATATGCGTAGGACATTATGGTTTTAATTTAATAATATGGTACAACATTTCAAAAAGAAATTATATAGGGATGGTTCTGTGATATTTAATATATTTCTTTGATGTAAATTATTCTCTTTTTTATCGTCTGAAACACGGGGTAATATTATACTAAATAATAATAATAATAATATAATAATTGTCATAATGATAATGATAATAATAACATGGATTGTTCGAATATTCTTCTTGTATTCCTAATAGCTCATCGCAGCGCGTCATATCACATACTTTTCTGAGATCTCTAAAACTATAGAAATGTCATTCTTCGTTTGTATTGCTCATTCTGATAATATATTTTTAGGTGAAAATAGACTTTCCTGTTTCTTGAAAAATGGCACTAAGATATTTTTGTTCAATTCCTATTACATGCTCTATTCCTAAATTCGAATAAGTTCTTTAGTTATGTGATTTACTTTGAAGTTCTCATTGCTGTCCACTGTTTCTTTGGCAGTGCTATGAGTTTAAATACACTGATACATTCCAGGATTTCACCGCTATCCTATATTTATCATTCGGCAAAATTATTTCATCTAATGTTATCAGGATCCCCATTATAAGATCACGCAGCTCTGCTGCTTTGTTTCTCTTCTCTTCTCTGGTAATCTTATCTCAGATTCTAATGGTACATTGTTTCATCTTTTCAGTAAGTTTTGTTACCATTGTGATTGTTTTCTGCTGAAGAACACATTTTGTATACGTTTTTTTCTCTG
>OZ038490.1:68643958-68661458 GCA_964036315.1 Acanthosepion esculentum
TGATTTTACACCAGTGTTGGTTACATCTGATTACACAGTATTACCGAAATCTTTCGGTGTACATAACCGGGAATAATTTGAAAGCGAATCCTAAATATATACCGTCCTTGGTATGACGATAAACTACATCCGCGTCCTGGGTAAGATGATAAACTACGTCCGACAGCAAGGCCTCTGATCAGGAGGTTGTGAGGGGTATGGAACCAACTCTTAATTTCTCGTGTTCCCAGGCCCGCCCTGACCCGGCGTTGTAGCACCTGTTAGAGCCCCAGAAATGGACAAATAGTTAACTCCCAAACTCGGATCAAAAGACAATGAAAGTGTAATATATATTGTAATACCAGAAATGCTTTGTATAAAAAAAAAAAATTATTACCAGAAATAATTTTTTTGAAAAAACAAAACAAAATATTACCAGCGAAGGGAAATTCATACCAGAAATAGATTTTATTTTTGAATGAAAAAATATTACCAGAAATAGATTTTTGGGGAAAAAAAATATTACCAACAATTAAAATTTTCGGCATTAAATAACCCATTGGGGTTGATATGCCACAAAACAAAACAAACCTAAATATATATATTTTTATGCGATCAATATGTTCACCAACTTTCTCCGTAAAAAAATATAGAATCAGAAAGAGACCGCTGAATTTCTTGGACACATAACGACGACGGGGAGCTTGGCGAATTTAACACTTACATAAAATGGAAAGCAAAAGCGACTAGCGAAGGCAACGGGCAATCTCTCTGCCGAGCGTGTATGATTGGATAGTGGAACGGGTACTGGAAGCTTAGCACAAGGATACGTGTTTAAAAGCTACGAAGGAGGAGAAGATTGTGGAGAACCGGGATCGACCAAATCCTGCAGAGAGACGGTAAATTATTAGAAATAATCCGGCCGTTGATCGGCACAAGTTTCTACTATTTGGAGAGCTAATATGAACACGGCTTGTGTTTTTCTCATGAGATATTAGTATTATTATTTATTACTTTATTTTTAGTGTAAATCCGTATTTGAGAAGATGCTCGTTTTTTTTTTCAAACAGTGTTTATTTCGTCTATAGGCTCGCGCAATCCAGAAACAAAGGAAATATGTTGGAATTAGAAAGAAAATACAGTAATTCTTCAGCCAATGCTATATATATATATATATATATATATATATATATATATATATATATATATATATATATATCATGTATACATAAGTTTAGTAAATGCAAATTTAGTAGGGCAAATTTTCATATATGCATCGGCAGTATATGAATTGGCTGGATTTTCATTTTAGATCATATAATTTCTTATTATGCCTAATGTCACCACAAATGTATCCACGCTTTTCCGGTGCATGTTTTTTTTTTAATTTTAGGTCAACAAATGGGTAGTGAAAAATAAAAAAAATAATTCATATTTATCTGTACCTCACTCATTTAAACCGTTAATTTCACTCTTTAAAACTTCTCTATTTTACATTTTAATCCCCACCTTAACCTTTAGGTCTTTCCTGTTCTCCTTTCTTCCGTTACACCCCTGTCTAGAGCTTTCACGCATTTACCTCTCCCACATATGCACTGTCAATAAAATGTTGTTTTTTTATACCCGGAGTTATATTTTCCGATTTCTTTTTCAATTTGTACGTCTGATGACTTGGTTCGTGATTAAGATTCCAATGAAATAAATTATAACCATGGAATATTTGTGTTTGAGCCTCACACACACACACACACACACACACACACATATACATATATATATATATATATATATATATATATATATACATATATATGTATATATACATATATATGTATATATATATATATATATATATATATATATATATATATATATATATATATGTATTGAATGGTATCCATCCAGCAGTGAGGTTTACTGTTGAGAAGGAATCCAATTTTCAATTTTCCTTCTTGAATGTTTTAGTACATCGATCGCCTACAAATTTTTTTTACCTCGGTTTATAGTAATATATACGCGTTGGGCTTCCTTTTGTCCTACAAAACGTAAGACAAAAGATTGATGATGAAATCAATTTTGTTAAGGAAACCCTATTCGGTTATCCGCAACAGGATTGAGGAGTTCAGAAGGATCAAACGCTGTGCTGTTAAAAATTGCCCTGTTTATCTTAGATTGCCCTCGATTGGATCCAAGTGTGAAATGAAAATTAGACAGATTTCATCTAATGTTCGTACGTGTTTTTTCCTGGCCGAGGTTCGTATAGTTTTTCCAACTCGGCCTATGTTTCGTTCTGGGTGTAAGGATGTTCTTCCTCCCCATCATATTACCTCTGTTATTTACAAATACATTTGTAGTTGCGGTGCCGACTACATAGGGAGGACTACGCCTAGACATGAGAATAAAAAAAAACATGTTCCCACCAAGATCAGGAATCACACCTTGTCGGTGAATGGACGTATCCGAAACACTTATGGTTCCGCCATATGTGAGCACCTCTTAAATAACAGAGAGTGTGCGGCTAACTTTAGTGTGGATGTGTTCACTGTGTTGTCCCGGTCACACTCTTTATTTCATCTCAAGGAGCTGGAGGCAATTTATATCGGGTCCTGCAAGCCTTCCCTGTGTAAACAGCGTGAATGTTTGTTGGGACTCGCTGTTATTCGTCTCTAGCTCCTTGTGTTTATTTATTTTTTCTCCCCATTTCCTATTCATTGTACATTTTCTACGGTTTTTAATTTAAGTTAAATCTCCCTTGGAAGCCTGAAGAGCGGAAGTGAAACCGTTTGTTTCGCTTTTAATATGTCTAGTAATATTAAGATTCGCACTTTTATTTCTGTGATTAAATTTTGTACCTACAAAAATATCTTCAGGTATATATATATATATATATATATATATATATATATATATGTGTGTGTGTGTGTGTGTGTGTGTGTGTGTGTGTGTGTGTGTGTGTGTGAATAATACCCAGATTTATGTCACTGAAACCTTTACAAAATCTGTAATAAAAAAAAAATATTTCGGGATAATAATTAAAGAACGATTAGGCTCAACTTAGATGTGACGATGCCAGGTTATGCAATCAGTCGAAACGTCAGTTTGTAACTTACATAGATAACGATACCTTCCAAACAACTCGTAGAATAATGACAATCATTTATCTGAGTATTACAAAACATTTATCATAAAATCTGAAATGTCTGGAATAAGGAAGTAAGTTCGTATTTCGCGTAAAATATATGTGTTCATTTTCTCGCGGAATAGGTATAATTCTACGTATTTGCTCTTAACAGTACTCTAAACATATATATAAAAGCACTTTACTTTTGTAGATAGTAAAAAACTGGATTTAATGTGCTTTACCGTAGACCAATTATTTAGTGCTAAATCAGTTCCTTCTATAATCAGACATTAGTTAGACCTCTTGTTTAATTTGACAAGAATTGTAGCTATAATCATTACATTCATTTCAGTATACTAATTTTGTCTAATGGACTAAAAGTTCTTTTCTCTTTCTGTGACACACTAAGCTATCTATTAAATTCTTCCTAGAAAGAATTTATCTATGGGACCTAGACTTTAAGAATTTAAGCGTAGTACTAGATTGGCGGAATGTCTCATCATTTTATATTTGAAATGATTAGGTTTAACCGCAAGTTCTATAGAAATAGTTTCTTCTATCACACTTCTCGCTTGTGAAACTGCTTTCTTGCTTATTGATTCCCAGTCAACTTTGATTTTTAAAAATTTAACTGCAATGTCAATCATATTTTTCTGTCTCCTCAATTCCTCTTCTTTTATTGTTCTTTCTCTCTGTTTTTTCTCATATGCTCTAACAATCTGTAACCTGTTGTGTCTCAAGGGCTTTATGGCCTTACTTGGGTTAAAATTATTAAAAAACGAGTTTGAAATATTATTTCGCTTCGTGGGTGAAACAAGAAAAACAGGTTCAATATTTTCTCATGAAATGCGTGCACTGGAATATTTTCTCATTTCGTATTATTTATTGGATTCGGTTATGATTCAATTACCTTAAAACGTGTTCATAGAAGCAGTCATTTTTTTTCAAATACATTTTCTTTAATCTCATAAACACATTGAATCACTTAAATAAAGTGGTTTTTATCGCGCAAAGAATTTCGGTTCTACGATGAAACTTTTCACAAACACAACGTGTGAAAAAGCATGTGGTAATTTTTTCGTTTTCAAAGCCGAGAGTGAGGCGTAAGCAATAAGGATACTTATTAATACATACATAAATAAAATGGCTTGTATGTCTGTATGTATTTACGTCAGAGAATTAGTATAGTTTCGTGTGCTTGAGAGTAATATATCGATTCTCGGAAAGCAGAAATGAATCGGCAAACACAATTCGAATTACGGTTGAAGCCGCTTTATCTCCATTGAAACACAACATATGAATACTTGAAAACTATATGAATCTATGCACCTGTTCCTTGACCTAGCCATAGAAATGGTTTGTGTTAGTGAATTTATAAGTTAATTAATATCAAACTACCTCTTCTTCTTCTTCTTCATCATCAACATTTTTTATTTATTTAATTATTTTTTTCTGGTGTGTACACATTATATTCCGGGTCCCATCCAGAGACCTATGATTAGAAATGGCATCATGACATTCCCCCTCCCTCAAAATACACACACACACACACACACACACACACACATATATATATATATATATATATATATATATAGTTAAACCTAGAGAGCCACGCAAACCTACCTTGGTAGGTTTGTCTGGCTCTCTAGGTTTAAGTAGGTCTGCTCTACTTACTGTATTGAACACTTAATTTAGTTATTTTGCTTACTCATATCGGGGTTTTTTCTTTGGACTTTGGACTTGCATGCTAGACGATTATTTTCGGCTAACGTACATGTTCTTGCTTCTTCCTTTTTTAATACATTTTTTCCCATTTGGTATTGGTTTGATTATTTGCAAATCAAAACACCGAATGTTTTCCGAACGAGTATAATTTCTTATACTTATAAGATTACTACTACTACTACTACTACTGCTACTACTACTAATAATAATAATATTATATATATATATATATATATATATATATATATATATATATATATTACATAGATAAAGTCCTTCGTAATGTGCGGGCTGTACTCGTGAGAACGATTATTATTATGATTATTTCTTACTTTTGTTAATAATTCATCCACATTTCCTTGCGGGTCCCAACCAGAGATCTAAGGTCAGGAATGACTTCATGATATTTTCCAATGATTATTTTTATAAAATGAAAAAGATTTAAAAAAAAAAACTAAGATCACTCACATTTTACATACTTAAAACTATTCGTAATGTGTGAGCTCTACAATCTTTTGTATTTTTTAAAGGCATGGACTATCAAAATTCTTTCAGTGAATATATCGGGCCCTTTTTCAATCCGTCGGAAGGTTCCAACTACAACTGGTTTATTGATGTCCTCATGTGCCACATTTTTGAGATTTCCATTTGAAGATCCTTGTATTTTGATAGTTTTTTTAAGTTCTTCAAAATACATTACGATCTCCAGGAAGTGCCATATCAATAAGAAAACAGTATGTGTGTAAACAAAAGAACAACAAGGTAACAGTGTGTTAACCTTAAACGAAGCCTAGTGCACCCATCATAACGATCTGTCTTATAGAATCATAGCAAGTACACACATTACAGCCAAATTTACAGGATATGCTGACAGACTTTACCTTTTACTGAAGTTCACCCAATACGAAGCTCAAGAGCTGCTCAAGGTAGAGTTTTATTGTAAAATGGTTATAACGAACGGGGTGAAATTTTTGGCTGCAGAGAAGAATAGGTGTATAAAGACGATATATGGCTATTGTTTATTAACATGAAAAGGTTCGTAAATTCATTTTCAGAGGAATATCCCCGTTGGAGCCTTTTCTGTAATGTAGCGATTCTTGTGAAAATGCAGTATATGGTTAACTCCCTCCTTATACATTGAATACGGAGGAAATATGGGTGATTGGTCTCCGTAGGCATAGTACGACGAATTCTAGCTGTTAAAATTTGAACTTGTCGAAGAGTGAAGATTAACTGAATATTTGCATGGGAATTATCGATATAGTAGTAATAGAATTGTGACATTGCATCTGTGTGAAGAGACTGCAAAATGGTATATAGATAATCCACCACAAGTTTGAATTTTGTGAAGATTCGAAAGCTAACTTCTGATAATGTGCGATATATTTTCTGTAGTCCATCTTAATTCGTCAAGAAAAACAAATGTACATGTTAAATGAATTAAGACAACAGAGCTGTATAGTTTCATCAGTACAGACATTATTATTATTATTATTATTATTATTATTATTATTATTATTATTATATGACCACGATTTAAGAAAGGAAAGGAAATGTAACACAATATTTCGACAGTATGCCTATCTTCTTCAGGTCATGTGCAAAAATGTTTTTAAACCTCCTACCGCTGATAGAACAGCTTCTACAAAAACATGGACGAGTCTTCGTCATTTGACGTCAATCTAGTAATAGATATGTGTTTAAAAGGTACTGTCCCCCGAGAACTTTTCTTCTCGTTCGTTCTATCAAATTATTGGAGCACATGCAAGCTTCCACTTAATAAACAGAAGAATAAGAATTCTTCAACATAGAAAAAAATATTATTTTTACATTACCGCCATTTTGTTTGACTCAAGCCCTTTACGTTCCTTTTAAAGTGTTTTGTTGCTCATTGGCTGAAATAAATCACGTGAATTCCTGTCATCCGAGAACTCCTTTTATTTTGTGTTATACTTTCCGTATTTTACCATTTATATTAGTATGTTGGGTTAATTATTCCCAACACGATTTGCAACGATACCAAATAGCACTTATCTCTTTTTATGGTCTGTTATTCAATCAAAATATACTAGTTGTTTCCACAGTCTGTCATGTCACAGTTTTATTTTACTGCATCTAAACGAGGCATGTTTTGGTTTCTTCAAATGAATCTCCACTGATTCTACAGTTACAATCATGCAAGACTTCCGCAAACTGAATGTTATGTGACACCTAAGCGTGTCATACTAGCACGTGAGGTTATTCGGATAGACCTATTAATACTTCAGTTCAGTCGTCGATACTTCCACCACAAAAAGAAAAATGGACATTAAAAAAAAATTGACATAAAAAAATAACCCACTATGGATTTGACACGTCGTAAAATCAGCCAGACTCGTCTGAATATTTTCGGCGTCAGGAACGCGTAGATTACGCGCTTAAGTTTGACATGAAATTTGTTTTATGAAGTTTCGACAAATTGTATTTTTTTTATTATTCTTTAGCAATTAGCAATAAAGAATTTGCCAGACGGCATGAATTAATCCAAGAGTTATCGAGAAAGTGAAGGTCTGTAATTATATATAAGAGAGTTGCTGAAAATGTCTGTTACAATTTATTGGGAATATCTATTTCGTTTATTTTTTTAAAATTGTAAACAATAGAGTATATATAAACACAGAAAGAACAGTGATGTTATGTTCTATATTTATATACATAATAATTTTTCATTGGATATTTTATAGCGTATTTGCTATGGGCGTGTAAAATGTAATTGGCGGGCTGAGTACAAATTCTGTGTGAGTCTGTTCCTTTCATTTTAAATGATTCCATTGGAAAATTTAAGAATATATTCTACTCTTGGTCAAATAACAGAGTGAACTGTTGCCTTGGATGTCGATATGCCAACTGCTAATCAGACTTTAGTATACTTGGTGCTGCGACAAACCTAAAGGGCTACGCGATTCGTGGGCGTGAATGCACTTTTAAAATGGCCACCATTCTGGACACATCTACAGTCTCAACAGCTTTATACTGAAATTCATTTTTTTTTAAATAGAGACTCTTGCAAATATTCACCGGAATATAGGTTTACAGTCCGATTTACACTGTACTGTGCCCGGTGACCATTCGAGGTAGAGGGTTACGTTAAGGAGTAGTTTAAGAGGGGATGATAACTTTTACCTCTAGACCTGTATAGGTTAAGATTTTAGTGATCCGGGATTCATCCACTTGGGCGTCGATTCTATAGAGCAGCGGTTCGCGCGACGAAGCTAATCGAGTGGAACATATTTCGCACCGATGGAACATAGATGGAATATTGTGGTTTTTTACAACGTAAGTGGCATGGCGGGTCTGAGCCGTGAAGGCTAGACTTGGCGGAACGAAGTCGTTTATGGTAAATCTGATATTAATTGTAAAAATTAACCGTTTCCATACGGGTAACTTTCGTTATTCGTTGACCGAACAGTTAGCGTTACCGAGAGTCGGAATTTATAAAATACGGTTTATTGAAACAGTTTTCCGAATATTCGATGTGTCATGTTCACTGCTTTCCTATAGCTTATAGAAGTATCCTTTCCACCCTTTTATATTTAGTAGTATGGAAGCTCAACAGCTTGACTACGTCAGAATTTCATCTTCTAGTCAAATGCGCTATCTATTTTCTTGTTTTTGCTGTTGTTGGAAATGATCAAATGATTTATTTTGATATTTTCTAACGTGCTTTTGGGACTTCTGTCGCCATTCTATTGGGTCTGATGAAAACTTATCGAATTATTTTGTTGTTAAATGGACGAATCAATCTCGTCTCCTTCCACCTATAGGGTAAAATACAGTGTATACCCCGGCTCTCTTGCGTCGCGTGAAAGCTATAACGAGTGAAGGATTACAAAGACTTTAATGATGAAGAAGGCGATGCGAAACTTTTCATTTTTCTATATTGCCGAAAATAATAAAAATTCTCTAAAAATAAAATAAAAGTAATATATCGAGTTTCATAATCACCTACGTATCCAAGCGACATTGCTTTTAGAAAAAAGAAATAGTAATAGCGAAGGAATGGAGATTTGGATCAACGTATAGAACCCAGATTTACTCACTGATAACTTGGAAGAAGACGAGTTAAATTCAAGATTTGAAAGATTTAACATATCATAAAATTAAAGTGAATTAGATTGAAATGACTAAATAAATATATCAGCAGTTTGAGAATTAAATAAAGCAGAGATGAAACTCTGACACTCGCTAGAAATTCCTTGTAATAGGATTGTAATAATTAAAAATCTGATAATGTATTGAATCAATTCAGAACGTAACTTTATTGAAATATGCCAATAAACATCGGAGAATATTAAAGATTTGTCGAAACCTGATGTAAATTAATCCCTTCAGAAGACAACTGATATGGATATCTCCGGAGGCACCAAGCATATTTCTGAAACATTATCTGTATTGAAAACCTCTGAAGAGGACAGGCCTGAAATCTCATTGTACATCGGCTAAAATAGTACATTAACAGTGAAAAGAAGAAGAATGTAATAATGATCAACAAGTTTGATATAATACCAATTTAATTGTATTTTTTTGTTTTTTTTGTAATACAGTGTAACCCGGATATAAGAGACCCGGATATGAGAGAGATTTTCTCTGGTCCCAAATTAGAGCAATACTTACCTAAACAAAATAGACCAAACCCGGATATAAGAGAAAACCGGATATAAGAGGCTTCTTCTCCGGTCCCGACAACTCTCTTATATCCGGGTTACACTGTATATGCAATATCTAACAATTTTGTTGCGCTATATAATATCCCTTGCTCTAGAAAATATCGTCATCCCGATAGCTTTGGTAACACCATTTAATAGTACCTTTGTTTTGAGAATGGTGGACTGTTTTAAGATTTTTCCTAATCAGTGAAGAGCCTTACGTCGGTAGATGATTGAAAAAGAATACACAATACGACTACTATTGCTAATTCAATTACACTTCGAATTTTCCAGCATAGTTGCTCTGATTGCCACGTCGGTTTATTCGTTAAAATATATCAGTTAATATCAAATCAATAAACAATCGCTAAAACTTGTTCCCTACAAAGAATACGCAGTTGACGGTATCTATGTAATTGTACTGAAAACGTATTGCGTAATCTTTTTCATTTCTAATAAAATTTGAAATAGATGTATGTTTTCTTACTTTCCAGTTGGTTTGAAATTATTTTGTGTAGTCCCGGTTTAAGGATCGTCTGATCCTTCGAACTCTTGACACATTAGTCTTCTACAGTTGTTGGCTAAGTACCAGAGACTCTCATCAACTCCGAATTGGTAAGGCATCTCACGTGGCAGGGTTTTCCTTCAGATAAACCACATGGATTTCACATTTCAAGTTCAACTCTCCATTTGTTAACGGTTATTGCTGAAAGAGTCAGAAAGAAGCTTGGGCTTTTACTTTGGTTATCTCATAGGCGTTTTACAAGTTTTTCTACTTCGTAACAAGTATAAGGGCTATGGCGTCACTGTCGGAATTCTTAATTTTATTCATTTTTTCTTATCACATCACGAAATCAAAGTCATCCCTTCAAGATCTTATTTTATTATTACGACTGTCATTCAATGCTCTTTTTTTACAATTACTTTATTACTAATATCTATTATTGCCCTCCAGATTTTATCAGTTCTCAACACTGTAGCTACACCGATGATATAATTATTTAATTATCTACCTTGTTTTAATGGTAAGTAGGATAGGTTCAATAATGTTACATTGGTAGCTGATCTCGAAAATGACCATCACTATTTTGGTAACTGTAGCATGAAATGGCTTGTAAATTCTAACAGCTCTAAAACGAAACTTTCCTTTGTGTAAGATGAACTTTTCTAACTTGCATTTTCAGAGCTGATGCTTATCAACGGCAGACTATCTGAACACCGCCTTCTCAGTCTACCATTTTTTAATGGCATGGAACGATTAAATTAAATCAATTGCATGGTCTACTGCATGGACAATTGGTTCACTGTGTCATGCTAGAATATATTTATGCACGTTTAAAATTAGTTTTCGGCTGTGCATCAAATACTCTTATAACATGTGTTTTGGTGTTTCTGCTATGTATATAGAAATTTATAACAAAACGCAATGAAGAATCTGCAATGTCATAATTCCTAAATTAGCATCTCGGCTTCAGTCACATTTGCCCCGCCATATCGTAGCTTCCCTGTGCATTTTTATAATTAGTATTATGGTAATTAGGCTGATATGCTTTCCTCTTGATGAATTTAAGCGCAGTACTATATTAGCAATTAGGTCTCAACATTTTATTGTTGAAATTGTCGGTCTATGTACTATGCTAATTGTTTCCTCTCTAGGACGTCTCGTCCGTCCTGGATATGACAATAAACTACACACGCGTCCTGAATAAGACGTTAGACTACGTCCGAGAACGAGGACTCTGATCGAGAGGTTTTGAGGAGCGTGGAACCCCTTTTAATTGCTGGTGTTCTCAGGTCTATCCTGGCCCGGGGTGGTAGCACCTGTTAGGGTCCCAGCTATGGGCAAATATTTAACCCCAACTAGAGTTAAAACACTATGAAAGTATAAAAATAAATTTTAATACCAGAAATACTTTGTAAGAAATTATTACAAGCAATAATGTTTTTAAAACAGAATATTGCCAGCGGTACATTTTTAATAACAAAAACTTTAACAGCTATACATATTTGTAAAACAAATTTTACCAGCGAAGGAAAATTATTACCAGAAATAGATTTCTGAAGGAAAAAATATTACCAGAAATGGATTTTTATCAGAAATATATTTTTGGAAAAAAATATTACCGAAAATGAACATTTTGTCGGCATTAAATGACCCATTGAGGTTGATATGCCTTAAAACAAAACAAACTAAAACTAGGACATGTCGTTTGCGGAACTTTCGATTTGAGCCTTGTTTTCCTGACAAACTACATTCATCAGAAAGTAAATGCAAGGTCAATCCTCATCTTCTGTCACCTTGAATCCTGTTCTTTTAATTTGCTCTCACTCCTCAAACTTTTCTGTCACTCTCAGTAAACACATGCGTCTTAGTGACGTTATCACCTTCCTTGATGGTGAAATGATAAAAATGTCAAGCCACAAATAGATTATCATTGGACAAAGGAGTTCAGTGGCCTAACTTAAGACTTACTATGCCAACCCTGATGTGGTTAGTTTGAAAAATTGAAAGTGTCAATAAGATTTTAAAATAAACATCCGTGAACATGAAAATGTAATTTGTACATAAGAAATATATTAACTTAAAATGTAAATATAGTGACTGCTATAAGAATATAATAAATGTAAACACAAAGAAGATGGTGAAAACTTATAATCAAATATAAAATATATGATATTATATTTTAACTGTTAAGAATGTAATAAAAATTATTTGTTTATGAATATATTTACCCAGTGTCTGTTTTATTATTTGATCTAAGTAAAATCTTAACTAGAAAAGTTATGTTATAAAACCCTACCTTTTAACTTAATCAAATTGAATCGTTATATCATTTTTTTTGTTTTGCTTCTTTAACGGTATATCTTTTGTTTTTTATATTACCGACATTTAATTTTCTTGGGGACATAAATAATTACTTTACAAAAAATGTACTGCTGGTATTTATTTTTCTTCCAAAATGGATTACGGGCAATTCGTTTTATACAAAAATCTATTGCTGGTAATATTGTTTTTCTTAGAAGAATGTATTGCTTGTAAAAAAAATTTTCTTACAAAAATGTTTTGCTGGTAATGTTTATTTTTCTTACAAAAATGTGTTACTGGTAATATTTTTTCCCAACAAAATTGTATTGCTGGTAATATTTTTTTTCTTAGAAAAAAGTATTGCTGGTAATAATTTTTTCCTTACAAAAATGTATTGATGGTAATATTTTTTCCAACAAAAATGTATTGCTGTTAAAATGTTTTTCCAACAAAAATTTAGTTCTGCCAATAGGTTTTCCCAGCAAAAATATTTTTCGGGTAATATTTTTTCCAAACAAAAATGTATTTCTGGCAATATTTTTTCCCGGCAAAAATGTATTTCTGGTAATATTTTTTCACAACAAAAATGTATTTCTGGTAATATTTTTTTCCGACGAAAATTTATTTCTAGTAATATATTTCCCGGCAAAAATGTATTTCTGGTAATATTTTGTCAGGACAAAAATGAATTTCTGGTAATATTTTGTCAGGACAAAAATGGATTTCTGGTAATATTTTTTCACAACAAAATATATTTCTGGTAACATTTTTTCCCAACAAAAATGTATTTCTGGTAATATTTTTTCACAACAAAGATTATTGCTGGTAATATTTTTCCTTAAAAATGTATTTCTGGTAATATTTTTCATAAAAATTCTGGTAATATTTCTTACAAATATGTATTTCTGGTAATATTTTTCCTACAAAAATCTGGTAATAGTTCTCCTTACAAAAATGTATTGCTGGTAATTTCTTTTACTATGAAAATGTATTGATACTCTTTAATCGTGTTTTCCCCTCTGTTTGAGAGTTGATTATTTTCCCATAGCTGGAGGCGTAACAGGTGCCACCACTCTGGGTCAGAGTGGACCTGTGAACAACAGCAATTATGAGGTAGATCGACGCTCCTTCAAAGCCTCTATATCGGATGTAGTTTATCATCATACCCAGGAAGACGTAATGCCACTGCCGCAAATCCAGTTCATCTAATTTACGATTTTTTTATAATCGAAAGACTGGTTTATTTATCGTTTTCCTTCACCCTATTGTGTATTTTCAACATAAATGTAACGCATTCACTACGTAGAGTTTATATATATATATATATATATATATATATATATATATATATATATATATATATATATATATATATATATATATATATATTGTCATCCACAGACAGACTGTTTCGCTGTATCACAGCTAATCAGTGTGGCTAGACGTCCGGTTGCCTTTGGCTAGAATCGAAAACCGGCTGAAATCGCGTCAGTCGGAAATTTTACCCTGAAGCCGTTGGCGCACGGCAGAGAAGAAGGTGAATTTAAGCGTATTTATTTTTAGATAAACACACAGTGACTGAAAGAAATCGATTCGATTTACCGAAGAGTCTTGCATTATTAGCCGTAATAGTCACTGTTTGCAAACCCACACATCCTCCCCAAAGAGCTCAACCGAAATAAATTTTTCAGGAGCATATATATATATATATATATGAGAGAGAGAGAGAGAGAGAGAGAGAGAGAGAGAGAGAGAGAGAGAGAGAGAGAGAGAGAGAGAACTATTTTAATATAACTTATTCTGAAATCAGTTGCGATCTCTGCATTATTTTCCTCTGTATCTCTTTCCCTGATACTACTCTGCGAGTATCAAATTTTCAAAACTCTCATTCCTCAATATCTCTCCTTATAAAGTTCAACTGTCTCTTCCTGGTGTTTAGTAAACATTTTCTTTTTCCTTCTATTTTATCTGAAACTTCGACCTGCTCACATACTTGATCCATGATATGATCAGCATCCTTTTGTAGAACCAAATTTCTATTGCTTCAAGTTCGTTCTTCCTCTTTGGGGGGATTTTCCAACATGATGACATATATCACGTAACAGTTGAGTTATCTTTCCTGTCTTCCAAGCGAAGTGTTTTCTGTTTCTTAATAATCTGCTTAGCGTTTGGAATGCATCTTTCAGTGTCGCACTTTCCGTTTTCTGTTAAAACCCGTACCAGTCTATTTAGAGGTGAAATTGTATAGGAACAGTATCATCGCTGATGAATACAAAGACAAGAAATAAAAGTAAGAATATTACTTACAAGCCTAGTATTTAATGTGAACAGGCTAACACCAATATGACTTAAAATCTAAAATACTCTAGAGGTATGTGTTTTCCATTTGGTTACTACGTTTGTATTCCGTTACATGTATATTAGAAGCTCGGACAGCAAATATAATGAGATTAATAGGGAAAGATATTATTCTTAAAGTGACTCATTATTGCCACATTTGATTAGAGTCATCCACTGACGTGAAGTGGAAATTTTATATTAAATCGGTTGCGACTGACTCATTGTTTCATTTTCTACGGCTTATCAACAAAGTGCAAGGTATTTGAAGCCAGAAAATATTTTTATATTGTATTTTTTGAGGCGGATATATAATAATGATGTAGTGATACAAATTTTACTAATTAATCCATAGATGGGGAGATACGTGGCGGATTCATGTTTCCTATAGATATTTGCACGTATGTGAATATAAGGAACCCAAGTGGAATAGAAATTTTGACTCTCTGATTAACAATTTTGAGCTATCATTTATTCTTACACGTTGCAAACATTTCAACATTCTCTTTCTGATTCGCATGTTAAAGTGAGCATTATATTTCCATTTTCATTTAAAATTTCTCGTCATTGCATCCTCAATATCCGTCTGCAGAACGGTATCTCTGCTGCGCCAGAAAACTATTGATAATGCATTAGATCATATATATCGTTCGTATATGCCCTTTGTAGAATAAAACAGAATTGACACTATTGAACCTATTGCTTCTCTTTAAATAGAATATATTTTTCTCTATGAATTATTGCATTTTTACGCATTTTTGTTTCGGTGTTCGAGATGCAATACTTTTCAGAAAAGCTATTTTCTTTTTAAATCACTACATTATGAGAAAGATACTGTGTATATTGTCTTTCTTCAAAATATTATTGAATATTGTCATCTCTTCTTAAAGCATAGTGCTTGCTATTACAAATGTTGGCGACTGACAAATTCTGTCTCCCAACACGACGACTTCTTGATGGATCGTCAACGAATGTTTGTGCTATAATACATGGTTTTTATTGTAATTTTAGACAAAGAGCTCCCTGTTTTACTGTGACAATCTTAAGAGTTTGCCATAAATAGTGAATAAAATAAAATGACGTGAAAGCAATAGAGAATATATTCGTGGTTATTAGAGAATGATGAGCAATTTCAAATCCAGCACCCACATGATGTAATTTTGGATTTTTTTTGCTGTGATATATATATATATATATATATATATATATATATATATATATATATATATATATATATCATGCTAGATGCAGTCGTCAGGCAATATATATATATATCTATATATCTATATATCTATCTATCTATATATATATATATATATATATATATGTATATATATATTGCCTGACGACTGCATCTAGCATTAAACAGACTGTCGTCTCTAAGTGTTGACTTCTATGTTCACTTTTATATTTACACACGATCTATCTCTGATATTGAGCACTTTATCCCATAAATATAGCACACTTTAAGACTATATTTCTTCATATATATATATATATATATATGTATATATATATATATATATATATATATATATATATATATATATATATATATATATATATATATATATATATATACATATATATATATATATATGACTGCAATTTGCACATGCAATCCATGCATATAGATTTTGAAAAATCCTATTTTAGAGAAAATGCAAGACGAATAATTATGTATAACTTCGTTATTCAAACGTAACACAGGTATGAAAATCATCCTGAAAAAAATCGAGGAGGTCTGCCGGATAAGACTGCAACATGAAACGAAGGACTAAAATCGAAATGTCTCAAATTAGGGAAATGCGCATAAGTTTTGTGACAATGAAGATATTGAAATCATTTCATCATCAACATTATTAACATGGAGTGCCGACTGCGTGTACCCTTACAAACCCCTTCTCTCCAGTATTTACGATTTCTACCCGTCGCCCAGTGTAGATATTTTGGTCGGAAAGCCGTGTTATCTTCACATACTTCTTAAATATATGTTTTGTATGATCAGTGCACAAAAAGACTGATTGGCGGATGCCTACGAGACTTGTATATCTCGTTCGTATCTCTCGAAAGACTCGTGAGTCAGAAGAAAGTTTGAAACATTCCGAAAAAAATTAAATTAACGCCTAGAAACTCCAAAGTAGCTTCAAGATTCTGGTATTGCTAAAACAAGACTGACTAATAAGGCGAGCCTTGCCATGCCGAAAATTATTGCTACCACCTGAACTTATTCTTGGAGCGATCATCACTAAGTTGATTGTTTTTGTTTAGCGGTATATCAGCTATTGTGGGCTATTTAATATCGAAATATAAATATTTTATACGCAATATTATTTTATTTTGGGGGAGGAAGATAATAATGGTTTTCGTCATACAAGCATTACTAATCGACTTAAGAGGGGGGATTCATACATTTCTCAAGGGTATTTGCGCGTAAGTGAATATAACAAACTCAAAGGGAATTGGAACTAGGCTCTCCGATTAACAATTCCGAAACCTTGTCCATTACAGCATCCCCGCATGCAAGCTTAAAGCACTTGGTATTCTCAAGCGGTTACCCGTCTAGATACTGACCAGGCTCGATGTTGCTTAACTTCAGTAATCGTACGGAAAGCGCGAAAAACGCTACGTCCAATAACAGCAATAACATTCATGTTACTATATTCATGGATATTGAACGCGATAAAAATTCTGCCTTTGAAATGGCCGTGTAAATAGGAACCCAAAACAATCGCCATCATTATTTTACACATCAAAGTGAATATTAAACCAGAAATACATATGCAAATTGCGTTTTATTTTATTCTATCAATGAACATAGTGAATTGAATTCTTGAGCGTGAA
>OZ038490.1:68666458-68736458 GCA_964036315.1 Acanthosepion esculentum
TGACGATTGCGTCTAGCATTAAAAAGCCTGTCGCTTCTGAGTGTTGACTTCAATGTTCACTTTTATATTTATATTTCCATACGCTCTATCTCTTGAGCAGTTTATCCCATAAATATAGCACACATTAAAATTTATTTCTTCACATATATATATATATATATATATATATATATATATATATATATATATATATATATATATATATATATATATTTGTGTATTTAGACAGCAATCATTCATCCATGTACATTTCATTGAATACGACAGACAAGGTGCTTTCATTTCGTTTCTTATACAATTTCTCATGCAATCTAATATTTTTTCTGTTCAGATGTTAAATTATATAAAAACTTTTAATCCGAGCGCTTTCGGCTATACCTTTATACTTTGTCGTATTGGATTTATTTGTAGAAATATATTTGTGCTTTTTAGAACTATTTTAAGTGCTTTTGTGGATTACTTTTTCAGCAATGCAGTTGAGTAGGAAATTTCTTCTGTTTCTTTCGTAGTTACCTTGTAATAATTATTTTTGTATAAATGGATTCGATGATACAGTGATGGCGTACTTTTAATATATTCTCATACTAAAAATCTGCTAAATATCATAATGAAACGTAGTGACGTAGAACCAACTTCCGAATTCATATATAAACATAACAAACAGACAAAGTCACATTTCCTCAATACAGAATTAATAAGAAACAATAACAAATAATAATTTATAATTTTCTAAAAGGTAACAAATAAAAATGATTTATTGAAATTCTATTCCAACCAGTGCCTGAAAATAAAAGCAGGACTAATCATGTTATTTTGTATCAGAACCCTGAGAACATGTAGCACAAAATACCGAGATGAAAACGAGAAAGACATTGAAAATACAAAGGAAACATTTAGCCGTTTTGATTATCTACATCATTTCATCCGCGACGCTAGAAAACGTTTCTACAAGGTCCACAGGTCAACAAATGTAGGCACCACTAGAGACTGTATAGGCACTCCTTACAACGAAAACACAAAATCCTAGCCTACAACATTCAACAACAAAATATGAAAATAAACTAACAAACTCCAAACAATCGTGATTTAGTTTTACTCTGTTTCACTATACTGGAACATAAAAACACACAAAACCAGCACTCCGATATGTCGCATAGACTCACAATACCCAACCCTCTTTATCAATTAACAAAACGGTAAACCAACTCTTGATCAAAACAGACAGCTATGAATACACTTTCGTATTTATGTTCTATAATTTCTGTGATTTATTTCTCCCTGTACACAATATTTGCCTTTCAATAAACAATAGTGTAGTGTATTGTGTTTATTATTATTATTCATTCTTTATGAAGCGTCCATGTTAGAATTGTATTAAAGTAGTACTGGTATTGTTTTATTTTATTTATTTTAGAAATATGTGTCCATCGCCAGCTACGTTCATGTCCCACATTTTCAATATGATTGAACATTTTGGTGACGATTCCTGTTAAATAATCTCATTTGCTACCGACCTTAAAATAAATGCCGTAAAAAGGCTGTTTTGACAAGATTACATTCATTTTCTACTCGTTTGTAAGTTATCGTAACTTACACCAAGTTACAATATAATGAAACAACATTCATAGATATGCCGCTCTCCTATCACATACATCGATACACATAATAGGGGTTAAAGGATAGGGAAAAATCCAAATACTAACTACCAGCCATTAAACTTTTGGCGGCAATAGAATAATAATGAATGAAGCCCACTTTCAATTTCAACTTGAAAGTAAGTTTCATATATATATATATATATATATATATATATATATATATATATATATATGTAAAAATATATATATATATATATATAATGTGTTTATTTATGTAGACATAATATGGGGGTATGTTTCTTAAATGTCATTGTATTCCATGGGATTGATAGTTGAGTGGTTCCCTGTTGCCTTTCCACTGTGATTTATTGATAAGCCACTTCTAATTAGATGGCTATTGACTAGCCAAGAGTTCTTACACCCTTTAATAGATCGTATTTGTCATTCTACAGATTTGGTAACAATCCGTCTCATTCGCTAGAACTTAGATTTGTATCCGCTTCAGTTGCCGTCCGCCTCATACATACTTACTCATACAAATTATGAAAGATAACATCGTGAAAGGAGTTAAATATATGGTAATTAACTCGTCGCCCGGTAAGAAGCGACACCTGCACAGGTGTCACCTGACTTATCCAGCGACTGTTCGCAGAAACAGCGTAAAAGGGGTCGAACGCATTGGAATTGATCTTTTTTCTCGGTAATAGAATGTATTAGCGCCTTCTGTCATCCAGTGACTTCATAAAAATAGTCTCCGGACATGGACATTAATCCTATTAAAAAAAAATAAAACAGGAAATGAGCAGGTTAAATATTAATATATTAGCCTTATGTGAAACAAGGTGGGAAAACAATAAAAATTTCACCAGAGACCAACACAGAATTATGTATGGAAGTGAACAGAAAAATGAAATATTAGAGCTGATATTAGGCCAATACATGTGTTCTGCAATACTAGAAATATTTGAAAGAATTCTTATATTTAAACTGTAAGGAAAGCTCTTCATCATATCTAACATATTTGTTTATTGACTGACAACGCAAAATACTGAAGAAGAATTTGAAAGGGTTTTACTCGACTCGAGACAACGCCAAGATTTAATGTAAATCGTAAGAAATTATAATTGTCATGAATTCCAAAGTAGGCAATGACAGATATGGTGTAATAGTTGGCAAATTACGAATTTGAAGGCGGAGAAAAATATGCCTTCTTTGTATGGCAAATGACCAGGTAGTAGCCAACACCTGGTTTCAATAACACCCAAGACATATGTGAACAGCGAGAATCCCAGGAGCATAAAACAAAAAAAGAAATCAACTACATAACTATCAACAAAATATTCAGTAATGCAGTTTTACACTGCAAAACATATATAAGTGCCGACTGTAGAAGCGACAACCTTACAGTGATTTGAAAACATGATCAAAATACGGAAATAGAAGAGACACAAAGTAGTGCACAAATTGCAATGCGATAAACTATTGAAAAATCCGAGGCTGAAAGTAAAATATATGGATACAGTGAAAAGCAGATACGAAGGATACGTTACTTTTGAAATTTCAAGCGTTTTATCTTTGATTGTGGTTTCTTAATTACTAGTACAGCTGTAGCTTAATTTCACTGTGTTTTTTAAAAATATCTTACGTAATTCGGAACATTTGAGGAAGTGTTTATTACGTAATTTGAAATTTTATAATTCACTACTAAGTTAAAGTTAAAAATAATTTGTGTTTCCTCGAATTTATTTGACGTTTTGATTCCAGTTTTGTTTTACGCCGCTCTAATTTTAAAGGCCTTTCATATTCTTTCTTTTTATCGTCAAAATTTATTTTATTAGACGAATTTCTAGATAACTTGGACTATAGTCCTTTGGAGATTTAGCGTTCATAACTTTGTACTTTTTTAATACATAGGAATTCAATTGAACGTAATCGTCTGAAGTTACCAAAAGGTCCAAACCAAGGTACAGGAATCAGTTGATTTCTATGCTTAAAAGATTTACATGTTACATCTTTATGTGTATTGAACAATATTAATACTAGCGTTTTCTGGTCTAATTTGATTCTGACGATGTAATTATAAACATTATAAGCTATGTTTACAGTTAACAATCAGTTCGTTCCTTTGATTTAAGAGATGGGTCTTGTCTTTAAATATAACGATTTCCAATTTTTCATTAAGTCATAAATAACAAAAGGCATATACAGAATGACATGCCCGATCTCTCTTAATTAATTTCTATTTAACATTAGGTGTATTTTGTTTCTCTTTTAAACTCCAAAAAGAGTTGGACAATGAAGTCTTGTATTTATGATTACTATTGATGAAACATTGCACATGTCCACGCCAACGCTCTTTGAATGTGTTAATAGTACTTTAATTATGAATGGGCTTTGAATCATTTATAGTCATTTTGATAATATTGTTAGTATTGTTTTAGTTAGTTTGAATGTTTCTAATTATTTTAAAATGGGTGTATATACTTAGAGATTTGTATCTGAGCATTTACGTCGGTGTGTTGGTTTATTGTTATGTTTTTTATAAGTAGCTGGTTAGATTGAAATGATTGTATTTATATATATATATATATATATATATATATATATATATATATATATATATATATATATATATATATATATATATATATATATATATTTAAAATAAAATACATCAACCTCGTATCCGTTAATGAATAGTATGATCCTTGTTTATAAATTCGGGTTTTTAAAAAAAACCCTGATAAAACCGGAATTTATAAACAAGGATCATACCATTCATTAACGGATACGAGGTTGATGTATTTTATTATTAAAAAATGTTTGCGAGAGTGATTCTTGCCATATCATTAACTTCATTATCTGCTTTTCGTATGAGTGATTTGCGTAATATATATATATATATATATATATATATTACGCAAATCACTCATACGAAAAGCAGATAATGAAGTTAATATATACATATATATACATATATATATGTGCGTGTGTGTGCATCTGTATGGGTACGTGTGTATGCACATATGTTGGCATTTATATATATATATATATATATATATATATATATATATATATATATATATTATATGTTTGTACTCGTGTATGTTTTCATGTGCCCTCATGCCTATATGAGTATATATGAGGTATTTGTATACATTTGATTGTCAATAAGTTTTCTTTTCTATATATAAGAAGGTTTTATTTTCCATGTTGCATTTTGACTAGACATTTGAATTTGGCGGTTGTTTTTTTTGTGTGTGTATGCGTATATATATTTTGTTTGTCCATTTGTATATGCTTGTCTTTTTTCTTTGCTTTGTTCATTGCCGAATATTTGTCTATACATCTTTACTCATGTAAGTAATATTTTAATAGTTTTCATTCGCTTATTAATACTTTCAAACTGTAATCTTTGTATGTTTGTCTATGTATATTCCTGTGTCTTCATTAATGTATGCGTGTATGATTGCGTATATATGCCTTTCATTGTATGTATATGTGTCTGATATTATGTTTCCTTGGGGGGTCGTGGACATCTATTTCCTATTTCGTCTGTGTTTTTGCGTGTTCATATTTCTAAATATGTCTACGTGTTTGTATATTATAATATGATTGTGTATGTATTGTCATTTGCAAAATTTCTTTCCTTGCCTATGTCATCACTTCAAATATATTGAAGCTGTTACAATAATCTCTTTAGAGTAGCGTTTGCTCTGAGATTTTGGTTTTTCGATTGAAACAAAATAAATAATAAAATAAGTGTATTTTTCCTCCGTTACTTCTTCAAATAATTTTATAATATATTAAACTTAATACAGGTTAAATTTAAAATTGGTAATTTTTATTTTCAATATTATAGAAAAAATTTAAAATTAATCAATTAGAATACACTAACAGTAAGGCACTAATAATTGTAACCAAGGTTTTTTGTGAAGTTTTATGAATTTTCATATACTTGTATTTTGATTGTCATTGTCGCTTATGTAACAGCTTTTTCTTCCATATTGAGGGGTGTTTAGTTGATTTGGAACCTTTAAAACGCTTTATTCTATATTCAAAACAATCACTTGATACCAGAAGTGTTGAGACAAAATCTCTATTTTTGTAGTGATGTTATAACATGTTTACGTTTTAATTTTTGAATAAACAATTATCTGCAATGTGTGTATGTATTTACTATGTGCGATGGGTAAGTTGTATCGCTTTAATTTCGCGCATGCGTATTGTTTGTTTTTGGTTTTGTCGTCTGCACAGTAGACTCAGTTGGCCCCCGTTCGTGAGAAAAAGAGCACCATGACGCAATTCACTCCACCATATTTTGGAAAAGGCATGTTATACTACTTGGCATTCGCACCGGAATCTCCAGTACGAACATTTCAGAGTGTTTGGTGGTCAATCTGAATACAGTGCAGAGGAGTCTCGTGGTGATTACAATTGTACGGTAGTTCGGAAAATGCACTCTGATAAGAAAAGAACTTCCGAATTCGTTGGTTATGGTCTCAGACTCAATCCGGAGGCTTGTATCTAGTGCTATGAGGAGGTAGTGCTAACCAACGGTCAAGGTGGTGGCGGCTGAAAGACCCTATGTATAGCAACAGGAATCTGCACCATTCCACACAAACAGGTGATCACACTCATGGCTATAAGACAATTTCTACGGTCACATCCCGATTTATACCTGGCCATCTTATTCCTCAGACTCCAACCCCAGCTGTGGGACGCAGTTGAGTGAAAAATACTCCAAAAACGGGAGAAAATGTGGCAGCACTCACCAACTTAAACAAGGAGACTGTCCAGAAGAGTTGTTCCAGAAGATTCCGAAATTGACTGGAGGCCGTAGTTCAAGGCAATAACTATTTTATTGAATAAACCTGCTCTTTATTATTTCAAGATGTTTATGTGTAATTTGGGTAAATATATCTATTAAAATGAAATGTCACTGTTATTTTCACTTTTGCGTAAATTGGACGATAATTTATCCATCACACCATGTATGTTTGCTTTTGTTCGCGTGTGTGTTTCTCTCTTTGTCAAGCCTCTCAACAACCATTCACAGAAAACACGTCTGGTACGCGGTCTTGTGTCTTCCACTGTTTCTTATGCCCTCGATATGCAGTGTGAGATTTATGTTTACCCAGCCTTTCGCCCTCATTATATCTCCAAGTAATTTCAGCTATCTCTTTCAGATTCTGCGTTCTACTTGTTACCATCTTCTTGTACGTTGAGTACTTGCTCTGCGCAAAATGGAAATACTAGTTGAAAAAATAAAACCTCATTAAATTTATGTATTTCATTATATTATTTCTTTTAAGCACATCATTTACATGATGCTTGTCAGTTTGATCAGAGCTTGATGCAAACAGTTCTCATTGGAGAACTCTCTAATTTGGTCCTTAATGCAGTGACATTAAATACAGTATCAGCAGCTGTTCTAAAGTAAAATCCGTATATGCAGCAGTTTGAATATGAAAAAAGCTCGTGAACCATAAAGTAACTCTCCTGGTTTTTCCTTTTTAAAACTGCTGACATGACCTTTCCACGCTGAAGCTAAAAGGCCTGTGGACACCTTTAAACTAAAACACACCAACACAATCATTCCCAAATAATATATTAATGAACATTTCATTGTGTACACATTTGACGTTTAACAATATAAAATCTTTTTCTAAGCTTTATTTTTGTTAATTTTGTTTTAATAAAAGTTATATTCGCATTGTAAATCAATTGATATGTAATTTGTGCATGTACACTACTTCACCACCTTAATTTCATGTACTATAAAATGTTTGCGTAGGAAATCTTACAAATTTTAATTATTGAAGTAGCTAATCACTAAATCAGCTCCTACCTCTGTTTTGTTGTTCTTAACAATTTTTTCTTCTTTATAAAATCATTTTCAATGTATAATATATGATCCTTCGTCTATAAAGTTGGATTAGCTATCTACATATCGCAATCCCGGATATTTAGATATCTTAGCATATGAACTTTAAAAAATATATATTCACTCTAAAGAATGCGATAATGCCACTAAGATGCAACGGGTTGATGAGTGAAAGAAAATGAGATTTTTAATCAAGAGAAAGACAAATAAAGAAACAGGATTCAGAAAGACATAAGCTGTTGATGTAAAAAAAATTTGAAGGTGGTGTGGAAAGAAAAAAACAACAGAGAGTTCCACAAGGGAGAATTGCAAGATAAAACACAATTAAAATAGATCGTAAAACACAATTAAAATAGATCGTTCAGTTACAACAATAAAATGAAGACACATAATTTTAGTCTAGTGCTACGCTTGAATTCATGGGATCGAGGTACCAAAGAAACATCTCATTATAGAATATGCATAGAAAAGACAGAGGAAAGTCACGTCACATCGGTGAGAAAATGAATGACATCGAGATGCCACCTCACAACTGAAAAAAGTAGTAATTCTGGAAGGAGAACTTCAACCCACTTATGTTGATGATGGTTAATCGATCAGCTTAATGCAACAAGAATTTAATAAGAATGAAATTTATGTCTCTGATTTCGCCTCAGCATTAAACATGGGCCTACTAGTTTATTTGGTCAATGATTTATATACAATGAAAAAAACAAACAAAAAAAGCAATATTGATAGCATGGTGACATCGATTTTTACGGTCCAAGAAAAAACATTACTTTAATAAGATGGGAAAACGAAAGTAGACAGTGACATAATTGTACCATAGCATTTATTTTATTTATGTACACTTTGTATAAAAAACGTCTAGTTAATTTCCCTTGACACGTCAGTTATTTGCTATTGTATCCTTTGATTCTAAACTGGCCGCGTTCTTTTTTTTCTTCTTCGTAATTTATACTTTCTAATTGTTTTGATATTTTTTATTCTTTTCGACAATATTGGCTTTAAATGTATTTAGCTATGTATGCTATCTTAGTAGAAAATGACACAGCTGCCTTTCATGGAAAGAAAGAGATGTGTCGGATTTTTCTATGCGACAAAAGTACTTTTTATTGTTAGCATATATATTTGAGTCGGCGTGTACACGATTATTGCGCGCATGCAATGAGAACACGAATTCTTATAAAGGAGCAGATTGCATATCAGAATACACAATCTAAATCATGATTATGACGGCCTAGTTTTTAGCTTTCATTATTTCCGATTGAATATATATATATATATATATATATATATATATATATATATATTTCTCTGTATATCCTTCTCTCTGCATATTTTCCGACCATTTCTATAGATAAGGGAGTAAATTTGAATAATCAAACATTTGATTTTACGCATGTGTTGGTATATTTGATCTAAAAAAATCGCGAGACTGCATGTGTTTTTTCTACGCGTTTATAACGAAAATAATGAGAAATTGAATTTTGTGTTAATGGAAAGAGATTCAAGATTACGTCTCGTTGAAACAAAGTTTAGACGATTTCTTTAGCCTCCAACCAACGATAATGCCAGTATCAGCAAGAGAGGAACATGGGCGAAAGATAACGATATCTATCGTGTATTCAGCCGATTGAATTTTTGATATCTGAGATGAATTACAAATAACAGATAAGGTTCAGAAAAAATAAAACCAAAAGTGAAAGCAAACAATGAATATACATTTTAGAATCGAAGCCATATATTTGTTTCGCTGGAACATGCCATCAGATATAAATTTCATGTTCTGTTTTTATTCTTCTTTTAACATTTACTAGAACTTCCGGTTTATTTATTGTGGCACAACTGCTAGCCTGATTAATGGTCCTGATAATGGAGATATTAACCCGTGTTAGCTTAATATGGAAAAAGGCATATATATATAAATTCCACAACATCAATGGATAAATTTAAAATTTTAACTAACACACACACACACACACACACACACACACACACACACACACACACACACACACACACACACACACACACACACACACACACACACACGTATCTGTGTGAGTGTGAATAAAAATGATAGTTGGGAAATAGTACTTAGTCCTTGCCAACATGGGAAACAAAAACATAATCTTAGTCAAAAGAAAAAGTATTAAATAACTGACTGTGGCCGAACGGTTAAGGCACGTCAGGCGAAATGACGGTTCCGTATAGGATACAGGTTCGATTTCTGTCGGAGAACGAACATTTTCTATGAATAAATAACATTTACCGGCCTGAATGTCCTTCTCGGACATTCAGGCCGGTAAATGTTATTTAATACTGTTTAATATAAAACAGAGCATTTGCTTAAATACTTGTATCTATAAAAATAACATTAAACATATCATAAATGTCTTTAAATAAATTGTCAGACTTTGTCCAATTCAAATATATATATATATATATATATATATATATATATATATATATATATATAACCAAATGTAAACCTAATAAACTAACAACCATTAAATTTAAATCAAATATTAAATAAAAGATGGTATGATATAAGCAAAAATTTAAATCATTACACATACACTATTTAAAAATTACATGTATGTGCGTGTATACAACTTTCCTAGTTCGACAAAAGACTAGAACACTCAGAAATTAAAAACATAACTTTTCCAGAGAATAAACTGGATATAAATAGATACAAAAGGCTATAATTGAAAGAAAATATGAAAAAGTAAAAAAGGAGAGTGAGTGTAAAGAAGAAAAAGAAATAATTCCGACACATTGTATATTCGCGCAGACGTGCACATGCGCACTGGCGAGCGTATGACCTCATGCGCAAAAACGCACAAACGAACATGAACAATACGGAAAAAATTTACACGAACGAT
Source organism: Acanthosepion esculentum (assembly GCA_964036315.1). NCBI lineage: Eukaryota > Metazoa > Mollusca > Cephalopoda > Sepiida > Sepiidae > Acanthosepion > Acanthosepion esculentum. The sequence goes on from OZ038490.1 coordinate 68,676,835, forward strand.
AAGTGCATAAAAAGAAAAGTCGATAAATATAAGCAGTCAATTGCTGATACCCTCTGAAGAGAGGCCGCACGGGTCCGTCTACGAAACTCTTGAGTTGGGACGCTGAAGGTAACATCAATCATCTAAGTAGCAAACTATATATATATATATACATATATATATATATATATATATATATATATATATATATATATATATATATATATATATATATAGTGATATAGAAAATTAATAAGTAATTACTTAACTGAAATGTAATTTCAACGAAGAAAAGGATGTACGTTGTGGTGTAATGGATACGGAGAGCAGAGTTTTGAATGCCTGTCGAGATCATTACATTTACTTACGCAAAAATACCATTGCGAAAGGTATGAAATATATCTCTTATATCGGTTGAATAGCAGGAGTAGGTTCTTTAGCCTTGGTTGGCAAAATATTTTTGATTTGTCATGAATCGAAAGAGTCATGATCGCCCAAGCCTTCATCACGTATCGCACGTAAGTGACATCTTACCTATAATTGTGTTTTCTAGACTGGTCAGTATGCGTAGAAGAGAACGACATATTAGATCTTATTAAATAGGTCACAAGTGTAGCCCAAAAACATTCACAATAAAAACGGCTACGATATATAATCGGTCCGTGCATCTATAGAACTGACAGTCAAGCGTTGATAATTAAATCAGTTCTACAATCCCGCTAGGATTTCTAGTGGAGAGTACATGGAACCTATCGTCAGCCACGCAATACAAACCTACGTCAATATTAATTCTGTTAAAAGAAAATAAAAATATCATATATACATTTTTCACGGGTTATATCGCGTGATCGATATTCCCGTGAACACGCACGCACACATATATACATACTTTCATTTGGGAAAGGTGTGTATCCATCACTTCCCAGTTCTCTGTGGAAAAAGTAGTATATATATATATATATATATATATATATATATATATATATATATATATATATATATATATATATATATATATATAAGCTTCTGTAATGTGTATTAAGATATTTTCATTGAACTATATTTAATTAAAGGCGAGACCAACATCTCAGGCTATTAACGCCTGCTTCATTTCGTGTATAATTTGTAAGCATTTGCTTGCTTGCAATAAAATCATTTTATTCTGTTATAGTTTTATTTTTTAATTAAATTTTTTGGTTTTCTTTTTTTTTTTTTATTATTTTCATTGGAATGAAATTAATTTCTTGTCATCATAAGAAATAAATTATGAGTGTCCAATGCCATTTTCTGTGGAATAATATATGTGTAGAAGAAGTATGTTTTTCCACACTGATAAAATATTAAATAACAGCTACAACATACCTTTGCCGCCTTCGCTAACATAATTAAGGCAGCAGGTGGTTGGAGGTTTTAGTGGGTATTTTGTCATATATGGAGGAAGTAAACGTACACCAATTGAATCATCTTAAACATCAAAGAAAGGGATGCTATTTTAGATAATGACTTTGTACATGTAATAGAAGAGTAACGTGTATTCAAAGATGATTTAATTCATTTAGTACTTCATTTCTGCGAGAAGTAATTGTCAATACTATTGCATTATTTTTCATGTTGGTTTATATAGATGTTATTATAAACACAACGTTTCAACCAAGTACACTCTAGCCATCATTATTGATCGATCATATGGTTTATCTGTTAGTTATTGATGATATTCTGTTCATGTGATACCAGATAGTGCTCTTTCATGCTGAGTTGGTGCAGCGTACCAATATTACAGCAGGTTACTTATTTGAGAAAGCAGTACATTCAGAGGGATGTGAAACAATCGTTGAAAAGTGATGACAGAAAAGTTCACCAATAATTTCTGCGCATTTTTCAATCCCACGTCAGATGATCTTCGAAAAGTGCGTTAATTGGAAGCTCAAGATCAATGGGTTTATTTAACCATACGAAAATGGCAGAAGCAACGAAGAGATTTGTCTGCCAATAACCATTAAATGTCGAGTCAAAAGATTGAGCTGCAATTAATCAAGCATAAAATAACCAAACACAGTTAATGTTGAGTCTTGACTCATTGTTGAATCTCGACTAATGCATGGAATAATAATGCAACACAAAATGTACTTAGAACAAGAATGTATTATAACAAGAAAATGTACACAATATTTACATATAGTATTTCTGTATATTTCTGGGAAGACGTTCCTGGAGAGTGTGTTGACTAAGTCGCAGTCGGGCAGAGTCTCTAGCTGGATCTCTGTATTCGTCCTCCTGTCTTCAGGTACCAACCATTATTTATATAGTCGGTAGTCACCTATGCAGATTAGGTGGATCCTACCACAACAGTTAAGTAATTACGCGAGAGTCGAATGATTATTCAAGGTAATGAATATTCAAGAGATTTATTCAAGATTATTCAAGGTCAAGTATTCGTGAAAGAAAAAGTAATGATAATGAATTTGTCGTTAATTTTTACTGAGTACCCCGTACCTGATAGTAATACATGTATATTCAAATCTACTGGAAGGATATAAGTCATGTGTTTTTTGAAGATTTTTAAATTCAATTTTACATGTTTTGTTTTTATATTCGGTTATGATGGCGGTTTCCTACTGCTTTTTCTAATCTAATATTTCATTTCTGAATTTAGTAATTGTCAATATTCGTTTTATTATTTTGAAATATTGTTCTCATGTTAGTTGACAGAGATGTTACAGACACAAAGTTTCGATCAAGTATCCTCTGGTCACCATGAATAAATAATACAAAACTACTTTAATTGTTTTTCGTCGCTTGGCAATAAGGTCTCCACCACACGAGACAGATACTTTGGGACTAAACACGTATAATTTATGACAACGAAAAAAAGAGTCTCTGAAGCTTAGAATTCATTAGAAGAACATAATAAGCAAATCATATATTCTTCAAAGTCGACTCGTTTTAGATTTACAAAGATTGACGCTATATTTAACTAATGATCGATAAATCGCACCATCGGATGCTGCGACATTAATCTAATGTTTAATGCTGGGTCTAAAAATACATATTTGACGCGACTACCTAACTCCAAATTGGGAAAATTAACTGAAGTTTGAGTGAAAACCAATATTTGTTAAATAATTATACACAATGGTCATGAGCATGGGCTTCTTTAAACAGAAAAAAAGAAAGGATAATGAACGATAAAAAATATCATCCGTTATTTTTAATGATACGCAAATACGTGTATATATATATATATATATATATATATATATATATATATATATTTATATATATATATATATATATGTATGTATGTATGTATGTATGCACAATGTTAGAGAAATCAATGACAGTGGAGAACATTTTGGTGTAACGCGATTCGGCCTTCCTTTAGGACTTTAGTTCGAGGAAGTTCTAAACGCCGGACGCCTAACACGAGAAAGTTTTTACACTAATATATATATATATATATATATATATATATATATATATATATATATATATATATATATATAATAGCTGGATAAAATAAATGAAACAAAATCGGGTGTTTTTTTTTAAGTATTTATTTCTGTGTTTTTTTTTGTATATATTTAATATTTCAGACCACCTAGGTCTTTCCTCAGAAATCAAATGATATACTGTGTTTGTGTGTTTGTTTAAAGCGTTTGTCGTGAAGCGTGCATGTCACGTGATGTGCAATGCGACTGTTTGAATTTTTGGTGGAAGTCTGATGATAGTGTCTTAAATGTTGTTTAAAAGGTTTTTTGACCATATCTCAAGAAATATTTTTAACAGTTGAAATATTTATGTAGATTTAAAATATCCACGTGTTTGTTTACCCCCAGTTTAAATCTACATAAATATTTCAACAGTTAAAAATATTTCTTGAGATATGGTCAAAAAACCTTTTAAACAACATTTAAGACACTATCATCAGTCTTCCACCAAAAATTCAAACAGTCGCATTGCACATCACGTGACATGCACGCTTCACGACAAACGCTGTAAACAAACACACAAACACAGTATCTCATTTGATTTCTGGGGAAAGACCGAAGTGGTCTGAAATATTAAATATATACAATAAAAACACAGAAATAAATACTTAAAAAAAAAACACCCGATTTTGCTTCATTTATTTTATCCAGATATTATATACATATCAAGTAAGTATACGTGGCCTCTCAATATGCTATATATATATATATATATATATAATATATATATATATATATATATATATATATATATATATATATATATATATATATATATATATATAATAGAAAGTATTGGAAATTTGAATTATTTCGCATAATTCATCGAAACTAGAAGAAGAATCCTCAACAAGATGCACAAAGCACTGGACGGCTGTTTTGTGCATTTTTCGTAGTCATTAACAGGGCGTACCCACTACCGAGAATCGAACTGGGACCGTTACGATACAATGCAAGCGTTATACCTCTGAGTCAGCGGGTCTCGATATACGGCAGCTCCTCCGAATTCCAGTGATGACACTCATCCAAGTACACACAACCTAACAGAACCGACCCCAAGAGCAACATCTTCTTTCACCAAGGCTCACTCTCCAGATCATTAAATCTGTACCAGGAATAGGTTTATAATTAATAGATGTTTTTGATTATTTTTTCTTTTGATATTTGATTAATTTCGCAAAATAATTCATCGTGTCTAGAACATGAATTCTCAGCGGAATACAGAAGGCACTGGTTGATCGTTTCGTCCCATTTGCGGCTCATCAGCAGTGCGCATCCACTACCGAGTATATATTGCAGCGCATTGTAAGAATAAATATAACTATAGCAGGTAATTTATAATCGTGGAATTCTCAGAGGGGGACTTATTCATTCTTTAACTAATGAATTAATATTCACAAAAGAATTAAAATAGGAAAAAACGTTAAATTTTCATGCGAGATGCTAGTTGTTATTATTAATATCACACTTTTATTATAAAAGAAAAATAATTTTAATGGACTCGTATATTTAGCCAGTCAGAGTTGCTATTTCTTATTTAGATAAATTGTCAACATTTACTGGCCTAGTTTACTGAGTGAATGTAGTTTCAATTCCTGATTTCAGCAGATAGATGACGGTTGTTTAGACTAAAAAAAAATACCATAATCTAGCCAGATAATTTTTAATGATTATATCACTGTTTAAATATAACCATATAAACATGGACTTCTAATCAGTGTACCTACTAAAGAAACATTTATAATGACAAGAAATGCCGGTTGAAAAATATATTAGGTCTCTCTCTCTCTCACACACTGTCTCTCTCTCTCTCTCTCTCTCTCTCTCTCTCTATATATATATATATATATATATATATATATATATATATATATATATATATATATATATATATATATATATATATATATAGTGTGTGTGTGTGTGTGTATATGTGTGTGTGTGTGTGGTCATAGTTGTGTCGATAAACTAATTCCGGCAGCATGGCCTCTGAACGTGTGATTGGGTTTTTGAGGAGTGTGGAACCACCTCTTAATTGCTGTTGTTTCACATCCATGCGGGCCCGGCGTGGTAGAACCTGTTAGGCTCGTAGCTATGAAAACTAGATAATCACACGCACAAAAAATATTAAAGTAATTTTTTTATAGTAAAAATACAATCAATACATTTTTATAGAAAAAAAAATATACCAGCAATGCATATTTATAGTAAAATTACCAACAATAAACATACTAAGAAATCGCACCTACTTCATCTAAATCCCAATGATATATTCTATATATATATATTTCGAGAGATTTTGTTAACTGTTACCTTCGTTTCAAGCATAAGTAAATAACATTACTGACATTTGGAGCCTGCAATTATGACTCGTATATATCTCAGCTCTTACGCATAGCTTTACTGACACATACCTTTCATTAGCACATCTGTTTCAATCAGCACTTTCACATGCAAACACCCGATGATCCTCAAGGCGTTTGCTATTCTTGTGCACAAGTGTGATATCCATGCGATTGATACTCAAGATGGTTGTATTCCAAATAAGAGTCACTTTCTCATTCACGGCTACTCACAGTGCTGAATGCACATTCCACTTCTCAGCGCAGGGTTAGGCCAAAATTCCTGCATCATTTCCAGTGTATTCTGAGGGATACTTTGGCATCGTCTATGCCCTTTTTGTTCTGAGTCCAGTCACTGATATTATTATTATTTTTATTATTATTATTATTATTATTATTATTATTGTTGTGTGAGAATGTAAATCTAAAAAAATGACGCTAACGTACACATTAATCACAGATTTTCATGCGACCATGCGAATACCAGAGACATCCACCTCAGCCAAACTTGACATTATGATACTTTCTAGTGGACAGTTTCGTAAAAAAATTCAAAATAAAACAACCGAAGGTCACAAATATTTGACATACATACAGCCCATTGTAATGTCTTAAATATACTTGTAAGAACAATTTTCTTGTATTTAAGGCTGTGTTTGCCAAGGATCACTTCATTCAGAATTTTTTCCATTCTCATCCGGGGCCCCAACCACAACTAGAATTATCGATGTTTTCATGTGCCACATTTTTGAGATTTTCATTTCAGAATCTCGATATTAATACGCTTGTACCAAACTACGGTGCGTACGTGTCTGTCGCGCTTGCTTTTTCGGTATAGCAAAAATCTGAGCTAAAGCTATTTTAAGGTTGCTTTATATTCCTGAAGAAATGACGGATCGAGCCGATTATTTTACATTTAATCAATCCGAACATTGCTAATTGAACTGCGGGCATGGCAAGTGGGGAAACGAATCGTTTCTATTTTTAAATAAATCTAATATCCACTTGATCGAAAAAAATAAAAAAAGTCACTACATCCGGTCGAAGAAGCGGCCGTTAAAATCCTAATTCTAACGAACCTACCGGGCAAATTTTAAAATATTCCATGGTTTGATATCCACAAAGACAAATACAATCGATTTTATTAGAAGAAATATTACAGAATTGTGTTTTTAATCTTTTAAAATATTGCGCCTAAACTAATGTAAAGACAGGCGTGATCGGTTCGTTTACATTATTTTAGATACCTTCGTTTTTTCGAGGGAAAACAGATAGCGTAATGAAAAAGGCAACAAACTTATCGAAAATAAAGTTTTATCCTCAAAATGTTTATGTTATTATTAAGATGAAAGACCAAACTATTTTTTAATTATTTTTTGAAATTTTTAATCCTTTCTAACACGTTCGAAATTTTGATTGAACTCTTCTGACGTAACATCGCGGTGACATGAAAATAACATTGTTTTTTGGGCTTTTTTCCGTTGAAAACACATTGATTTGGAAATTCTTGTAATTGTCCGATTTTAATTAAATTTTCAGAACTTATTCACAAATGAATGCAATTATGTTTTGTTTTATTTTAGAATATTTTTGTTATTTATGTTTTTGTTTTTTTTTAGATATTTTACCCCCCACGTACTTAATTTCATGAAATTTCGCGCTAAACCTTTCTATTTCCTGAATCCTTTTTTTGTTAAAAGAAGAGTCTTTGGAGATTGTAAATCACCTACTTTTTTAAAAAATTTGAGCCATCTAACTGAAAATCTGCTCTGAATTGAGAAATAATAAATCCAATAAAAAATGGCATTAGTTAATTAGAAAAGCTTTTAATTGCTTTTGTAAATAACTAATATTAAGGACATTATTGTCTGAAGAAATAATTTTTTTCTGATGATTAATGAATTTTTACAAGAATTTTTTTCATTTTTTAAAAATATTTAATTATAATAATTAATAATAGTTTAAAATCGTGTAAAATTCTGTATTAGGCTATTTCCTGGATGTGATAGAGTAGTTAAGTGGAAACGAAATTTACGAATCCAATACTGAAAAAAATAATAAACGTAGTTGCGCTATTCTACTTTTAAAATAATTTTTTTTTGTATTTTTTTACTTAATGGGTTCCTTATTTGCATGTATGGGAGACTGAAATTGCCATTATTATGAAAAGGTCACGTGATATAAGAATTTTAAACATAACAGTGAAACTAAAAAAAAAAGTGTCCTCTCAGATTTCTAAAAATTGTCATTTATGGTCATCCGTAGTAGGTGTCATCGCTTTGTCAATCATCAGTCCATCAAACGTTGGATCAGAGGAACACGACCAATCGTTAATAATTGGCTGTATATTACTTTTAAAGCTATAAGTAATATTTCTTTCAAATCGGATTAATTTAACTTCAAATTTTCTTATTTTACTAAAATAACATGTCAGAAATTTTTTTAAATATTTTTAAAATCGACAAATTTTTGTTTGCTTAAAATTAAGAAAATGGCCGCTTTTAAGAAAATTTAAGAAATCGAAATTAAATATGACATTCCAATGTATATAGATTCTATCTGAAATACACCAGAATTGTTTACTTAATGAAATAATAAATTTAATTATTAAACTTTCAATTAAAGCTAATATGAAATCTTCAAGAATGAGTTTTCGTTTTAAAAAGTTCATTTTAAACTTAGGTATCGAAAATTTATGCCGAAAAAGTGGAGGTAACTACATTACACGCTGACAATTCCCTTCCAGTTAAGGTGTTAAATTAAGACTTGAATTAACAGTTAATACGATTGTCAGAAGGAGCCCAGTAATATATAAAATCGAAATAAAATCCATATCTGCCTATTATTTATCGATTTATGGGCGTCTTTATTCCCGTACACGTTTGTTATGTCATAGATTTACTTAGGTAAATTATTGAGTCGTAAGGAGGAAAAAATTACAGTTCAATTTTCATTTTACGCCCAAACAAGCGAACGGATCGAGCCGATTTTTTTTTTTACATTTAATCAATCTATACGGTCTGTATATTAATACGCTTTACACATGCACGCAAACACACACACACACACACACACACACACACACACACACACACACACACACACATCTATATATATATATATATATATATTCCCCTTAAAAATTCGTTCTGCATAGCAAATGAAGAAATTAAATTGCCGACAAAAACTAAGATATATCTAAGCATCAACTCTGTAACTTTGATAATAAAGAAGCCCACAATTATCCTATGAATTTTATAAACTCACTTACACCTTCGGGGGTGCCTTCCCATCGGCTCAAATTAAAATTTTGAGTAAATATTATGCTTCTTAGAAACCTCTCTATAACACAAGATCTGTTCAAAGGAAATCGCTTAGAAGTACTTCATCACCACGACCATAGCATCGAAGAGTCAGTTATTAGAGGATCTCGCTCTCAGACAAGAGTACTGATTCCAAGGATACAACTTAAACCAAGCGATGCAAAGCAATTCCATTCGTTCTGTATAGGACCCAGTTCTACTCTGTGACAATCAATAAAGCATTGGGGCAGACCGTCGATAGTGTTGGTAGCTATTTGCCGCATCCATTGCTCACTCATATTCAGCTTTACGGAACTTTTTCAAGAGACAAGGTCATGAATAGTGTGAGTGTGATACCTCAGAAAGAATCCATTCATAGTTGCAGAAGGGGAATCAGCTTCACTAGAAACATTGTACACAGGGAAGTACTCTGACGGATGTATTTCATATTTACTTTCACGCAATAACTTAAAATATATTTAGATTATTAAATATGAAATAAAGGATATATTTTATTAAACAAAACAGTGCAAATTAAATAAATTTGATTAGCTGATAAATATTCTTTGGACGATATTTAAATTATCCGTGAATGCTTTTAAGGGTCCTGCTTCTACTTCTTCCTTATTCATATTATTATTCTTATTCTTGTTCTTATTTTTCTTATTCTTGTTCTCATTTTTTTTATTCTTGTTCTTATTTTTCTTATTCTTGTTCTTATTTTTCTTATTCTTGTTCTTATTTTTCTTATTCTTGTTCTCATTTTTCTTATTCTTATTTTTCTTATTCTTGTTCTTATTTTTCTTATTCTTCTTATTCTTATTTGTATAATAATAATAGTGATACACCCGAACCAAATTCTACCCCAATACTCCCTCTCATAAACAGAGATGCCCAAATGGTTACAGCCAAACCAACACGTAAAACGGTCGTACTGAACGGAATATTTACTGTAAACCATCTTAATTCGCCAGGACAAAATGACTATAATATAAAACCTCGACTTTTATTATTATTTTCATTTTGTGATAATTATATTCTTCTTAATTTGAAAATAAATCATTTCATTTTAAATAACTTTATGAACTATGTCCTTTCCGATGTTGGTGATCATGACTCTCTTCATCTTACCGATTTTTGTATTTGTATAAATGGTTTCTTCTCATTCAGTCATTTACACTCTGTCTGTCGTCCATTAAAAAACAAATGGTTAAGTAGGTAACTCGATGTGCCCTTTCTCCTTCTTGCATCCAGTATGTCCTGAGTGCATAAAATTTCCCAGCCTGCGTTTGTTAATTTTGTCCCCGAAAAGTTTCTTTCAGATATTGTATATGCGTATTTTATTTCCTAATTCCCTTACATATTCCGTCCACGGGATTCCCAACATCCATCAGGCGAATCACCTCTCGTTTTCCTCAAAGCATCTATTCTTCTGCCATATAGGATTAATATTACATCGCCGTTCAGTACTCTGTTTTAATAACACTCACATTAAATCGCCTTATATTGACGGGCCACATATTAGGGTTTTCGAAACCGTTTGCTTTTGTACGTAATAGCAAATGGAAAGATAAAGTATAAATAAAAATGTTATATTAAGTCAGAAGTAAAGAGTCAGTGGGAATTGAAATACATTTTTTTTCTACGCGCATTAGCGACGGGTGAAATATGAATGCTAGCGAGGATCCAGCTTTATTGGATGCGTATTAGTCTACATATCATTATGTCTTTCGAAAAGAAGCTTTATAAGAGATACAATACCAATGCGAGGACGAAGAAAGAACCGTAAATAACATTCCATACATATATTTAACTTGTGATGATCTCAGAGTCCCTTGTGCAAAACTGTGAGATGTTGTATTATTCAATTGAATGAAACATAATTCTTCAATTAAATTCCAATATATAATCAAACATGTTTGAAAGATATAATAAAAGCACTACGCTTATAGAAATGACCAATCAGTAGCAAAACCCCAGAACTAAATGAAGATATATTTTGTATACGTATCATATTCAAACAGGACTGTGAGTTATATATATATTTATTCTTTGTATGAATGATTCATTGTTTTATATATATATATATATATATATATATATATATATATATATATATATATATATATATATATATAATCAATGAATCATTCATACAAAAAGTAAATTAGTAAAGCTAATGATATAAAATGTCGAAATTCCTTCGAAAACAAATTTTAAAAGATGTATTAACCTACCAATCATTCGATGAATGCTATGATACTTGTTTTTTTTTTAAATTATAAACTGTATTAGGTCTTCCTTGAATATGCAAGTAGTTCGACTGTACATTCAGTCATCTTCAGGCATGGAAATTATTTTGCTTTAGGTAAAATTCAGGTAGCATCCGAGATGAAAAAATGCGAATAGAAATATATATATATATATATATATATATATATATATATATATATATATATATATGTATATATATATATATATATATATATATATATATATATATATATATATATATATTAATGTGTTATTGATAACGGATTCAAACTTGTGTAGCGTGCAGTCGCAACGCTTAGGCTGAATCTTTTTAAAAATTTAAAAGGCTGCTTTTCTTTTACTAATATGGTAATTAAATAATTCTTTTGTTGCAGTAGTTTATCAGTCAATGTAGCATGAACTAAATAGTTGATTAAATACAGTGAAATATAAATAAATATATATATATAGGAAATGAATAAGGAGAGAGCGTATGGGTACTCGGATACGAGTGTATGCCGACTATTACTAATATATATATATATATATATATATATATATATATATATATATATATATATATATATATATATAGGCTCCTGAAAAACTTATTTCGATTGAGCTCTCTGGGGAGGAAGTGTGGGTTTGTAAACAGTAACTATTACAGCTCATAATGCAAGACTCTTCGGTAAATCGAATCGAGTTCTCTCTGTCACTGTGTGTTTATCTAAAAATAAATACGCTTAAATTCTCCTTCATCCCTGCCGTGCGTCAATGGCTTAGTGGTAGAATCCCCGACTGACACTAATTAAGTTGGGTTTCGATCCTAGCTGGAGGCAACCGGACGTCTAGCCACACTGATGAGCTGTGATACAGCGAAACAGTCTGTCTGTGAATGACAAAATATATATATATATATATATATATATATATATAAAATATTGTTTGTGTGTTTATGTTTCAGTATTCGTTTCCAGCACACTCGTCTGTCAGAGCTGATAACGAATCTCTATTGCAGAAGCCGTATAAACCAACAGTCAAACTCTGGTGTATACTGCAAATCTGCTGAGCAGATTTTTTTTTTACAAATTCGGGTATTCAGCGCACAATCTGACGTAATATTTTTTTTCAAAAAGACCCTGCAAGTTCTGACACTCCCCTACCTATCCATCTTTTATGATGTCAGCCAATGGGTAGCGGAAAATGTGATTAATATGTATTCTAGCCCCTTCTTGCATGAACCACATGAATCTTCGTATTAGAAGGTGTATATCCTTTAGCAAATCTGAAAGTATGTTCGAAATAAAATCCCTGAGCTCTTGTAAGACATGCTGGGAAATCATATGGACCTATCAGAAATTCACCTACAATTCCAGCCCACACACGAGTCGTAAACTGATCCAGGTGTCGAGCCGGTATTTCATTGATCCACCCACAAATATTGTTTGTGTACATTTGTTAAGCCATCTCTTCCAAATTTTGCATCATCCTTAAAGAAGGCTGAAGAAACAAACAACGGTTTGGCAGTTTGTGCATGAATGATAAATAAAACCTAGTCTATCTGTCAAAACAGTGCAACTAACGTAAACGTTCTTTAAAAGTAATAACTCAAAAAAGCAAGGATTTGCGGATATATGTTTATATGAACGTTGGGCTTGTATTCGCGTGAGGAACTAGTCCCAAAATTTTGTAAAGGTATTTTGATACGAACAATGTATGCGTATATATATATATATATATATATATATATATATATATATATATATATATATATATACGAGGCTCATTCAATAAAAAGTTGAATTTTTCGGTATAGGATTCTAATGCAGATAGAAGCTTACTTTTTTTTCAACCTAGTCTCCCAGCACTGTCACACACATTTCCCATCTGGGCACAAGCTCCCATATTCCCTCAGCGTAAAAGTCTTTTGACTGATGTCTCAGCCAGTCGTTCAGAACACTTTTGACTTCATCGTCACTTTTAAACTTCGTGCCACTCGTGAACGTTTTCAAGGGACCAAACAGGTGAAAGTCTGAAGGGGAAAGGTCTGGGTTGTAAGGGGGATGACGGAGCAGTTCTCAGCCCAGCTCGTTGATGGTCTGCACCCTTTGGGATGCTGTGTGAGGCCTTGCGTTTTCATGATGCAAGATGACTCCTTCTGACAGATGACCCTTGCGTTTGTCCCAACAGATAAGCTGAAAGTCCTTGCAATGTCATCCACTGTCACCTTCTGTCAGACTGAATGAGGTCATTGACTGATTCGATCACCTCAGGAGACCTCACTTCTCTAGGCATCCCAGACTTGTATTCATCCTCGACACTGCTCCGTCCTTCTTTAAACAATTTAGCCCACTTGTATACATTTTTTGTCTGAAAGATTTGGCACCATACACAGTTGACATTCTCCTATGAATTTCAACTGTTTTGCACCCTTCAACAACCAAAAACCTGATAACTGACCGCTGTTCAATCCTGGAGCATGCTTCTTGGTCGGCCATCTTTGTTAATCGCCAAAACTCTCAAAGATTTTTTTTAATCTGCTAAAGAAATTAAATCCATGTGCAAAAGAAGTAAAACAAAAAAAAATGAGTAAGCTTCTATCTGTATTAGAAGTCTTTATACCGAAGAATTCACCTTATTTATTGAATAGCCCTCGTATATATAACTTACTAGATTACCTGAGTTAACACCACGCCACTAAGGCACAAATGACTAATGTGGGTGGAAGAATTAGAAAACAAAAATATTACTAAAGAGTGAGTATAAAAGAAGTCCAGTAATGTACTTCAATTCAAAATGTCTACGTACCATCGCGAAAAACACATCTGATCATTTGCCGTGGAAGTAGTTAAAGAAAGGCATACGGAGGCAAGGTTACGGTGTTAGAAAAGTGACTGTCACCGAGACGCCAGATGAAGACTAGTAATTTTGCTGATTCTTCTTAGGATTTTATCAAAGTCCTCTAGATATATAGCAGGATCACCGGACCATATGTGGCAGCAATATTCTAATACATTCACAAATAATAGACTAATAGATTCATACGATAGATTCAGGAGAGAAATGTTGTCTATCACAACACAATGAAATAGCTTTCTTTGCAGGTTAACTCGCAATGGATTCAATATGGTCTTCTCACTTCCTGTCAGCTGAGAACTTTAGCCCGAGAAGGCGCAACGAGACTATATTGATAGTTAGCATCAACTATGCTGACGGAAGCCAGAAAAGGGTCTCTCAAATGATTAACAGAGAGGATTTTTTGGTGGGGATGTTAAAATTAACAAGCCATCTTTTGCCCCATTTGACAACAGATTGAATGCCGTTTTTGTCATCAGCTACCAATCTGTCCATCTCGGGCTTAACCGTGTTACTATCGAGACAGGAGTTAATGGTTGTGTCATAAGCATAGATACCAAGTTGAGAGATGATTTTATCGGGAATATTGTTAATGAAAGTTAAAAACAAACTAGGACAAACAATAGAGACCGGAGGGGACGCTTGCATTAGTACAGAAGGATCTAGAAGAGTGGCCGTTCAGGATGACTTTCATTTCACAATTTGAGGAGAAGTATTGGAACAGTTGAAAAATCTGTCCGGAGACACCGTAACTTTTCAACATGTATGACGACTTCCTACAAATCAAAAGACCGAGATTCTCTATTCTTATGTACAGCTTGATATACCCTTTCCGCAAATACGGTCAATATCCATCAGTTAGAGAAACAAAAAACATATTGCTTGTCCGAAAAAGGGTCTTGTGTGATGCTTCACCAATTCAGCATTGATTAGGGCCTGTAGTAGTTTCTCCAAAAGATGTAGAAAGCTAATAGGCCCATATTTGGAAGTGTCGGGCGCCTCACCTGTGTTCTTACAAACTGGAAAAACAGATAAAGAATTCCAACAATCAGGAAACAATAAGCAGCGAAGCATTTATTACACAGTCTAGAGAGAAGCCAGTTCAGGAACTCACATCTTAATGTCTACGACATGGATACCGTCATGTCCAGGAGCTTTGTGGGGATCCAGATTAGAAATGATAGCATATACCATGAAAAGGGTTATATGTATATCCCTCAACAGTCTCGCTTCTAAGTGGAATGTTAGGTGCAAGATATCAAGATGAGTTTAAGTAGAGTTTAAGGAGAATGTACGTGCACAACATTTAGCTTTACCAGCGGAAGATTTTAACACCTCAGATTGATTGAAGGAAAGAGGAATGGAAAACTTACTCTCATTTAATACACACTTAGAAATCCGTCAGTAACCATGAGCTCGAAAGGTGTTTGATGCATTCTCACAGCAGATACTTATCAGCGCCGAGGATACATTTATATTTATTACGCGCATCCAAGAATAGGCGTCTGTTGTGATGGGAACTGTCGCGCTCTTATGAATGGAATTACTGGTTCCTGTGAGCTATAGAATATACTGGTGTGAACCATTGATAAGATTGAGGTTTCACATCGTATATCTGAGAAGTAATGGCAGCATCTAAGCCGGCTTTGTCCCAACAGGAAACTAGAATGGCGCAAGTCGAAGTTAACAATGTCAGTTTTAAGGTGCCTACCGACGTAAATCCCAGATTGTATCCTAATCATCATGCTGGTAATGATGAGATGTCTTATGAATAGGAATTTACTGTCGAATCGATGATAAGAACAAAATATAAGTAGATACTACAGAGTGATTCCTGTTTGCAAAAAGATAGTGCTATGCTCGACAAGAATTATGAGGGACTAGAAAAGGAAACGCAAATATGCCAGTTCCATCCAAACATTTACTTACATTCTTTCTTTATTTACTAGATGTTGTCCATGAGGGTATGATTAGGGTTTTTGTATATGTTGATTAATTCTTATTCAAGTAATCGTATTTAGGCATATGCACCAATTTCAGTCGGTCATTCAATTTAGCTGATTCATTCATGCACCTAAGTAAGTTCATTATTGTTGCAGCATCTTACAATAAAATTATCTCTTGTGAATAACGCATAAATACATATGATTTCCTTTGTGTTTGTATGGATTATCATATGCTGAAATATATGTACACACACACACACACACACACACACACACACACACACACACACACACACACACACACACACACACACACACACACACACACACACACACACACACACACACACACACACACACACACACACACACACACACACACACACACACACACACACACACACACACACACACACACACACACACACACACACACACACACACACACACACACACACACACACACACACACACACACACACACACACACACACACACACACACACACACACACACACACACACACACACACACACACACACACACACACACACACACACACACACACACACACACACACACACACACACACACACACACACACACACACACACACACACACACACACACACACACACACACACACACACACACACAGGATTGGTACGGACACAATGATGGATTAGCTAAAAGTGATTTCGTTAAGAGTCAATTCAGCAACGAAGACTTTTAATATCATGTATATCCACATTGGGAGAATAGGCATATGGGTATATTAAATTTATAGTGTAGTACAACTGTGGCCATTGTTATATATATATATATATATGTATATATATATATATGTATATATATATATATATATATATATATATATATATATATATATATATATATATATATATATATATATATATATTGTCTGTTTAAACCTTAAATATTCGAAAAGTCTTGTTAGAAAAATATGAAGTCAAGTCACATCAGATCTAATGACGGTTTCTACTAGGGGACGCAGTTTCGAATCCTGCAGGAGGAAGTTATTTTTCTAACAAGATTTCTCAAATATTCAGGTCGGACGATGGAATTCAATAAATATCCAGTTTAATAAATAAGTAAAAACAGCATCAACTCAACTATGAGTACCCATTAAAAATAATGTTCGTAAAAATAAATTGAAAATAAGCCGGATTTAATCCACCTCCTAAAATATTTCCTTTGTTTAAGTTAGGGTACGAAACAGAGCAGATATGTATATCTAAAGAATCTGGAAGATGTGTGTTCAAAGGCACTTTTGCACTTTTCGGTTGCTGATTGTTAAGGATGCCCTATGTGGCCGAGAGATCAAGGCACGTCAGATATCTAATGTGGGTTTCCTCTAATGTACATATTTTTCTAGCAAGTATTCTCGAATATTCAGACCGATAGACTGAAATGAATAAATATAGTGTTTAATAAATAAATAAACACAGAGTCTCTACTCACATCTTAGTATCCAGTAAAAATAATGTTTAAACAGATATATATTGCGATAGGTAAATTGTCGCCATTTTGTAATTTTTATTTCGCTCATGCACGTTGGTTGCTTTTGCTTTTGTCGCCTATCCAGTATAGTAGGATCTGTTGGGAACCGTCTATGAGTTAGAGACGACGCAATTTCCTCCGCCGGAAGTCTGGAATGAGCATGCTGTACTGCTTGGCATTCGCACCGGAAGCTCAAATGCGAACATTTCAGAGTGTTTGGGTGTAAATCAGAAGACAGTGCAGAGGTTACGGAATGAGTTGGATGATATATCCAGTCGACACCATGGTGTTTGGCGTGATCACTAGTGATGGCGACGTAATGTCTCCAATCATCTTCCCCTGAGGCCTCAGAAAACACGAAGGCATGCATCAAGTGCCGTGAAGAGTTAGTGTTGGCCCGGGCCAAGAGGGTGGCTGTTGGGAGAACTTATGCCTTATAGCAGGACCGTGTCACACAAGCAGGAGAACCCAGTCATGGCTCTCAGACAATTTCTGCGATCACATCTCCCCTTACATCTGACCACATAACTCCCCAGACTGCAAACCCTAGATTATTATGTGTGGGGCGCAGTTGAGCGAGAGAACAGCAAAACTCCTAGTAACACGGAAGATGAACTGAAGGCAAGGATTATGGCAGCAATCACCAACTTAAACAAGGAGACCCTCCAGAAGAGATGTAGATAATTCCGTAGTAGTGTTCAGACCGTAGTTGGAGCCAATGGTGATTTTATTGAATACATTTACACTTTAGTGTGCAATTTTGTTAAATAAATCTGTTAAAAGGTGATATCGTTGCTATTTTCATTTTTGCGTAACTTAGACCACAATTTATCCATCCAATTATAAATATCTACAAGGAAGTACTTGTGAGAGCGCATATTCACACAGACGAGTACATGACCGCACACGCATACAAACAATATGGACAAAACTTACACCATTGATAAGTGCTTAAAAACTAAGAAATACAAGCAGCCAATTGCTGATACTCACTGAAATGTAGACGTATGGTTCCACCTTCGAAACTCTGGAATCGCCATACTGAATGTAACATCAATCAGCTAAGTGACAAACTTTTATTATAACTATATATATATATATATATATATATATATATATATATATATATATATATATATATATATATATAAACATATATAAACACGTGTCTGTGGATAGAACAATAGACAGACGGTACACAAAATTACTTGGAACGTTTATTATACATCCTTCATAATTGATTCTTTCTCATTAATATTCGTGAGTTAGTTTATACGCGCATTCCCACGACTAAATATAATATATATATATATATATATATATATATATATATATATATATATATATATATATGTTGGTGTGTGTGTATCATGAACAAATATATTTAATTGGAAATATGTTTATAAATTGTACGAAATTTTCTAATGTTTAATATTTCAGATCATTATATTTGTTAAATAATTATTTGTTATCCTTTTTGAAAGTCATCTAAAGATCCGAAAGGATATTTAAGTACTTTTTTCTTCTTATCATTTAATCAGAAAGAAAAAAAATATAATTGCATTGGAACCTAACACTCAATATCGAGAGAATTTTTCAAACGCTTATCGATTTATATCAAACTGTCTTGTAAGCAGTAACTGATTAAAATGAATTGAGGTTCCGATCTAGAAAATATATTTGTATATATTTATTTTCTTTCAATTCTGGCAATCCATTTCTAAACTAAATCCTTTAAACGAAACAAATTAAATTCAAAACAAATAAACTTGTTCATGTTGCCCGAAAGTAACACTTGATGTTAATGTCCACCGATCCCACTAATCCTTGTAGGCTTAGAAAGCAAATTGGGAGAGAAAGACATCATGAGAGACTGTATAGGACAAATAAGACAAATTATTCAGCATGAGCTACACAGAATAAAAACTATAAATAACAAAGTTACAATTGTCGTTGGTGCATAAAATGTTCGTACTCGAAATGTACAAATGAATGAGTTTATTTTTTCTTTTTGAATAATAGAATCCGTCCTGGTTGTGAAGGCGGCTTTTTAGAAAGGAATAACATTTTAGAAGAGTTACGAACTGATGTAAAAGTGGCCGTGCCACTTGAGCAATTACCGGTGATCAAAATATACCGCGGACAGGCGTTTCTTGCTCCCGCGAATGATATTCGTACGCAATGTCTATTTTTGTTGACGGGAATAGTCATAATGTGCAGATTTTAAATTCCACTAAACTCCAAACGTGGAAGGCAACATTTTGCCATTATGTCCATCACATTACATCGTTAGAACAGAAGAGCAGGAATAAATAACACGTGAATTATCAGTGCTATCAGCGTTTACGTTTACAGATACACACACACACACACACACACACACATACACACACACACACACACACACACACATATATATATATATATATATATATATATATATATATATATGAACAATTCAAAAGTTTGAGGACACCTCTGGTAATCTTTTAAATTATCACAAAATGTTTCTACTTTAAATAAGAGAATGATATGGTTAAAAATGTGAGACGAGTTGTTTTTATTAGAAATTTTATTATATCAAAAAGAAAACAAGCATTTTATGATTAAATTTTACTCTCATCAAAATATGCTGCTTTAGACTTGATTCCTCTACCACGACCTTTCAGCATTCATTGCCAAAGTTTCTCAATGTATAAATTTGATAATTGATTCCGTTCTTTTTTCAATAACTGTGAGACATCTTTTTCATTATTTCACTCTTTTGTCAAGTTCACCCTCATGCTAATTCTTGGGTGGGTGTCTTCAAACATTTTAAATATATTGTATAATATATATATATATATATATATATATATATATATATATATATATATATATATATATATGGCAAATTGCTTTTGCAACATGGGTTGGTGAAATTGAATGTGTATAACAATTTTAAAGCATATTTTAATCACTATATAATATGTGTTATATAAGCAATGTTTCTATCTATTTATTTTTAATTAAGCATGTGTGTAGAGAATGTTAATTGCAACGGTAATATTAGCCGTTTCCTTGTAAGGCAGTAATTTACCGAACAGTCGATACTTTTGTCGGTGAGAATTCATGAAAATACTTCCTCTCAGAACAAATTTTCAGCTAATTTCTCCAGTTCAGAAGGAGTTATCGCTCTTTCCAGTATTTATGATGGTTCCTCAGCCAATCTTTTGTTTGATGTTGTCTGTCATATCAACATCATGATTATGCCATTATTCTCCTTTGAGTCACATGCGATACCTATTTTACTTGTTTCTGTTGTTAGAAGTAATTTAATGACGTTTTTCTTTCTTATCTGGTGCATTGCCTTGTGAATGTTTCTGTAGCGCCAGTTCACAATGTTTGTAAATGTGCGTTCTTCACTATGATCCATAGGCTGCACTTTATCAAAGCCATTTTAAAACGTTATGGTCTAAATTATTTCTAGCCATGATAAGAACGTATGATCCAGTTGATTTACATGTTATTCTCAAACCTAACTTATCTGAAACAAATTTATCACAATGGATGTCGCTCTGAACAACTATATTCTAAAAATGTTAGAAGCTACCGTCTTCCCGTAGCTATTGTTAAGAGATTTGTATAAGTAACTAATAAAACTCTCGTAATAAGTACATTCCTGGGTATGACGTTAAACTACATCCGGCAGCAAGTCTTGTGATCGGGTGATTGGAGGTTTTGAGGAACGTAAAAATATTTGGTAATTGCTGTTCTTCCCAGGTCCACTCAGACCCGGGGTGGCAGTACTTGTTTGGGTCCGAGATATGGACAAATAGTGAAATCGCAAGGGAAAAGCAAATACTATGAATGTACGAAATATATTTTCATACTAAAAATGTTCGTAATACATGTTGTATAAAAACAGGCCAACAATACATATTTATATTTAATTTACCAACAATAATATTTTAAAGCAAAATGAGAAGCAACACATGTTAAATTAGTAGTGCTAAGAATACCTTTTGTACCAAAATGATTAACAATATATTTTGTATGCAGTTGAAGTCATAACATTGTGTTTAAACTATTTACATTTCGATATTAAGTAACTCATAGAGATTTATATGCCGCTCGACAAATTTAACAAAGCAAACAGGAAAGAACACTTTCATGACATTAATCCATAGAATATCTTACAATTTCTTAAAGAAATTAAACTGTATTCCTAATTATAACTTTAGCAAAACTACATCATGAATCACACACTAATCATCCCCTCTTATAATCTTTTGACACTCATTTCACCAGAAGCAAAGCGGAAATAATAATAGTACACAGTGGGTTACAGGCATTGAAAATGAAGACTGAATACAGGGAGGAATGAGCAAAAGACAAAAGATAAACGGGGTTTAAGAAGACAAAAGATGACGATTGACATTGCGGGTAAGTCCACGTCACGTCGATGAGAAAGTCCAAACAAGCATGTATACGCACAAAAGCTGAGTATCATTTCCATATATTCAGTTTGTAAGCGGAATGACATACATCATATGTTATTACTTCAAAGATTTCAAGAAAATTAATTATCGGCATTAAATGACCCGTAAGGAGTTGATATGCCGTTAAACAAACAAATCAAATAATTAAATCTTAATCGTGATGCGTACTGTAAGATTCGTGTTTCTAGTACACTGAAATGGTCCAGAACCGTTGCTTTTTGTAAAACAGATATTTGTCGTATGGTTATAACAATAATATTATCTGCAGAGCTATTTATTATGTTTAGTTTCACATCGCATTATGTCATATTAGTGAAGTACATTATTATAACGAATAATCTGTAAATCTATATTTAATAGGATTTCTTAAATACAGAATCCCATGATAATCTTTAGAATTTATGAGCGCATAGCATACGCGCAATATCTCTCATGACTTACTATCAGTGTATATCTTCTTCATATTTTAAAATTATTCTACAATCCAAAACACTGAAAGTCATCCCTCAAATGAGTAATTGATATGTCAGAATGGAATCCGTGAAAAATGTGTTCATTTTATAAATGGGAAAATATATATTAGTTACAAAAAATGACCCATTACAAAACTGTTCAATTTTAATTGCATTTAATAATTACTTTAACGGAAATGAAATAACATTTTAGAAGATCGTCTCCGTTTTAATGCAGCATTTTCGTATTAATAAAATATGAACAGTTTCCATTTGCCGCCATTTTTACACATTCCCGATCACTCATTTTGTGGAATTGATTGTAGAGAACGTTTCTTGAAATATTTAATAAGTCACGAATTCTGATGTTTCCTATTTTCATACCTGGTTTCGATTTGACTAGGAAAAAATCTTTCGGCAAATTAGAATATTAACAAAACAAAAACGAACCATCGTCTTCTACACGAAATTGATTTATATAAGCGTACCACACGTATATTTTTCCCATCTCTTCTAAGCATATGTGAATTTGCTTGTGGTAATAAAATGAAGTGGACGTTATTTTTTTTTATTTGATCTTAGTATCCTTTGTTATGGATGGAATGAGAGAGTGGAAGAGGAATGAAGACGAACATTAATTCCAGCAACTCTAACATGATTTGACCGAATTCGCCTTAAAGCTTCAGGCGCTGAAATAGCAAGGAAAGAGAAACCGTATTCCTTCCTTCTTATACATGACTTATTGCACTCCTTTGAAAGTGACATAGGCCCGAATACATGTCATGACATAAGCTAACTTTTCTTAGCATAACTTTTTTTTGTCACTGTGCTAAACTAAAATGAAATACAGCTGGTATTAATATTGTCTTCTCTCAGTTCTCGGAAGCACGGTAGAGTAATTGATAGCGGCTTGGAGCATGAAATCGGAGAACCGATTTCAAAATCTAGTCAGGTTCCTTACATTTACATAAGTGTAAAAATGTATTAATTTTTTTTTCTGTCATATGGGTAAATAGTAAGTCAAACTATCGTCTTGAGTAGAAGGTGAAGAACAACTATGTATTAAAAAAATGAGTTGGTGACTAAATCGGACCCTTGTCTGGTGAGGTGTTTAAATGGAACCCCAGCGGTACAAAAAAAATAAACAACGGCGGTTAATGGGCGGCTGAAATCCTCAAAGTCATTGGCCAGCCATCGCAACTATTGGTTAAGTTAGCGCAATTGCCAAATTGTTGTTACTACGATTATATGCCTGAAGACATGGTCAATCAGGAAGGGGTTCCTCCAAAATAAGTGAGAAGCTCTGTATTTGGATTTGGTGAGTGTATTAAATCTCTTGAAAATCATTCGAAATGCTTCCAACGACGACCGCAGATGCCGATCGGAAATTTTGAATTATTGCCATCGACGGATAGAGTTTCATAAGCTAAGTAAATCACAAGTCTATTACAGTAATACAGTGTTTACATTAAACATGGCATTAGCTTATTAGTTTTCTGGAGACGATTGTCGCTGCTCTTTTGCACACACCTATTTATTTTGCATTCTTAAGTGCATGTAAGAATATTTGATAATTCTCATGTCCAACTGATTATTTATTCGGTCGAGCTAACTCGGAAATTCATTATTCTATCGCGCCAATCCGTACGGTCTCGCATCACAGTCGGTAGTTCATTAGGGTAGAATTCTCTGTCAGTACACAGCTGATCAACGTAGGTGTTTGTTGGGTGATTAACTCGGCGTACTCTATGGATACATGTCCAGAGAAGATAATCTTGCAGTAATAACTGTTTTCCCTTCTTTCATTAGAGACTTTCATATCTGTTCCCTATTCTATTTTCTCAGTACAGCTAGTAATTTAACTAAATAACACTTTTAGTTTGAGAGTTGATTATTTTCGTCAGCCTTCTGTGATGTCACTTCTGACCCCGATTGCGCGTAACGTATGCGCATGATCGAAACTGTTGCGCTCAGATGTTTTTTTATACATGTAAACCTAATTTAATGAGGTACAGTCCTCTATAAATTCCATAGCATTCATTTATTTTATTTTTTATTACAAGACACCTCAACTTATCAGCGATCAAGGATTTCCATATATTATTTTGCTTTGTTATGTGAGGACTACCAAGGTACAGGTAACAGATAATGGAGGGATTTAACTTTCCCTTCTCCATGGGATTGAATTCAACGTATTCCTTCGAAACGAGCTGCCACGAATGAATAGAGATCTCTGTCAAATGTCTCAACAGACCAGAATAGAACTTAAAATCAGCTTGCCGGTTTCATATTCATCGCAGATAACATTTCTTTTTAAATAAATGATTTAATAATTATCAAACTTCTTCATCTCTAATTGAGCGCCAGTGCAAACACAACAATATTTTAATAACGTGACAATTCGCCTAGCAAGGCACTTGTGCCGTTTAAAGTGGCACCTATCACGGTTACCTTCATTCGGTATAAGTAAAAATGTATCGTTTCGGCTTAAGTTTGCACATTCCTACAGTAGTTACCACCGTTTCGATGGTAGACAGAGAATGAAAATTCCAGTATCCCTAGACCAGTTTATAATGGAAAGGGTGATGAAGGGACACAATCTCAACTCTAATAATCTAAAATATACGTTTTTCAGCAACGGTACAAAATTTGAGGTACACATTAGAGATGTCAAATTGAAATATATAGAAATTTAAAAAAACACTGGGAAATATTTTGATAAGTGACAGAACACGTGGCACCAACATTTTACGGCGCATTTCGATAACGAAAGATGTCATCCAAAAGTTACAAAGGCAGCGTTAAGTAACAGTAAAATCCCGTTAAAATTAAAAGAAAAAAAATAGTCGGGACTGCTGCAAAATATTTTTATCGTCATATATAGCAGTGAATGTTTCACCATTTCCACAGAGGTGAAGAGATTGTCGATAACTGAGATATGGTTCTACAGAAAAAGATGTATTGATCATGTGAACGTAGAAGATTGAAGGAAACACAAAGGGGGCGTAAATATACAATCAGGAAGAATCAGTCAAAATTTCTGGAATATGTTATGAAGAATGTAGTCTTGGAGAATTCACATGTCATGTTGAAGACCAAAGAAAGCCAAACCTAGTAAACTCAAACAAAGTCACAAACCAGCAAACACAATCGTCCACCACGTCAGCTTCTCACTTGTTCATTGCCACTGACTTTTATATGCAGTCAAAGATAATCCATAGCCAGAACATCCGGGTTATTCCATCAACCCCGAAGGTAGCACATGGCGGTTATTCCATTAACCGTCTACTTTGAGAACTGACAGAATGAGTTTGCCCCAGTTTTAATTTGTAGCATAAAGCCAATGGCATAGTCATGCGCACATTCTTAGACTTTTTTTTAAAAAAAAGATAGGTGTATTTCTTCTGAGCAGTAATGTACTTCCAAGTAGGAAGGAGAGTCAATGAACAAAGGCTGCTCGGCCCGGGGACCAGTATCCAAGTGTAGTATCTGTTGTCAGATCGCTCGCTTTGTCGGCCTTTTGGCTGAGAGTCTCACTTGATACTTACCTGGTGTAGGGATTCGTCCCTGCGCTGGTAGTATCACGGTATATGTCTAGCTATGACTAGCTAAGACCAGCTTGGACAAGCTAAGACCAGCGGCCCGGGTGAAAACAGTCGGGTTCCCACGTTAAAAACCGACCAAGTCAAGTAAATACCAGGAGAGTCAAATAACCGGCATGGTTACACGTTAAAAAGGATATCCAACTGTGGAAAGTTATGGCCACTAACGTACAGAGAAGAAAATGCATATATCAAGAGAATTGATGAATGTTTAAAATCCAACCATAAATTATAATTGTTTTACTGATTAATCGTCCAGTTTATTTATGAATTTATATAATTTAATATGAAAAGATAGTTTTCTGAGTCAAGTTAAACTCTATACGTTTCACGCTATTCCAATACGGAAACGGGTTTTTCATACTTAATTCGAAATTCTTTCTTAATTATTCACATCAAAATTTCACTTTCAATAAATTCATGTAGTTTATTGATCGCCTAAAAGTATATACATTTTTTCGATTAAGAGAAAAATAGTACAAAGAATATAAAGAAAAAATAAGTGAAACTTACTGAAATATTATTTATTAAATATATAGTAATTTACATTTTCAACGAATGCATCCTCAGGTGAAAGCAATTATTCTATTCCACATTTAATACAGTCTTTGTTTTTATTTTTATGGGAAAATATTAAAGAATTTTCTATTCCGCCGTTTCTAAAATATAGTAATGGATGACACATCTCATTCTAGCAGACAAAAAAAAACCCAAAACAAGTGTAGACGAAATCAAGATCTTGCTGTAGGCATTGGTTTTATAAGCTGTGGTCGTTTTCTCGTGGCATGCAAAATATTTTTTTATTGCCTGTAACATGCAAAAATTTATTAGGAATTTAAATTCTTTCCATTGCATGTTACAGGCACTGAAGAAAGTTCGACTTCTTCACAAATTTCCATTTGATAACCAACAACATTTGTGAAGAATTCCTTCTATGCAATGCGCAATACAGTGTCCAATAGATGAGTTAATAAATTAAGTCTAAAGTTAGTTTCTTACGAATTCAAACTTGATTCAGCCATTTCTCTTGTTTCATAGAGGTGAAATACGTTATTACTTCCAGAAAATCATTCTAAAATTGTTAATTTTCTTTTTAAGTATATGATTATAGATAAATTACTTACATGTTTTAGGATAATTATGTATATGGAATTGGTGCCACTGTATTGTGTTGCGCCATACATTAAAGAAAAACTGACCTTGCCTGGTATTTAAATGAAAATGAAGTTCTAGTACTTATATAGCTTTGACTGTCTACCCTAATGAAATGCAGAGTTAACCCCTATTTAATTTAGTTATTCATTCCGACACTTATGACGACCCATGACAAAAGTCGCTGTAAGAAATTTAAAGTAGTGAGTTAATTCAAATATATTTGTTCGATTATAAGTGAAGAGGTCTTCAGAATAGAAATCATTCAAAGAGCAGAGGCATTTGCAAAGACAAGAACATACAGAATCCATTCCTCCTGGCTGCAGTGATGGCCAGTCCTCCTTGTCTGAATCGGCTCCAAACCGCGGTTGGTGATTGTAGAACAAAGCTTCAGAAACGGGGATATGCCGCCGATGATAATCCCAATTGCCAATGCGAACATTAAATCTATGAAGCATTTTCTAGTTTGCATGTTGACTCATGCAAACCTCACGACAGTGAAAACTTAACATTCCATGTAAGGCTCTTTGGGCTACATTGAATATGTGTCCTGTACCGACTAGATAAAAAGAAGCATGTGTAAATACTTTGGTTGGATATAGACCTTGCCCAGATCTCACCTTCTTTGCTGTTCATATACTAGTTTTCACCATAGAGTGCGGAACTTGGCTTAAATACGGTGACTCAGCAGAAACGACCTGTGTTAGATTGAGATCGCACCATGCGAAGAAATGTGTCATTGACTTTCCTCACTGGCCTGATGCGTGGTGGGAGGGAAGGATTTCAAAATCTGTCCTGCTATACAAATCATATCTGATGGGAGATGAGATGGATTCATGCATCTCCTAAGGTTAAGTGCACGTCAGTGAATGTAAGGGCCTTGCCCCTCCAATTTCTCATTTAGACTCGTTATCCTCACACCAACTTGACATTCAACAGTGCATCATCTGATGTTCCGAACAGGCCTTCTATGTAGGTACTGACTAAGTTCGACGTTGCTTAACTTCATTGCTCGCACGAAAAGCGGCGTTTCAACGGAATACGGCCGTGGTTCTTTATGTTCAGGTAATTAAATTATTAAAATGTCATTTCAATCACTGTAATATTTTCAATGAAAACATGACGTCGACCGATATCTCTGGCATTTCAAACAATAATTCGCACCGGTACAAACGCTTTCACCCCGAATAAATTATTCGCTTAAAAATATCGGTGATCCAATTGCTGAAATACAGTGCCACAAACGTCAATACAAACTGCTGTTAGTTCACCCAGCTCCTGGATTAATGGTGATTATTCGGTGACTTCTTGACAATATTTTTCAATTATTTTATTCTCTAGATATTTACATATGTGTCAACCATTGGCTCTTTATATTCTATTTAGTGTCGTTTTGTCTCTGCAGCCTATATATCTAATGAGGGTTTTGACTTCAGAATCATTAATCAAGTCGTTTAGCCGAGACTAATGGTTAGTATACACATCCCCCGGGACAGCATATTTGAAATGAGTTTGGTACTTAAGGGTCAACACGTCGAATCATCAAGTACAAATCGTGTTGATAATTAAATTAATAATTCCATTCGTTTTTTTTCTATTTTTTTTCAATTGATTCTCAATTATTTTATGAGACTTTTAGAAATCCTGGACTAAAATTAATTTAGGTTGTTGTTTTAATGGTTTTATGTTTCTGATTTAAACTGGAAATACAATATAATGTGGGTCTTTAAAATTTCTAAATTGTGATTGTTCCCTATTATTCCTCTTAAAGAAAACATTTTACCTCCCATCAGCTTGGTTGATGCTAACTTCAAGGAGAGCAACTCGCAACCCCTTATTGGTTTCAAGTTTTCCACTGATATGATGTTGAATGATTATATTGAATCGATTGCTTCTCTCTGCCGTGCTAGATAGTTTTACCCGAAAGAATCTCTCTTGCACAGTTATACGTCTGCCATTCGTCCGTGCTGCGAATATTCCAGCAGCATTTAATCTGGTGATTTACTAAATATAGATTAATTAGTTACATAATACAAAGAAGAATCAGCAAAATTGTCAATTCTGAGCTCTTTAAATAATTTCACTCTGATTTTTCTGGGGAGCGTTCCTGGTTGGTACCTAGTCTTTAGCAATTTAAATGAGGTAGTAGATTGCTGACTATCTCTTAATTTCACTGGTGGAACTGTTAGTTATAACTTTAAGACCTATGCTAAATTTCCTTACTCTTGTTCTTGTTTGTGGATCTCCCTTGTTCTTTTCCTGATTTAAAAAAAAAGTAAACACAATGTCCACCTTCAGCTTCTGTTTCCTTGAATCATGTTCATTTTTATCGTCTTTGTTTCTATCATTGTCAGTAATACTTTTCATCCTAGTGACTGCTTTTCTTTTGCTTGGCAGGAAATGATTAAAAAAGAATATCAATTGTGAGTTTTTTAACGTTAGAATTTCTTCCCTTAGGTATTTTATTTTTGCAGTGTCGCTGAATTCAAGGAAAAACTCAGAATAACAATTGTTTAAATACCCCAAACTCGCTTATTATTGTGCAAGATCGTATTCAATAACAAAATAAAAAATATTGGGATAAGATGCATCATTATTATAGTCAAATTGGCTTATTCCATTCTAGCAATGGTTTTAATTAAGTCGTTGTCTAACTCCAAGGCCGTGTATCCATTAAACATCGTCAAGCCAAAAATCGACCTCTTATTGCCTATTTTGTCTCGAGATAAATACAGACCGCTTACTGAGTATTTTTATAGGTAAGTAAATAATTTATGCATAATTGAGTTCATTGTTAAATATTATTCTTTAATATATACATGAGTCTGTGGAGACAATGAAACAGTATGGAAAGGTTATTACTGAAAACGCCTTTCGCCTTTGTCTGCTGGGCGTCTACGGCCAGAAAGTATTATATCACTGATTGAAGACGTTAACGTCTGCTGGCATAAAATTAGCCTACATCGAGTAGATATATTTTTGTTTGTGTTTCTCTATTGTTTCGTATACAAGTTTGTGCTATGATTGGTTTTGCAATGATTTGTGATATTATCTATGAGATTCTTTTGAGCTTGTCCGTGGAGAATTGTGAGATCAATCCCCAATAAAAGTTAATACTTTATTGTTACTTGTGCTTATAATTAAATGTAGATGTTTTATTTAGACTTGATGATATAGATTAATATTGGATATTTAATCATATTCGAGACCAAAGTTAAATATTGGTTATTTATTTATACTTGAGAATAAATGTTTATTCGTAATTTATTTATACTGACGTCTGTAGGTAAATATTTTTCATTTCTTCTTTTTTGTAAATAAGGCTTCCTTCGAAAACTCAGGATCAAAACTCTCTGCAATATAAATCGGACAAAAAATAAAATGAATGTCAACCGTAACAATAAAATATTCTGACCAATCAACACAAAATATATTTATAAGCTAGTAAAAGTAATAAAATTATTCAACAAAATTAATCGTTTAAAAAGTAAACAAATCAATTTCGGACAATGTTTTTTAGTCAACATTATAATCCTATGTTACTCAAATCACTATAAGTTGTGACCTTGCGAAGGTTAGTGAATAGAATATTCACCCGAAGGTTGGTAATGAACGATAATACTTAGGACATGACCAACACATATAAAATTCGCCAGCGCCGCGTAGAAGTGGTAGTCAAGGCTAGAAATGAGTCAAGGGAATTCCACTTATGAATCTCCAACTGCATGATATCTACCAACCGCCCCACGCCGTCAGATGTGGCACAAGGACGAATTTAATGCGGTGTACCCGAGCCCGGACGCTCGGCCAAAAATTCTCCGTAGACAACGTATAAAACGGGGTCGGGTAGCAGCCGTTTCCTGAGACGAGACTCTGCCCTTAAACATAGCCTCGTCTGCAGATCTTCTCTGCCTGGAGGCAAAGAGTTTGACGAGTACAGATGGAGACAAATTTCCGATTCCAGGCAAACATACAGTATTTACTACTGTATTTATTTGAATGGGGACAACCATTATCGCCCGTAGGTATGCTACAACACTATATTCATTTATTGCTGCAAACACAAAAACAAAATATGGGCTTACGTTCACATCACGTAGATACCCGTGTTCCGGTAGAATTTGCTAATTTAAGGAATGTCTAGATTGGTCAGTACCTAGATGGGTGAGCACTTGAGAATACCAGGTGCAGTAATCATGGATATGTGATTGGGGGTGGTGGGTATGAATAAGGACTCGGTACTTTTAATCGAAGAGATTAGTTTCAATTCTATTTGGATTAGTAATATTGAATTGCATGCGAATACCTTGGGAAATGTATTGATCTAACTCTTCTCCACCCAGAAGAACAAAAATCACAGTCTGAAAATATTGTCTGCGAAATTTTGATAACCGTAGAAAATGAATCACACAATCAAAAAATAGAATTATACTTAACATCTTCTTCATTTAAGAATTTTAAAAAATACATATATTAAATTTAACAACTGGAAGATATTATTTAATTTCACTTTTCAAAGTTTTCCTAAGCAAGCAGCAATAGGTATAATCAAATAGTTTTGATATTTGCCTGTTTTTTACATATATGGGTCGAATTTCTTCTTCTGTGTCGCATCATCTTAAACACTGATAGCGTTCAGATAGAGGCAATCTTCTATAATGTTGTTGCAATTATGATAATAATTAAGTTCGGTTAGATAACATCGAAATAAAATATTAGTTGAAATTAAAGAAAATAAACATAAAAGATTCCATATAATTTTGTTTATAAGTGACAAAATAAGGGATTATCTAATCTATAACGAGTTTATCCTCGAAAGAATGTCACTGTAAAAATAAGAGATAATCTCCTTTTGTTATTGGATTAATTATTCTGTTTTTGCTAGGATTATCCGATTTTACTCAGCGTAAAATGCTTCGTGGGGTAATCGTATATAACGATATAATAATTTACTTTCAAAAATAGGTGTAATCTCTTGGGCATTATTTTAACTGTTTCTCATAATAAGTATTAATATGAAATATAACAGATGTCTTCCTTCCCGAGCTGGAGACAAATGAATTCATTTTAAATTATAGTTAATATTTTTGAAAACACTTGTTTTATCAAACACGGTGGATATTCCACATCTCCTAAATTATTCCTTCATTTTGCTTTGTAATATTTAACCATAATGCTTATAATTTACACTATTTACATTATACGAACTATCCTCATCTTTGTTGCCATATTTATCACAACGTTTCGACCGTTGTACACTGCAGCCTTCTTCAGGTGTTTGTAATGTCAAACTGGAGCGTATATCGAACCATCTGACATTCCTACACCGATGCAGAGACCTACAACTCATCCCTTCAGGCTTGACAGCAAGACTTCCCTTCAATTCAAGGAGAGCCCGTCTGGTCGCAGAAAAAGCGGGACACGCCCTTGTCCGAGAGAGAATCCAGTACAATCGTTGGATAAAACAAACACTTCAAGCTCGTATCTCCAGGAGGCTCGAGGATTTCTTCAACAGATTTACTAATGAAGAAGACCGAAGTAGGGTCCGAAATGAACTGGAAAAATCCTTCAGACATGTATTTGATGTATTCAAGGCTCGCCAAGTACAAACCTTAAATGGATTGACAGATCAGAAGGTGACGCACAAGGTCCATCACCCACCAGTGGAAGCACTAATCAACATCTGCCAATATTAGCTGATTGCCTCTGAAGAGTCAGTATTAAATAAAGGTCTCAACTTCGCCACAACCATCAGGCGAGTGCCATATTTGGGCATCATTGCCAGAATCGAGGAAGTGGCCTTGAACTTACCTCAGGCTCAGGCAGATGAGCTAAGATGGAGGGTGAGGGAGACCTTGGAGAAAGCCAAGCCTCCCAAGTCAAACATCAAGAGGCTGGAGAGTCTGGCTATCAGGTCCCTACAGAGGAACCAAAACATAATCATACTACCAGCTGACAAAGGCAATGCTACTCTTGTGATGGACAAATCAGATTATACAGGAAAGCTGGAAGACATCATTAGAAATGGTAGCTACAGCAAGGTAAAAAAGTTCCTACAATGAAAACGGACCGCAAACTGTCACAGATACTAATCAAGAACAAAGATCACTTCGCACCTAAGATGTATCGGCAGTTGTCGCAGCGTTACACCAAGGTATCTCACATATACGGTCTCCCTAAGATTCACAAAGACGGTATTCTACTCAGACCGATTGTCAGTTGCCAAGGCTCTGTGTGCCACCCTCCGAAGCGCTTTATTGTAGATATAATTGACCCATTGATCGGAAGGTTATATTCATACGTCCGAAACTCCGCCCACTTCGTGGAAATAATCAAAGATGCCCCCATTTTATCCAACCAAATGGTGAGCTTGGACTTGGTGAGTTTGTTCACCAAGGTGCCCACGGAGGAAGCACTCTCAGTAGTCAGTAACAGATTGGCCTCGGATTCATCGTTAGGGGAACGGACCAGTATTCCAATAGATAATCCGATGGAGATGTTGACTTTCTGCACACACAAGACACTTCGAAATGAGATCACACATATATCGACAGGATCAGGGCTTAGCAATGGGCTCGCCATTATCACCAGCAATGGCGAATATATATATATATATATATATATATATATATATATATATATATATATATATATATATATATGGAATACTTTGAGGAAATGGCATTAGAATTTATACCTCTAAGGCCAACGTTATGGTTTAGATTCGGAGATGACACCTTCATACTCTGGCCACACCAGGAAGATGTCCAATTTCTACTGGACCATGTGAACTCCATACAGTTCACGATGGAGAAAGAGAGTAAAAACAAACTACCATTCCTGGATGTTCTAATATATGGAACAGAGCATGGGTTCAAGACATCCGTATCCCGCAAACCAACATTCACCCGACAGTACCTCAATTTGAACTCCCACCATCTATACAGCGTAAAGAAAGAGATCGTCCGCTGCTAACAAAACCGAGCAAAAGTCATATGTGGCGACTCAGAGATATTAGATAAAGAATTGTCGAGTATAAGCAGTACCTTAGAACGTAGTAACTACCCATTGGTACATGGCAGCAGACCCAATAAACTGGGATAGGCGGGCACAAGAGGAGGACCATAACACTCAGATAACAGTTTGCCAGCCTTATGTGAAGGGGTTATCGGAGAAAATACAAAGCATCTGCTGTCCACATAACATCAGGATAACCTTCAAAAGCAGGACGACACTCCGCAGATACCTCTCCCGAGTATGACGCTCTATAGAGTAGAACATGACTAAAGAATGTGTGTACTCCATCCTGTGAAGGTGCGGAAAGAAATATAAAGGGGAGACAGGCCGCCCCCTTAAGGTAAGAGCTGAAGAACACCAAAAAGCTGTAACACATGAGGAATTGGAAAACAATCAGGCATGGCTGACCACATATGTAGAGAAGAGGTAGATCACCGACATTTGTGGGATTAGGTTGAAATCATAGACATAGAACATCATAGGGAAATATTATTGAATCAGCAAATATGCTAGACCACAAAAATCTCCTGAGCCGACAAAGCATAGAATTGAATACAAAATAGGAACCAGTAATAAGGAGTGCCTGAGAAAAGCAGTAATAACAACGAAAATTTCAATATGGGCATTGGTAAAATTTACCTTGAAGACAATAGGTTTATAATTCCGAGAAATTCATACGCAGATGTCCTCATATGGCGCAATGGATAAAGGCGCTAGTTAGCTCCAGTGATAGGGCGCAGAGAGTGTGAGTTCAATCCCTGGTTAAGGCGGCGGAGAACTTGGGGAGGGGAATTAACAGGAGATTACAAATAAATGATATCCATAATACAGGGCACGTGGAACTAGAACTGTCTATCCCAACGAGCGAAATAAAAAGTTCAGTTTGACACTCCAACCACCTGAAGAAGGCCAAAACGTTGTGATGAATATGACAACAAAGATGAAGACATAGTGACCGACATTATTGGTTTCTTTTTATAAACAAAGAATGGGTAAAAGACTTTTTTTAAATTATTTTCATTTGCGATGCAAGATATAAATATTTTCCTTCCCCGCAGAAAACAGGAAAGTTCGTAAGAATGACAGATCTCGGATCTGTCAGCATTAATTAATGTCCTCATAAGAGGAACGGTCTTGACCACACGCATAGCTGACACTACAAATTTCGAATGTCGGTCAACTACGTGTGGAAAAAGTGGGTCAATGGAATTCGGTTAAAAAGAAAGACGGTATTAATCAAATTAGGCGAAACCAAAAAATTTATATGGACGGCAAGCTGTACACGACAAAGACTTTCTTTCGCCAGAAATGGGCATCTGGGCATACGATAATATTAAAACGAAAAAGACAAAGAGATTTGGTCTCCAGGTGGAACACGACCACCCAGTTAAAAGTTGACTGCGATAGTTAAAGAGTCAGCAATAAATGCGCTGGACAAATACCAGGTGTCTAAAGTAAGATAACATAATTTAACGATCACATTCTGTGAGGTCTAAAAGTATTCCGACCGATAACAGGAAAAATTCCGAGAAAGATAATTCCTTTTCTTTCTTTTCATTCCCCTCGGAGTGTCAATGTAAGCTAACACCAGCCTAGCCACACCCACACCGGCCCAAAAAGGGTTGTATGACGTGATAGGCAGAGATGAAAAATATGATAAAGAATGGGATTTAGTTGACTCCCATCTGAAGGATTGGTATGAGGCAGCAATGTGAGGAAGGATAAACCTAGGGGGATAATTCTCCTCCGACCTCTCCTCACAGAAGGTGAAGATATGAGAAGGAAGGGAATTGTTGTTGACGCCCCTTGAAAGGATTGGTATGAGGTACCGGTATGAAGAGGAAGAGTTTTAGGAGAGTAATTCTCATCAGACCTCTCCTCACGCAAGGGAGAGAACCCCTCTAAACAAAGAACGATAAATTTCCCAAAATGGAAAGTGATAAATTTTCCTGTCCGAAAACAAAGAAAGTCCTTATTGAGGACTTGAAATTATCAAAGAACCCAGACCGCATCCGGCCTCACACCGGGTTTT
Source organism: Acanthosepion esculentum (assembly GCA_964036315.1). Classification (NCBI taxonomy): domain Eukaryota; kingdom Metazoa; phylum Mollusca; class Cephalopoda; order Sepiida; family Sepiidae; genus Acanthosepion; species Acanthosepion esculentum. Next base: position 68,713,258 of record OZ038490.1, read on the forward strand.
GGTCGACGTCCATATAAACGAACGGCCCCGTGCGTTTAGTAGAGTTGGGGTTCCGCAGTTCGAGAAAGTTCGAGTTCCGGTTCCAGAGTTTGAGAGTTAGATAATAACGCCTCGCAGCAGGTGACCGCACGAATTTCACGCCTTTCGACTTAGACTTCTAACCAAGAACAAGTTCAATGAAATCCGACTTAGATTTTCTACCAAAGCCAGTTTTAACAAATATCGATTGAAGGTACCAAAAGCCGTTTATTGAAACACACCTTAAGAAACCAAAACTCGCTAACAAACGCAAAAGTGTCACAATCAGGAGACGTGGGCTGGGAGAGACAGATGCACTCCTGTATCCAACAAACAAATGAAAAGTAAATTGTTATTCCTTAACAACATTTGAACTCCTTGAATTGATCCTTTATTCTTCTATCAAATCACAACGTGAGTAGGTTGAACCGAGATCAAAGTAGTTGCTTCGGTAACCAGACGCTATATCTGGACAGGTGGGGAAGCTATCAAACAGTTGGAGATTCATTATGGAATTCACTTGACTCACTTCTAGAAGTTGACTATTTCTTCTACGCGCCGCTGGCGAATCTTATATGTGTTACTTTTGTCCTAAGTATTATCGTTCATTACCAAACTTCGTTTGACTATTCTATTCAGTAACCTTCCCCACATTAGAACACAGTGTTAGACAGTTCTCGTTCCATTGCCTATGTGTAAGATTATCTCGTCTACATTTTTTGTTTTTTTTATTATTATTTTTAGTATTGGTAAGTTAATGCTGGTCGCGTTTCATTTGAAGCCAAATACACATTTCCCTGCACGGCGATTTAACTCCTACATAATATGTCACCATATTCAAGAACCAACATTTTAATCTACGAGGCTACTGTCTGGATGTAAATATTGTATGTAATGATAACTTCTCAGCCCAAAATGACAGAAATAAATTACTATTATATATTAAATTTAGTAATATAGTTTCCTCGTAAAGAAATGTTTGGTTCTTCTTACTTTAGATTTTTTCCGTGTGTCTATTATATTCGGTTTCGTTCTTAGGATTAAGAACTACATTCTTTGTTTTATTCCATAGAGCTTTTTAATTTGTCCTTGATTCTGGGTGGATTCCTTTGATCATTTCATTACTGTGAAATCAAATTGCTCTCTGCTGCAACTGAATATACTAATTTTATCAATAAAGATAATGAACAAACGTTTATATCTATTTAGCCAGAGACTTAAATTGTGATACCTTAAAACTAAAGTTGGTTTTTCCTCATCCAAATCATCATGGGTATGACGATAAACTACGTTCAACGCCAAGGCCTCTGCTCAGGAGGCTTTGAGGAGCGTGGAACCACCTTTTAATTGCTGGTGTTCCCAGGTCCAACTTGACCCGGGGTGGTAGCACCTGTTAGGGTCCCAGCTATGAGCAAATAGTTAACAGCCAAACTTGTGTAAAAATAGGTTTTAATACCGGAAATACTTTGTAATAAAAAATATTACCAGCAATAATTTTTGAAGGAGAAAAGCCATAATTTAAAATAAAGTACCAGCAATACAAACAGCTATACGTTCTTTGAAAAAATATTACCAGGTATAGATATTCGCAGAAGTAGATTTTTGAAGAAAATTATTACCAGCAATAAAAATTTTGTCGGCATCAAATAACCCACTGAGATTGATATGCCGTACAACAAACCAAACCAAACAAAAAATATATGATATAACCCATTCAGGTTGATATGCCGTAAAACAAACCAAACCAAACAAAAATCCTCATCCAAATTCAGATATGATATGTATTTTTATGATAGGCTTAGATGGGAGTTTAATAAAGTATCAGATTCATTGACTAATATGTCATTATTTTCCGGAAATTTAGTCTTCTATTATTTAATTTTATTTCACATAGTTTCATAATTTACTTTTTATCTCCACATATGATCAATAATTCTTAATCCCATAGACTATTCGAATATTACAGATTTTCCATATTCAAACGGTACTTTAAATAGACGTTGGTCTTTCATTTAACAGCAATAAAAAAATCAAAGCCGTAGAACGCTGAAGGAAGTCGACGAGGATGTCCTTCTTGACAGAATTAAAGCGTTCACGGAACTTCAGCGTTGCTATCGATGTTTAATTATAACATATGCGTTGTCATATTTTGTACCCTCTGTGTACATATATATGGTTCAATCAGTAAACGCCTTATTCATATTGAAGAATCCCTTTCGAAAGGCAAAACGGTTCTTTCCCGTTTTGGCAGTAATAATAACGTTTCGTTTCAAAATGTCAGGAAATAAATCACTTTAAATAAATACATATGTATGCAAAGCTGTCAGGATTAGTATTGATAATCGAAATGCATTATTGTGTTTTTGACATGCATACTATATTTTCCAGAGGTTAATAACTAATATATATATATATATATATATATATATATATATACATATATATATATATATATACATATATATATATATATATACATATATATATATATATATACATATATATATATATATATATACATATATATATATATATATATATATATATATATATATATATATATATATATATATATATAAACAGTGTGACGAAGATAAATCTGGAAAAAATTAATGGATAATAAATAACAGCCTTTTTTATATAACAGATTAATATATTACAAGGGATATTTATACACTGTTAGGCATATAAATTACTCGAGTTGGCCACCACCTTCTACAGGGGGGACCGGAATCTGCAGAACGCCTTGGCGACGGTATCTCTGTCTATGTTATCCATGTCATCTCTGATGGATGCCTTGAGAGCCTACTTGGTATTGTAGGGCCTACTCTTCATCTCCTTCCGCAAGACGCCCTACAGAAAATAATAGAGAGGCTTGCAGTCTGGCGATGAGATGGACATAAGTTGGACGACACGTGGCACAAAGAATATATAAATTTAGGACTTTACTAAACACGAAACACCTGGTAAGTCTTCCATATGCAAAGGTGTTGCTGTGACAACCACTTAATGAATTCTGGCGCCAACGTAAGCTTCGTAGCTAGTGCAGGTGAGGTTACTTACAACATCTGCACATTACTTTCTGAAAGTCGTGTTAGCAAATGAAAAAAAACTTTCGGATTTTGGAATTTCAGATAAAGGAGACTCAAACTTTATTTTGGTTGCTTCATGTTCTACGACTTATCTACACATTTAAAGCTAGAAGATAATATTAGATTGTAATTTTTGCGGGGTATATTGCAATGATTTAGTAATGCAAATCTTACTAATTAACTCAAAGATGCGGGGAGAAGAAGTAGGGTCATACGTTTTCTAAGGCCCGTTATGAATATAACGAAACCAACTTGAATTAGAAATCGGCTTTCCTATTGACAATTCTGAGCCATTATCCTTCAAACCACCTGCACATCCAAGCTTACAGCTCCTAGTCTTCCGAAGGGCTCACCTATCTATGTAGAGATTCAACGTTGTTTAACATTGGTGATCGTAAGGAATCAAGTTTTTCAATGTGATATGGCCGTAAGTCCTCGAATATGCGAGGAAATGTTGATGCATATACTTTACTCCTTCACTGCAAAACATTCTCCAATAAAGAAACCGAATAATTCCTAAATTTTGTATTAATTATCCTTTACTCGGTAGAATTTACCTCGCATAAAACGAACTGCGGCCGCTAGTTAACCGTTCTCAGTTCGCTTAAATAACAAACTCGGCAAACATAAAATAGAACATCTGTTAATTTATTTTTCTAATTAATATGATATTCGATGTCGCAGTCGGCGTCCGCCATTCGATTGTTCATATTTACTAGGTGTCTCTTACGTTTGTGAGTTCTAGAGTTGTGTAAAGATTTGAAAACCAAAAAAATCGATTTATTTCTACGTAGAGATATTTACATTATCTCGCTGAGCATGCGCACCTAAAAAACAGGGTTTCCTCAATAGAAGACGTCAATCTAGAGAAGGGAAAATCACGGATGAATAATGGAAAACATAAGAAAAAATAAATAACAGAATATCAGACTTTAAAAATAATCGATTTTACACCGTATATTTATTTGGATGTAGTGGTGGTGTAATTGATCAATATTTAAAATTAGCAATCGATGAGTCGAGTTCAAGTAGCAGTCGAGTTGGTTGCATTTCTTTACGCACAAACACCTTTCTAAAATTGTTATGGTCCAGGTTAGGACTAAGGAAGAACAACACGAATACAAGAGTATGAATAATGAAGATATATTACACGAAATAATAATACAAGATGTGGACGGTGTTAGTATGACTGTCAGTCTGGTTTGGAGTGAACTACTATCGGCTAAACTCGATTCGTCTCTCTCTCTCTCTTGAGAGGCGTAGTATACATAGTGTTAGGAAGAGTTCATTCTGTAGTTATAGGTAAGGACCCATAACAAAAATGTATGGAGCCTCCTTTTTACCCACAGCTATGAAAGCTGGATGTGATCAGTAACAGAAACTAACATTTAATTCTAATGCTATCATGCATAATATTCTTTATACTAGCCAATGGTTGATACTTAATTATTCCGAGTCGGATGGAAGCTGAAAGTCATATATTTTAGCACCTTGTTCCCCCCTCGTATACGATGACACCTGAGGATGTCATGACTGACAATGTAGTTAGTGCTTATGTGCTGGTGATATTACTGACTAGGGTTGTTAAATTATGTCAGATTTTCTGGGATGATGGATTTTCGTCTTTTTTTATGTGCCGTGTCCCCACTGAACGTAGGCAAACCAACCTCTTCACAAGTTTATGTCCCTTGTAGGATTTAATAAATTTTGTCTTTCTGTTACGTCTACCACACCTTGTTCCGCCATCCGCTTATTCAAGCTCACTAGGTATGATATGCTGTTGTTTACCTATGACTTACTTGAATTCAATCTGTGCTGTTAGTTCAAGCGCTCTTTCCTCATTATGTGTTCTACTAACCACATTTCTCTCTTCCTGATGTTAATAATAAATAAGGTTTTTGTTTTCATTTTCTCGAAAACTTTATCCCTACTCACATGTTCGGTCCATGCTATCCTCAAAATGCTTCTGTAAATCAAAATCAAAATGTTGCTTCAAATTATAGTCACTTTTATTGTTATCACAACATTCTGATCGTTGTGCCTTCAGATGTATATCGATCCGGCTACCCGAGGGGGGGAATCTGATCTGAAACGTTTATTTAATCTACGAGAGTAAACATGTCACGTTCCGATGTTCATGTCCCGGTATATGCTCCCGTTCTTTACTTGTTATCTAGTAATGTTTAGTATATATATATATATATATATATATATATATATATATATATATATATATATATATATATATATATAATGTGTGTGTATGTATATATGAATATATATATATAACCAAACCAAAAACACTATTTTTAAAGAGTGCTCAATACGGAGTAGAGCGAATATTATTTATTTTGAAATTATAACATAAGCCATTTTGTTAAAACACTTCGGGTGTCTTATCAAGTAATGGTATTGCAAGTAAAATAAGAAGTTTTTAAAAAGATCAAAACCAACCCCTACCCCCACTAGGAGGAAAATGTTTACGTAAGATGTAATGGACAATCAAATTACAAGTATATAATAATCCAAATAATTCGGCGAAGGACCCTAGATAAAATTTATTAAGATTTTAAAATAAGTATAAAATTTTATAGGAAATCAGCATAAACAGTTAATCTCCAATTTATTATATAATTACAAAGTTACGTATATTAAACTTTAAATGTAACCATGCATCATGTTTAGAAATTAACATAATTATTCATAGAAAAACCGGAGAAATTATTTAGATTTTTATTCTTAGAAATAGGTTAAATTTTTCGTCCGAATCTGAGCTATAGTAAGAGGTGTAATATATGGCTATATTGTCAGTTTCATTGACTGGGCCGTGTTGATAGGTTTCGTGGACAAGGGAGAAAGGTTTATTTGTAATTCGACATACATACATCACGTCATAATAGACAAACACATAAATGTGATTGGATATATGAGCAAACAAATGTACAAACTACAAACAGATTCATTAAGATTAATCTTCCAAAATAACTACAGAGACAACGCAAACTACACGTGAAAATAGCACAAACATTAATAATCGAAAACTTAAGGACCAAAAAAATTTCAAAAATATATTTGCAGACTTACAGCACCATTTCATCTTTCTATACAATAGTCTTTCTATCTATAAAGCAAGTTAAAAAGAAAAGAAATTATGCCGGCAGTTAACAGTGAGCTCTTTCCTTTGATTTAACAGGTTTATCTTGTTCTTAAATCTAATTAATTCTAGCATTTCATTGAGACAAAGATAAAATGGTGCATATAAAGAATTACAGGTACGAGCTCTTGTAATTAACTTCAATTTACAGTGGGAGATTTGTTTTACTCCTCTAAACTAGAATAATATTGGGACAGTGTGGTACCATGTTTATGAGAACTATTTTTGAAGGAAAAAATCATGCTGGCACCAGCGGCCTTGAAATGGATTTTTAGTACTACCAATGTATAAAACTTTTTAATATTCGCGTTTACAAGTGAAGAAATCTTAATAAGATAAACCGGTAGACATATTTTCTTCGTTTTTTCTTTGAAAATTTCTTTTAGTTTCTAAACATGATACATGGTTACATTTCCGTAACTTTTGTTTTTTAATTACACAATAAATTGGAGACTAATTATTTATCCTGATTCCCTATAAAATCTCATAGACACAATATCATTTGAGTGAACTAAGTAAAACATGTCTCTCATACTGATAGCCTCTTTGCAGCTCAGGTAGAGTAAACAATGCCGCAGAGCGGATATTATTCGATGAGTACAAAACCTGAGGGAAAACTGTGCATACTATTCAGAATGCTGGCGGTTGGATTCTGAGGTGATTTAATGAAATATTTTCCATTCGTTTATATTCCTTGGCAATTCGCCGGAGCTCGCTTTGCTTACCTCACCTGTAGTCGACGGCAGTTTTCAGATGCCGCTGATATCTGTCTGTAATTCGATTCGCATATTTCTGATTATACCCTTTTAACATTTACTGGGGAAAAACTTATAGTAGTCTCACACTAATAATTATTCCTGTGTCAGACGCTGTTTATTCATGCCAGTGGCTAATTCTTAACGTGTTAAGTCACACAGAGATGATCTATACGAGAGTGCCTACAAATTCCGAAGAGGGAAGCATATCCTTTGTAATATTCTTTATATCTATTTTAGTAATTCAGTTTGCAGCATATATGAATGTTAAACGGATATATAGTGTGCAGCAAAAATAGCTCCCACATTTTAAATTGTCATCTGTGTAGTTACATAAGTGGCATTGGTGTCTACTGTTTGTGCTCAGATACGATCAGTTACTCCAATGGCTTTGTCCGGACCACACAGTGCGTTTGCTATTGAAATATTTGTTTTTAAGACTGGTGGATGCACATTGTTAGTACATGTTATGGTCCAGGTTAGGACCAAGGAATAACAACACGAACACAAGAGTAGAAATAACGAAGATATATTACACGGAATAATAATACAAGATGTGGAAGGTGTTAGTATGATTCTCCAAATCACGTACTGGAATTTTCTTAGTACATTTGTTTTGGTCCAGGTTAGAACCAAGGAAGAACAACACGAACACAAGAGTAGAAATAACGAGGATATATTACACGGAATAATAATACAAGATGTGGAAGGTGTTAGTATGATTCTCCAAATCACGTACTGGAATTTTCTTAGTACATTTGTTTTGGTCCAGGTTAGAACCAACGAAGAACAACACGAACACAAGAGTAGAAATAACGAAGATATATTACACGGAATAATAATACAAGATGTGGAAGGTGTTATTATGACTGTCAGTCTGGTTTGGAGTGAACTACTATCGGCTCGACTCGATTCGTCTCTCTCTCTCTCTCTCTCTCTCTTGAGAGGCGTAGTATACATAGTGTTAGGAAGAGTTCCTTCTGTAGTTATAGGTAAGGACCCATAAGAGTACACATTTCATATTCGGTCTGGATGATGCTATTCCGGATGGAAAATTTAAAATGATATGCTTTGAAACTTTCAGGGCAACAAGTTCAGCGCATAAAAGAAAGCTACCTGAAAGAGTTCGAAACTGTCGAATTCCAATATATGGCGAAGAATGCTCACCATTGTTAGGTTATCATTTTTCAACATCAAATGAATAACAAATATAGCACTTTCTTTAAACAATAGTGATGACCAAATATGTATTCCAGACGATAAGCAGAGTATTAGTAAACATAAAAATTTGTTAGAAAGAAAAAAATGTGTATTGGAATGTTACGTGATATATTTTCTATTGCATGACTCTGAATGCTGGAAAATCTACTCAGACATGAAGAAGAGATTTGAACCAACAGAAATATGGTTCTCCAGAAAATGCTGAGGATACATGGACCGAACATGTGAGCAACAACGAGGTTTTGGAGAAAATGGAAACGAAAAGGATACTTATACTTAACATCGGGAAGAGGCAGTTGAAATATCTGTAGCAGGTAATGAGAAAGGGGGGCTTGGAGAACCTGATACTCACAACAGATTGAGGGACAAACGGGAAGAGGAAAGCAGCATTTAACGCTCTTGGTGAGCTCGAGCAAATGGACAGTAGAATAGAGATTTTTAGAAATAACAAAAAGACAACTTATTAAGAGCTCCAAGGGACGGGAAGATATGGAGGCCCATTATCGCCTATGTCCCGAAGGGACACGGCAAATAAAAGCAGATTTTTTTTATATAGCAGTTACCATGGTATTTCTGACAACATTAGTTCGTCGTTTGGACGTTCCTACGTACGAAGCGAGACTCAACGGTCTAGATCAAATTCACGTCCTAGATTCTAACAGATGACATATCGTTAAAATCCTTTAGAATTTTTTTCTATGTCCTGTTGAGAAATATGTATATCTAAAACCTATTTCACGACCGAAATGACAGCGGGTTTATTTTGATAATTTATGTAACATTTTAACATAGGCGTGTAAAGATTATTAGTTAATTTTGGTCCAAACTTTTCACTTAAGTATTTGTATTAGACTACAATTGATAAGATTTGACTTACATGCACGAAAGTCAAAGTTTAGAGATAGTTTGGAAGACTTAAATCTTTCATATATATATATATATACCTAAATGTAGGAAACCTCGGCGTGGTGTAATGGTTAGGACGCTTGTCTTTGTAGGTCAGTTACGATTGAAAAGTGAGTTCGCTTCTCACTAGTTGCCCTATACATTCGTGCTTGTGCCACATGTAAGCTACGTTTAGAAAATAACTTTGGGCCCCTCGAGGCGGCGCAATAGTTGGCAAGCTTGACTCGCTAGAACAATTACGACTGAGTAATGAGTTCGACTATCAGTAGGTGCCCGCTGGTTTCGGACTTTTGTCACATCTAAGCTACGCTTGGAAAGTCACGATATATGCCGAAATGTCGAAAATTAATTTTCACAATCTTATTTTGCAAATTGTGATCTAAAACTCCCTTGAGGAATTTTCAGAACTCAGCTGACACGAAATGCGCTGGTTTAAAGCAGAGGTCGCTAAACCTATTTTCACAGCGGGTCAGATAAATGAGAGAATGACGAACGTGGACTGGATAACCATTTTATTCATTACAATATAATGGATAAACGAAAATAAAGACCACAGACATATTTATTTACCGAAACTTTATGAAGGAAGCAATAAAATAGTTACATAACACTCTGTGTGCGCATATCCGATTCTCACAAACTAAGCAGCAAAAGAGGTTAATGAGATTTGTGAAACTGGTGTTTACCTTTTAAGATATAATCAGTTTGCTTTGGATTTGATGCATCCAACTAAGAGAATTGTTTTCAAATGTCCATCGATCTACCTCCTTACATGTGCTAACTTTACATACTTCATTTTAAAACTGTTTGCTCACAAACGTTAGTTGTTCCAGACACGGATGCCATATCAGACACAAATTTCTTCAACTTGAAAAACTCATCATTAGGTAAGCAACGAAAAAAATTCAAGAATTTTCCTTCTCTCTGCTTCTCTTTCAACAAGTCATTTGCTTGTAAATCACACTAAAACTTTTAATACCGGATTTAAAATCACACTGAGAACATTTTACCATTTTTAATTACATTTATATTACGTTTTTTTATATTACTTAGTTTAAATACAATCTACTGAAAGTTTTATATAAATAATATGTTAGCTGATTTGTGACACAGTGCGGTGGCGGGCCGGATGAACTGGCATCGCAGCCCGTAGTTTAATGGAATTTAAATTCACATGTCTGGAATAAACGCAAGTGTTTCTCTTACGAACCGGAATAGACTTTTATCCATTATTTCCTGTTTACGATTTTGGCTCTAATTCCTTTTAAAGACTTTTTATTCACATTCACTTCCGATGACTTCTTGTGCCTTGGTGACAATATCACCTTGCTTGGGGTATTGCCTCTTATTCTGTAACACTCTTTTAAATGATGAATATTGTTGTAATATTATTGCAATGCAATGTATTGCATTTGTAGGGCAGCACATTTCGACATATATGCTGGCATTTGCAAAAAAACAACGTACGCGTAAGTCAATGGAGAAAATAATCAATACAAACAGAATTAAAATTATGTGCATTCACGAGTAATTCAATGATGTACGGTAGGATATTTAAGCTCACACGAATATAAAAACAAGTGTGGCCGCTCACATTCATCTGCATATTTACAGCTTACAATAACACATAGAAAGCATATTCACGCAAACATAACTCCATATCGCTTGCAATCGATTCCCTGTCAACCTGCCAAAAAAAAGGAACAAGTCTAACACTCTTTTCTTTCATAGCCGCTCAGCTTTAGTATAAGGTATAGATTGCGACGAAGGCAAGTGACGTATAACGTTAGCAGGTCATGGACCATAAAGCGCGTTTTGAATTCAAATGTGTTCGGTTTAGGAATGACAATGTGGAAATCGCTTGGACTCGCTTTTCCTGTTTGGCGTCCTCTCATATTTACTATGGCAGCTGCAATCCATACGCGTTGTAATGCGTCCGATGTATAATATTTCAAGATTCAGTGCACAGCCCATGGCACTTGATCTGCCGTTTTATACAAGCTCTGCTAATCATTTCCAAACCAGGACATCCTTACTCTACAATGAAAAGTACAGTCCTGTGGTATTTCAATAAAGGAAAATACAAAATCTGGCTGCGGTTTCGTTGTTATAAATACCATGCGGGGAAGATTAATGAAAAGTCGTTAAATAATGGTGGATAGTTGATTAATTATTTGTGGCAATTAGCTTAGATGTAAGAGTTTAATATTTCGACATCAATTTGAGAGCAGTTAATATTTGGTATTTCCTTCCACGTAAAAACCATTGCTTATTTCAAAACGTAAATTAGAATCAACAGATTCTTTCGAAATTCATGATATTCTCAACGAATTTAGATTATACACGTGACATTTTTATTTTCCCCCCCAAATGGACTTAGTCTCTGTATCTCTATTTCTCTCTCTCTCTCTCTCTCTCACTCTCTCTCTGGATATATATATATATATATATATATATATATATATATATATATATATATATATATATATGGATAAAATAACTGAAAAAAAGTGGCTGTTTTTTTTATGAAAGTATTTATTTCTGTGTTTTTATATATATTTAATATTTCAGACCACCTCGGTCCTTCCTCCGAAATCAAATGAGATACTGTGTTTGTGTGTTTGTTTACAGCGTTTGTCGTGAGGCGTGGACGTCACTTGATGTGGAATGCGACTGTGTTTGAATTTTTGGGTGAAGACTGATGATAGTGTTTTAAATGTTGTTTAAAAAGGTTTTTTGACCATATCTAAAGAAATATTTTTAACTGTTGAAATATTTATATAGATTTAAAATATCCACGTGTTTGTTTAACCCTAGTTTATATGTGTTTAATTTTAAAATCCAGTATTTCTCTTTTTTTCTTCGTATGTATGTTGTACTAAAATCTGTGTCTATCAATATACATTTCCAATTATCTATCGAGTGTCTTGGTCGATTAAAGTGTTCCGCTACTGGGGAATATGGATTATTTTGTCGTATGTCTTGTTTGTGGTTATTGAAACGAAGCCTAACGTTAGTTCCAGATTCGCCAATATATCCACTATTAGGAGATATTGTGCAGAATAGGTAGTAAATTATATTATTGCTATCACAGGTGAGGCGGGGTGGATGTATTATGATTTTAGATTTGGGTGCGAGAAATTCACTGTCTGTTATTATGTGTTTGCAAATTAGACAACGAGTTTTATTACATTTATAATTTCCTGTTTGGTTTGTATTATTTAGATATTTGGTAGAGGTGAGGATAGCTGATAAGTTAGGTGTTTGTTTTTTTGCGTTGATGGGTGGTTTGGCGAAAATGTGTTTGATATTTTTGTTTAATTGGAGGATCTTTTAGTCATTTTTTAATTTATGAGTAAGTGTGTGGGAAAATTGATTGTGGTTAAAAACCATGGGAATCCGATTGTTGTTTTTACTTTTCTTGTATGTGAGATGTGTGTTACGGTTTATGTGGATAGTTTTGTTTAGTGATTCTTTTATTATATTTATTGGGTATTAACATTTTAGGAATTGTTCTGTTAAGTTATTAATGTTGTGTAGAAAATCTAGATGGTCTGAGCATATGCGTTTGATTCTTAGAAATGAGCTGTATACGATAGATTTTTTTAATTTAAGAGGATGACAGCTTTTGAAGTGAAGGAATTTATGCTGGTTTGTGGGTTTGTTGTATAGACTGGTGGAAAGTGTGTGTTTGTTTAATTTTATCACAACGTCTAAGAAAGGGATGGATGTGTATGAATGTTCCATGGTAAATTTAATTGTATCGTGGAAGTTGTTGCAGAAAGTGAATTTTTTTTTAGTTTTTCTGATCCATGAGTCCATAATAAGAAAATGTCGTCAATATATCTAAGGTAGTGTAATGGTTTAAATTCTGAATTGTCTAGTATTTTCCTTTCTTGAATGTGCATAAAGATATTAGCTTAGCTAGGTGCCATTTTCGTGCCAATTGCTGTGCCACTAATCTGTAAATAGTGTTTGTTGTTGAATTTAAAATTGTTATGTGTTAGAATGAAATTTATTAATTGACATATATCTGTAACTTGGTTGTTGGGTAATTTTTTTACTAAGGAACTCACGGCAAGCTGAAACTCCTTCAGTGTCTGTGACAGAGAATTTTTAATGCTAATCCAGGCTTAATGACACACATGGACTTCCATGAGAATTATGCTACAAATTTAGATTCCCAAAATAATATAAAGTGACCTCCTTTGTATGTTACACATTCATCAAGCCATACAAATCATTTGGGGAATACGGCCATGTCACGTTGAAACACCGGTCCCCCGATGATCACTGAAGTAGAACAACCGCTTGGACATAACAGATGCTGTAAGGTTGGATCTGCTTGTGATGTAATATAATTGTTAATTCAAATAAACCTGAGAAAGATTTGAAACCAACTCCACCCAAATATGAGTTAATTATTAAGAATTGTATCGTTAAATAATTATCTAAAATAAGCTCTGGTTTTAAATAACTTGCTAACGGTTGATAAACAATAGAAATCGAATCAATGAACGAAAAGCAAATTAGTGGCTGTGCTAAAAACAGGCTACATGAGTTGAAAATAAATTCAACGATTTACAATTAATGAAACAGGAATCATCACTAAAGATGATACAATCATACAGACACACACATACACACACACACACATATATATATATATATATATAGAGAGAGAGAGAGAGAGAGAGTGAAAGACCGGAAGAGAAGATGAGAAAGACTGATAAATATATAGAGAGAGAGAGAAAGAGAGGGGAGAGGGGAGGAGACAGATTAAAGATGATACAATCATACACACACACACACACACACACACACACACACACACACACACACACACACATATATATATATATATATATATAGAGAGAGAGAGAGCGAAAGAGAAGATAAATATATATTGAGAGAGGGGGAGGAGACAGTTTGTTAAATATATAGAGAGCGAGAGAGTGAGAGAGCAGATAAGACAAACTGATAAATATATATATTTATATATATATATATATATATATATATATATATATATATATATAGAGAGAGAGAGAGAGAGAGGATGACAGACTAATATATATATATAAAGAGAGAGAGAGAAGTAGAGGCAGAGTGATATATATATATATATATATATATATATATTGAGAGAGAGAGAGAAAGGAAATGAGACAGACTGATAAATATAGTGACACAGAGAGAAATGAGGCGTGTAGGTACTCCGTGTTGATGTTTCCACTACCTACAATTATAAAAGCCCCATTTCCGATATTGTGCTTTCTTTCCCCCATACATATAACGTTCAAAAGTAAATCGACCTCTTATTTTCACATTTCCATTTCATGAGACCAGTCTCCTAAAGTATTTAAGTAATCTCTATTGATTATTTTCAGAATTTCTGGTCTAACTGTACATAGCAATTTTTAAAAAAGACCTTTAATAGAATTGCCAAGTTTTAAGAGGGGGCTGATTTGGAGCAATCCTCCAGAAGTGTACAAAACCCTGACACCGCCTTTGCTACACTCACTTTTAGAAATGAATGAAAGTTACATATAACTCCATGTACCGTGTGACCTAGTGCATCTGCAACTGTCTCCGATCTGTTGCATGTGTCTATGTGGAGCAACCTTAGTGATTATGCTACCAAACTTTTTAGCGGTTACTGATGTGAGGTACATTTTTTCTTTGCGGTATCTCCATAGTGTTTGTCATATTCTCTTTCTCACCCCCGCTCTCTCTCTCCCTATATATGCTGAAAACTACAGCCACAAAATAATTACTATAGCGAATCCTCTATTTGGAAATACTCTGGTTAATATTCCAAATTTTAGCCGTTGATAATTTAAAAAAATAAATATCCGTGAACAAAGCAATGAAAATGAACATACGAAAACTGTATCTAGATATGTACATGTGTGGTGGTGCCTATGTACGTATATATGTGTTACTGTGTGTGAATATTTTTATGTAATGTTGTCTCTCTGCCAAAACGTATCATGCAAACATACACAGACACGGATTGTTGATAATAGACAGTTTTTAATAAACTTCGCCCATTAGATAAAGCAAATGTATTGTAGGGAGATCACAGTTGTTTTCCCTTGGGTTGAGCTCATGGGTGTTCGGCCCCTTTAGAGATGAGAACTCTTCTGTACTTTTTTTCTTTTTTGCTTCCATCTTTTTGAGGAATGGGCGTCAACACACGTGGAAACTGGTCAACATGTGCACAGTCTAGCGTGGAGAAAAATATCTATCCACTTATCTACGGACGGTCAAAGACCATAAAGTTGGTATGTTATTTCTTTGTTCTCGTTTTGTAAACATCCTCGTTCCTTGGACAGTATGAACAATCATTTGTTTAGGGACATATGTAAATCCTTTTAATATATGTGTTAGTTGTTTGCCTTATTAAACATTTTGTTTGTTACGGTCGCGTAATTCGTCTTTCTATATTCGCATTCAGCGTTAGTTTATCAACGGCTACGTTAATGCTAATATTAGTATCTGTGTGCTACTGGAAAGCTAAAACACATTATTCTTCCTAACAATAAATAGCCGGTAAACTATGGCTGGCTGATAAAACATAGTAATAGTATTTACAAATGTCCGTGTTAATTCAACAAGAGACAGAGCACTTCATTTGTTCCTTCATGTGAAACTATAATTATCATTAACCTATAAAACACTTATTATATCACAATTTTGAAAAAAAAAGTCATATACAAACGGATGCTGTTGCTATGGGTAACACTCTCAGGCTTTATGTGGCAAATAATTTTATGATGTAATATCACACACATTTAAAATTTAAATTATAATATAATCTCTAAATATTAATGTTTAAACTTTTATTCCTTCTATATTTCTGAGATGAGGTATTATGTACACTATTTAGATTATTCGGAATATTGTCCTCATCTTTGTCGCCATATTTATTACAACGTTTCGGCCGTTGTACGCTCCGGCCTTCTTCAGGTAGTTGGAATGTCGAACTGAACGTATATTTCGCTCACTGAGGTAGACGGTTCTAGTTCCACGTCCCATGTTTAATGGATGTCAGTTTTCATTTATCTCCTGTTAATTCCTCTATCCAAGTTCTCCACTGCCTTAACCGGGAATTGAACTCAGACTCTTTGGGTCCTGTCACTGGATCTAATCAACGCCTTTATCCTCTGTTCCATCTGTGTATGAATTTCTAGGTATTATAAACCTAATGTCTCAGCAACCGTTTTTTACAAGTGCTGAAATTGCAATTTTTGCAGTTATCACTGCAAGTTTTTACCAGAGCTCATATTACATTTTTGTTGTTATCACTTTTGACTGGCACTTCTTATTACTGGTTTCCCAGTGAGCGAAATAAAGGGCACAGTTCAACATTCCAACCACCTGAAGAAGACCGGAGCGTACAACGGCCGAAATGTTGTGATCAATATGGCGACAAAGATGATGATAATGGTCCGAATAATGTAAATAGTAAACTTTTTTTGTTTAACGATTTAGTTCAAAGATTACTTGGGGATTGAAACTGACTCTCAGTATGCATTGTGGATTTAAATTCTTCAAGTGGGTAATAGTACAAATCAAAGTTCTGTCAGGGTCAGATTATTTCAGGCTGCATTTTCTTTTAAAAGAATGCAGGAAATCAAACCTTGACGGTGTCTCTATACAAGAGTGTCGTAGACTTGGTTGTGACTGCGCATTTGAGATACAATTTATTCTGGACTGGACTCAATGAGAAAAGCTAATACTATTTGGAATTGCAATGGGCAAATCACCCAATATTGTAATAAACGATATCGTACACAATTCCGAAAGATGTTCATGGCTTTATGATCCTAGTAAAATCAAAGTGAAAAAAGCACTGTCTTGGAAAATGATATTCTACACAAGATTGAGTAAAATTTGTATATCTGAAGAAAAAAAACTCCGGAAAACTGTGGATTAAGGGGGATTTGAATGATAGACCACATATTTTTCAACATTACTACTCCTTTGATGGTAAGAAGCTATCATCCTTAGAAACGAAAGTTTCAAACAATAATGGAGAATCTTTGCAGAACATTTGTTATTCAAAAAACACCTCATCCTTAGCAAATTGGTGGATCATCTCATGCACCTCCACAACGGCCCAGAGAATGTAACGAACAGATTTTCTTTTACTTCTGCATCATAGACCCATGGATTAGGCAGTTTCTCACAGATTTTAGGGTATGCCAACTCCTACACTGAGTTAGATAACATATTACTTGCAACTAAACTGACAACAAGAGCCAACAAAACAACTCAATTCCGCCGACACTAAACAAGAAAATATGTGAGGTATAACACCTAAGTCTTTAAATGTTAAATGGTACATTTATAATTTATTAATAAACTAGAGTCCAAATTGATGTAAGACCATTTAGGAATCAAATCAAGTTATTATATCGTCAAGAGCTGAAGCACGTGAGAGTATTCCAAGAAGACCAAGAACGGAAAATTTGCGACAAACTTGAGCTGGAAAAAATTGATACAAGAAAGAAACAAAGACAAGAGAAAAAGTGGAAGGGGATATACCAAAGATTACCAAAGAAAAAAAGCAAAAAATAAGTTAATACTTTGACAAAACAGAAATTTCTCTGGAAAATTGAAAATGAATTAATGAATTAATGAAGCCAAACAGCCTATGATAATTAAAATCTGGGGGAAAAGAGAGAAAAAAATAACAGAATATCATACAATCAAAACCGTCACAGAAAACGAAATTTGCCTTGTCTAAAAAAAAAAACATTGAATTACATTTCAACCCTGATCATACTAAAGTTAAGATGCCCAGAGAATTAGAACGTATACCAATATTTATCCAACCATGACATTATCCGTCCCTAAACATGACATTAATGAACTTACTGATAAGGAAATTAATACTGTTTTTGGTTTAGTTTTTCTTTCCGCTTGTATTGTTAAGCATAGCGGGAAGACATAGTGTGTGGCATGGAGGAGAGATATCTCGTCGACTCTGAGAGTGTCTCCCACTGAGTCGCTACAGCGTCTTCTTGGTCTGCTTTTCACTCTCCAGTCAGATTACCTGAGAATGTATGCTCTTAGTGCTGGTTGATTAATAGGCATAACTGTGAGGTGTCCGAAGCACTGGATCCTCTGTCGTTCGATGTGTTTGCATGTGTGGTATTGCTCCTATCATATCTCTTATTGCCTCATTTCTGATCTTGTCTCGCCCGGCTTTGTTTACTGCTTTCCTCCGGCATTTCATCTCACAAGTTATCAGTTTTCTCTCAAGGGTTTTTTGTTAGGGACCATGTCCGACAGTTGTATATCATCGTTGGTAGGAAAATGGCGTTGATGAGATTTGCCTTGGTACTCATGGAAATGCTAGGAAATTAATAATGCTATTAAAATGATAAGCAATCAAATTAATAAAATAATTAAAAAAATAAAGAATAATAAATCATCACTCGAAATTGTACTTTTGAAAATGGCTTATTTTCTCCACGTATTCAATAGTACGTTGCTCTATTTTATGAAAAACGTGTGGAATGTGAAAAGTATCTACTAAAAGTGGGTTTTTTCACCCTATGGAAACAGAATGGTAGACCTCGTGGCCACCACGCTTACAGAGTTACTTCAATTGGATACTTCATGGTGAAAGTATTAATGAAAATTATATCAACTAGGACATCATCGTTTTATGAATATAAAATTCTCTCGACACTGTTTGCGTTCTGGCATAAAATTCATCAAATAACTCCAAGTAATTGCGTAGCTCTCTAACAAGAAATGGTTACCAGCATATACCTATCTCCATACAGACTTTCTCGCATTGTTTACATTATTCCGACTGTTATCATCGTCTTCATTGCCATATTCAAAACATTCTGGCCGTTGTACACTCCGGCCTTCTTCAGGTGATTGTAATTTTGAACTGAACCCTTTATTTCGTTCCCCGGGTTAGATATTTCTAGTTTCACATGTCATGTCTCTTTCAGGTATCTCGGTTATTTCACAATAACTCAACTCTCCAAGTGTGTTTGTTTTGTTTTGTTTGTTTTTTTTGTTTTTTTTTTGTTCAACTCTGCTGTTGCGTGGTATTTAACTCTCAACTCTTTGGGTCTAGTCACTGGATCTAACCAACATCTTTACCTATTGGTCCATATGTCGTTGAGGACTTTCTCTTTTCATCCATTAGAAACCACATTCCAACCTCCGAATCTACTGAATGTATCGATGTAACAGAAGAACCGTATGTATCTACAGAATCTTACATGTCTGGCGGGGGCTCCACAACGAAAACGCTTCCGACCTAAGCTGGAGTACGACAAGGGAAGAATATCTATTTAATGTATTCCGAGACGATTCTCTGTGCATTTACAGACGCAGATGTAATGAGAAGGGCAGTAAACATCAGGATTCCATAACGCATCCCAAACGACTCTAAGAATAGAAAACAACTTTCCTTCCCGATGATGATGTGTCGGGGTGGTTATACTGATGACATAATTATTCCTAGTTGGGATACGAATGATCTTGAGCAGACAATCAGCATCCTCTACCAAATGTTTCAGTAAATAAGACAGAAGATAAACCTTTGCAAATCACAAACTGGAAATGGAATGAAAGCTGAAATGGCACCGACTCCATCATAAAAATTCAGGATGTGAAATTAATAAACACTAAAAAGAATGTCAGATGCCTCGACGCAAAGATCTTTTATGCATCGGTTGTGGACTGGGGCAGGCATTTGCTGGTTAACTAATGACTCAAAAACAAAACTGCTCTCCATTACTCACCACAGAGAACCATCCCTGCCTCCCATTAGAATGTCTGACGCTCAACTCCACGAGAGCACCTCGTTGCGACTGCTCGGTCTCACATTGTCTACTGACCTGAGATGGAACGAATTCACTGAGTAAAATAGCTTCGTCCACCGCAAAGAAAGTTGGCAACCAGTGCCGCGCCAGGAAAGTTTTCTTGCCGGAGTAAATCCATCAAATCTACAAATCAACCATTCGACCTTGCATGGAGTATTGCTACCATATATGATGTGGAGCCCCTTCTGTTTGTCTCTAGGTCCTTAAAAATTCCAAAGACGGATATGCAATGTAACTGACCATGATCTGGCATCTCGTCTGCAGTCGCTCTCTCACAGACATGCCGTTGACTCCTTCCGTCTTTTTTTACAAATACTTCCACGGTAACTACTCCGATGAGCTGTTTTCGCTGGTTCCAAGACTTCATGAATTTAAGCGGTCAAATAGGCTGTCATCTCACATTCACCCTTTCACTGTCGAAACTGTTAAATGTAGCCGTCTCTTCTACTCCAAATGTTTCATGTCTCGCAATTCTCGCCTGTGGAACTCCCTCCCCATTTCTTGTTTCCCTGATAGCTATAATCTCCAACTACTCAAATGTAATGTCATACTCTAACCTTCTCTTCATCCTTCCCTCTATCACTCCTCTTTGTTCTCGCTCCAACTCTCTGTAACCCCTTGCGTGTTGTACCAGGAGAAATCCTCGACAGTTTCGCGCAGCACAGCAAATTGTTGCGAAAGCAAAACATCAACATGAAAACACTAGTTATTTTCTTAAATAGCTTCACCAGATTACTTTCCTTCTTTTATATTTCAGATGTTTTTTTGATAATCCCGGACATGCTTACAACGTGCTTCTAAAATTAAATACACATTCGCATGGAACTATTATAGGATTAAATAAAAGTCTCCTTTGAATATTTATTGTTGCTTTATCGCACTTTCAATTTTAATGTTTTCGTCGTGTTTCCTTTTTGTGTTAATTTAAATCTAATATTTACATTTTTATAGTTGTTTACCATTGTATTCATAATGCACTCTGTTTTTTTCCGATATTTCAAATTTACTTTGTTTTTCTCCTTTTCTTACGTTCAGATTCCATTTGTAATACTGTTTGTTTATAGACTGTAAAGCCCAATTTCTGTTTGGAATTTATAGATTATTTCTTCTGAGTTCAAGTTTTTCGCGTTATAATCTCTTAAATTTTACCATTAGCTAAAGGAGATCAAAAATAAAAGAACAACACCGTAAGGTATTTGTTATCATAGAATTGTTAATATTTTTTCACATACACGTTTGATTTCTGTTGCTTTTAATTTTGGTAACATATCCTTTTTTTCTTCTTCAAATCTACTTTTATTTTGTATTTTATATCGTTTGCATTCCTGTTTTTTTACAGCTTTTTTCTCATCACTTTTATTCTTGTTGGAGTTTCTTTTCTCATGTATTTTAAGTGTTGGTGTTGCTGGACGGATGCCGATGTTTCTTCTGATTTCATCGTCTGAGACACACCAGTCAGTTGAATTTACAATATTGAGATTGATTAGAAAGAATAAACATTGGATATGATAAACAACCAGGCTGACGTGTATGTGGCTTGCCAGCGTTTTCTCATTGGCAGTTTTGTTTTCCACAACTGTCGGAAATCATTATTTCTGACACTCAAGAACTTCATTACTTTCTAGGTGTGTTTGTGTTTGTATTTTCATTCACGGCTGTTGGCAGAACGGTAATCTAATCACGAAACAGACACAGGCGCGCATGCGCAGAGAAAGAGACATGAGCATGCGTCCAATAAATTTACGAATTGTCCCGCATGTGCATACTTACACACAACGTGGCATGCACAAAATTAACACATGCACAAGCACTCTAACTGACCAATAGAAGTACATAGACTAAACTATAGGCACAATTACAAATAAGTTTTAATTATCCCTATGTCTGACAAAATCTTATTTACTGAAAAATCGAACTTATTCGATACAGCAATTCATATAGTAACAAAAAGGCATGCGAAACTGAATGAATATGTTATTCACGACTGTTGCGTTTTGTGCCATCTAGGGATCCTAACGCTACTTATAAAACGGTATCAATGAAAACGGTCATTAATTTTTGGTATTCGTTTTATTAAGAGTGGTATCTTGAATTCTAAGAGGCAGTAAGAGAAATGGCGTCTCGGGAACGTATGTCATACGTTGGCACTACGCCCCTCCGTGGCCAGTTGAAAACCTGGGTGTGAGAAGCAAATCGATGTTTCAAAATTCTTGAGATCCTCTGTTCAATTCGCGCCGATATGGACTTATTTAAAACACGGAAAATAGCCAATCCAACACTGTCAGAATGCTCCGCCCGAAAAGCTTTCCGGCAAATAGTTGACCGTTATGTAACACGATATATTTTCCCAGGTTCTTTTCTATTTATCGTTTCACCGTACTCCAATTAGAGGAGAATTATAAAACCGCCCAAAATCGATATAAAACTGTTTTCATGAAAGATTATATGCATTTATTCATACACACACGTGTGCGCGCAGGCTCACATGAACATTAGGATTGTTACTGTAATGATATATCAACACTAGTTTCTTTAATGTCGAATATAAGTGTTGATATACAATCAGACAGTTATGTGATATACGTGATACATGCTTAGGCGATCTTTCAATACATGACTAACGAGGCAGATTTTTCCCGCGGTAGTTTGTCATTTATTTCTGTGAGAGAGCATTTATCATCCAAGGCTATAGAACACGGTCTGTCCTGCTACTTACCCATAGCCGGAGGTGGGTAAGAAGAGGATTTATATTTTTCCCAAGGAGATTAGCACGGAAGTGAATGTAATGGATTCAACTAGAATTCGAACTCGTCTCCCTGATTCCTCAATCCGAGCCGCTATCCATTACTCCACCGTGATAAATCCTAATTAATAGATCATAAAACGTGTTGCGTCAGAAATAACTTCCGGAAATATATTCCGCAAAATGGCGACAATAATGTGCACCCATTAAACAGTGTTTAGTGGGTGCACGTATTTGAGATATTATCCATTTACATATATGTATATGTATATATATATGATGTTTAAAATAGGGTATATATAGTACAATATCAACACTAGAAAATCCAAATATAAAGAAATTTTACATTGGTAGCACCATTAAACCATTCAAGGAAAATTGGTGGGGGCATATGCAAACTTTTAATAACAGTAACTATAAGTATATGGCTTCATTATCCAAATACTTTTG
>OZ038490.1:68738958-68758958 GCA_964036315.1 Acanthosepion esculentum
GATTTTAAAATGGGTAATTTTTACTTTTAATTTTAATTTCAAATTTTATCATATAATTTAATACTTATTGGTTAGGATGCATTCTATTTTACTATAACCCCAACGTTAAAGCTTTTAGTATCTATTATAACCTTGCTTCGTTGTCGAGTTTTTTGAATTCCCATATACGTGTATTTTGATTGGTCATTCTAGCTTATGTAACAGTGTTTTCCCCTTGAAAAGGATCGTTAATTAATTTGAAACTCTTAAAACCATCTATTCTACATACAAAATCATCACTTGATAAGACACCGGAGGTGTAGAAACAAAATGGCTATTTTTGTAGTGATTTTATGACATATTTATGTTATAATCTTATATATATATATATATAAATATATATATATATATGCATGTGTGTGTGCGTATATATCTATGTGTGTGTTTGTGTATATATATGTATAAACTTAATATATATATATATGTATAAACTTACACACATAAACATATTACACACACACACATTTTGCTATACTTTTAGCCACAATGAAGGATTTTTAAAAAGATTTTAACTGAATATATGCATTTTTATGTTTGTATCTAGCGTTTTAGAAATGTTTTAATATATAGGCTTGTCCATTGTTGATATTATTGACTTTATGACGACTGTCAGATTCATCAAAAATTAAGATTTTGATCTCTTAAGGAGTGAAACTGTCAATTAGCATACAGTATTGATTTCTATAGCTCCCCTGTGAATATGTAAAATGGCTTTGATTAATCATCCCCATAAATATCCTTTAATATATATATATATATATATATATATATATATGTATATATATATATATATATATATATATATATATATATATATATATATATATATATATATGTATGTATATATATATATATATATTCCCGCACAGTCCTCGTACATAAATGGTCAATGAAGCTGAAATTTCTTCTCGGCACACACACATATATATATATATATATATATATATATATATATATATATATATATGTGTGTGTGTGTGTGTGTTTGTGTGTGTGTGTGTGCCGGGAAGAAATTTCAGCTTCGTTGACCATTTATGTACGAGGACTGTGCGGGGATATATATGATATAGCTTTTTATTATTGGCAAAATAAATGACTGATTGAGAAAAATTGGTTTCTTAATTTCCCTTCAACATAATATATTCCCTACTCATATAACCTATCCTCTTATGTGGGTGGGGGGTGTCATTTTATTTTATAATGCATCAATCTTCCCAGTTTAACATCCAATATCTCCTCGCATTCTCCTACCTCTATTTCGCGGTTTGAATTCGCTCTTTTAACGGTGTTTTTAGTTTTCGAAAAGCCAGCATTCGCGAACAAATATATCTGGATTGTTGTCGGGGAAGAGCTGTCAGATTTGGGTGATGCGATGTTTTGCAAACGATCCCTGGACGAGACATGAAGAAAAGTGATATTCAAAAGTCACTGGATTCTTTCCAAGTAGATTGGTAGAATCCCCAGTCATTTTAATTCTCTCACTGTCAACCGCCAATCTATTTGATTGCTTGTTGAATAGCTTCCAGAATCTATTCGAGCCAAGAGTGACGAGTCGGTAGCAATAATTATCTGGGTTTCGAGATTTTATACATTATAAAATCTTTGTACGACACTTCTGTAAGATTTTTTTTGTTTATAATCTATGAGAAAGATTAGAAAGAAAAGTGAAAGATCTGTAAGACAAGGTAGCAGACGCGAGATAATACAAATGAGCAACTATACCCTGTAAGGGGAACGAATGAATAGTTAGAAGCAAAAAAGGACAGCGTGTGATATGATCTACGAATTAGGGACGTCAACTTCAAAAAGGCTCAGAGAATCGACAATCTGGGTATTATAGTACCAGTCCTTGGAACGTGTAACACAAAAGGTTGAGGAAGTTTTGAAACAGAAATATAACTCGTGGAAATCGAACCGACTTTTCAGAGATAGAAAAATATCCTGAAAAAAAACCTGAACCACTGTGTAAGATGATGTTTCTTTGTGCCGTATCACTTGATGGGATAACTGTCCCTTTTAGCTTTTAATTATGTTGTCTTTGTTATCTCTCCTAAAGCCTGTTCTTCGATTCATTTACTCAAAATCATTAGGTAAGTTGTACGTTGTTTTACTAGGCCCTTCTTGCCTTCAATCGGTCTTGAGACTCAAATCTTTTAAGCCCTCCAGATACTTTTGTAGTAGCCAACAACAATAATGGTTATGTCCCTATTTACATTAATACAGTGATAAACACTGTATGTTGGTCTGCAGTCGGAGATTCGTTTCAAGTTGTGCTGGTCAAACTCTCTGCTTCCGGCCAGAGAGGTTCCCCAGACGGGGCTATGCCGAAGGGCGGAGTCTCGTCCCGGGAAATACCTACCCGACTCTGTTTTATACGCGCTCTACGGGGAATTTTTGGCCGAGACTACGGGCTCGGATACTCCACATGAAATTCGGTCTGAGCGCGTGGGACGGTTGGTAGATATCCTGCAGTTGGAGATTCATTGCGGAATTCACTTGACTCACTTCTAGCAGTTGACTGATTTTACGCATCGCTGGCGAATCTTATATGTGTTGTTCTTGCCCTAAGTATTATCGTCCATTACAAACCTTCCTGAAATTATTCTCTTCAGTAACCGTCCCTAGATTGCCTCACTTCTGTTTCAGATAATGAAGCAATAAAGTTTGGCGAATTTAACATCTCCAGATAATAAGAGTGGGGTAACGACTTGACGTTTTTGAATGAATTGGTGGCCAAACAAGAACAAATAATGATGTGAAACTGGCAATTTTTCTATATATCAAAATAAGCAAAAAACAAGTTGTGGACAATATGGTCGCTCACGACATGGTATATAAAAATAAATTAGAAGTTATGTAATAAATAGACAGATTACACTTATTGTTATGAAATAAAAAATATATTTCCTAAGGAATGGGATATAAAATGATCATTTCTTCTTCAAACCACATATAAAAAAATCTATGTGTCGTGTCCGTTCACGTCGTAGGCCTCAGAGCTCTGCACAATTTTCTGCATTTTGTAGCTCTTAGTAAATGTAGTCTTTTTATTAAGTCTCTTAATCACTGTTCTACTAATCATTTATACAAGCAGGTCATGGAGGTTAGGGATTGTTTCCTCACGTTCCTCTTACTTTTATTATGTCCTGTGAGTGTTAAATTTTCTAAGCCCTCTTTCCGCAAAATGTCTCTATGAAACATGTCAATTGTCTCTTTATGATTTACACTATGTGCCATATTTATTTCGATTTTCTATGGACTTTGTCTTTGTTGTCTCAAGTCTCTATGTGAAGTGTGTCAAGAATTCCTGCCATATAGTAAACCTTATATTACATCCACTGGTTTCATAATACTTTATTTATCTTCTGAAAGGGATTTTTCGATATCCCAATGCGTTTCAGAATTTTGGTATAGCATTATCCGTCTATTGGTCAAAGTCGATTACGTTTATGAACCACGAAAATTTAAAATTAGTTTCTCGTCTACGAAGAAAACCATTACAAAGATATTTTCTAAATATAACATTTCGCTAATAAAATTTATTATCTTCTGACTTACTATATATTTAAAGCAGACAATGCAAATAAATAATCAATTGAACGATAAGATTTCTTAAACAAGTAATACCCTCACTAAAATTTGTAAGAAAAGAAAATATCACAGCGTGAAATCAGCAAAATCTGCAATCAATTTATGTTACTATTTTATTATTTACCAATAATTCCCTTTGCGAATAATTAAAGTGTTGTACAAATTACTTCAACAAAATACTTAAGTGAAGCACATTAATGAAGATAGCGTTGCATATAAAACAAATATATTCGTTGTTATATTAAAGTTTTGTCTTCTTTCATCTGATAAATCAACTCTTCTGCGTTCCTTCAGGAACCATTCAACCAAGAATTTTCAATTAGCGCAGTGAATACACGGTATATATGTTAAAAGATAAAACATTGTTTATTTATACGTGCCTGTCTGTAATGTTTCAAGTTATGAGAGGGGATAAACTTGACTGCTTTATTTAAACAGTGAGAGGCTAATTAACACTGACTGGAAGGAAAATAAAGGTAACTTATTTATAGTTTGGTGCATAAAATCACATAAAGTAAGATTAGAGAGAAAGCGTTGAATTTTACGCGGTAGAAACGGAGATACATCCTTTTGCGTATGTTTCATTCTATACATCATTAAAATCATGTTGACGTCGACAAGCATGTGCATCTCCGTACACAAGCCTATTGACATTTTCCCTTTATTTTCAATTCATTAATGAGTCACATACTTAACGACAGTTGGTGAGTAGAAGGTGAAATAAATGCCAGAAAAGCAAAGGGTCAGTGCAAGGAGAAAGTAGAGCAAAGAAAAAGATGATGATGTTGACAGCTATGTTCGTCTACCTTTTAAAGTGAGATAGCACATAGAGAGTGAGACTAGACTGAGTTTTTTCTTATATATTTTCGAGATAATCTTGATTAAATCCAAAGAAGAATCAGAAAAGTTATCGATCCTAACCTGGCATCTCGGTATCGATCACATTGCCGCCGTTGTAGAATAGCTTCACTGAAGCTTTTCTATAAATATTTTCAAAATATTTCTTATGATGATCTTTCCTTTTTTTTTCCCCCACTCGCCACAAAAAATTTGTACATATAGGGAGATTTAGAACTTCTTGTTGTATTATAGTAATTTTATTAAGTATGAATTTGATTATATTTACGAGCAAGGAGTAATAGTGTAGTATGCTTAGGTCAGTGATTGTGGCTAGCTAAGTTTAAAATAAGATAGATGAAGACCAACCTTCCTCATCCCTTCATGACCATGTGCCATATTTCCTGTATTTCACAAAGATAAATATCGCTTTCCTCATTGGTACTCCCCAAATTATGTTCAGTACTAGCTTGATAGTTAGATCTTACAATTTCACTGTTGAGATTGTAACCATATATTTATTATGTTAATAGTTTCTTGCCTTGCTTTTCTCACACGGGGAAATAATTTCCGACTTCTTACATACGTTTCAACTACCTTCTTTAAAAATTTAAATACAGCTTCGATCGATTATCTTTTCTGTTAAAATCTTGTTCCTTTATTGATGTAATGGAATAACCTGTTGCCACATGAGTGGCTATACTATAGGTAATAACTACCTATAAGTATTTGTAAGTCACCGGACTACAGAGGATAGCTGGGATCTATTCCAGCTGTGCTGTCGAACACTCTGCCTTCGGGCATATAGGAACCCGGACGAAGCTATGCCGAAGGGCAGAGTCTCGTCCGGGGTGGTAGACAGAACCGAACCCGTTTATGCGGGGAATTTTGGCCGAGACTACAGGCTCGGATGTCTCACGTTAAACTCGAACTCGTGCCACATCTACGCTCGGGGGTGTAGTAAATATTGACTAGCTGGATCTGTTGAGTAAGACTCAGACTTAAGCAAGATCTACACTATAGTAGCACCCACTACTGAATTGGCTTGCGAAAAATTTCTGCATAACTGTTACCTTCATTCTTATTGTTCTGGTTTTTACAATAAGCATTTACTTATTCTATCCACCTTGTTTTTCAAGTAGATATTCCTATTAGCACAGAATATAACGTTTATTGTCCCCTCCCGAATTCCTTCATTTCTCAGCAACCGCTTGCATCCGAGTGGCTATTATCGCCTTGCTTGGTGGAAACGATTAAGCAAAAAATACGAAAGAATACCAATTTTGGTTACGAAATAAAACATCTTCTGTATATAGTGGAGTTGCATTTTTATAAGCTGTATGTTTTTCTTTAATGTGCTGTCTTACTTCAGGATATGGCTCAACACGACTTTCTGTATTTCGTAGGTCTAGAAAAGTGGGTTTTCCTTTACATACCTACCATTCATTATCGTTGACTTCCCTTCTGTATGTTTCGTCCGTGTCACATTCTCCCAAACTACCGTCCTATGTTTCCCAGATATTTAAGCTGTCTTTTACATATGATCAGTAAAAAAGAAATTTCAACTGTCCTTTATGAATAGATTTATAATTTTCCAGTTCCATCTCAAACTTTGCATCCTTCTCATTTTCTGTCTATGATATTCGCCAGATACACCTGTTGGACAGTATCTTTTACCTGAAGCTTCCTGTTTGTCATAGAGGAAATTTTCCTGAATTCACTTTTCGATAGGAGGATTGATATATCAGCAGTTTCGCATTGTTTTCTATGTTTCTAATGAAATTATCCAGTTTCATAACGTTTTCATTAGTTTTGGAAGATAGCTTTCCCTATTTCAGTGTTCTTTGCATTTGTTTCATATTTTCCGTCTTCACTTAACACACTTCCCATGTAGTCTACGGTGTATAGTTTCAGGCATTGACTCATTGGTTCTTCTCATCGTTAAGGGCTAAATATCTCGGTTTAGTTTTTTTTTTACCTATCCGTAGCACGCACATCATTTTATTTTTCTTTCAGCAATCATCATCCTGTCGTCAGTATGCCTTATTATATTAAGACATAAATGTTTTTTTTTGCGCTTTACAACACTTTTTGACTGCAGTCACTTTTTTCTCTTCTATGTGTAGAAGTCAAGTGACTTACATGCTAACATGGCTGCCTTCTTCTATCAGTTAAAATACGAAAAAAGGAAAAATAAAAACTGAAATAAAAAACGAGAACAACAAAAGGTTAAATAAAGAGAAAGTAAACAAATAAAAATTGAAACTTTCAACAAAATAAAGTAAAAACTTATGTTGTTTCGTCTGTTAGATTTTAGCTGAAAACAAAAACGGAGCACACTTTGAAAGAAACTGAGACAAAGCTGCCTTCTTGTATCTCTATATTTATTTTGTAAAATTACAAAATTTTGGCCAAAGTACGAAGGGGAAGTGGGGAGAGGCTAGTCTTTTTCTAGCTATCCTATTCCTAGTTAACCATAAACATGACCAATTCATCCATTACAATTGCACATTCACCACAAAACCCCATTCATCACCTCACAATACTGCACACACCACAATACCACATATTCACAAGGGTCCTTCAAATACACCCCATGGTTTAAAAATTTGTATATATATATATATATATATATATATATATATATATATATATATATATATATATATATATATATATTAAAAATCCCATGAAAGATGAAGTGATGGAGAGGGTAGATGAACCCAAACAAAAACTCAAGAATCCAACCAAAGATAAAATCAAAGCAATCTTAGTAGGAACAGTCCAGCCCCTCAAAATAATAAGTGTGGCCGCTGTATTCTATCGATAGATAGAAGCAAGAAGCACACTCACAAATGGAATGGGGAGGGAAAAATAAATGACGGAATGGGTAAATCAAAAGCTGACTCAGACGATATAAAAAAGGTGACAAAAACAAACTGGGGAGATTGGGAATCTCGACATGAAACATAACAGAAGAAAAAGCTGGGGACGGGCCGGGAACAACACTTATTCAATTAACTAGGAACACAAAATAGTGTCTAACTTAACTGGGGGGGGGCGTCAACAGGAAACCTCCCCGTTGCGCTAAGGTGACTTAAAAAAGAAAATCAAGGCTAGCCCCGTCCTCACGAACCAGGCTCGCCTCAGTCACCCAAATTTAACTGAAATATGTCGAAATCAAACGCTTTCGATCAGATCTGAACCTTACCTTAAGCTGATACTTAAAGAAAACAATCAGGTCCTGATACGAATAACGATCATTTCGCAAGATTCCCTCCTTTCGCGACATCCACACGACCATTCTAGCTACGGCTAGCAACGTGAAAAACACCATCCGTTTTACCCCAGAGAACGGGGGTGACATATTGTCACACGCGTACGCGAGAACGATGGACACGAGCTGATCGGGAGCGATACGAGCCGTCAACTCGCCGACAATTCCGGGAAGAGCACACCTGAGGACAATGATAGAAGGCGTGCGATGCCGTTTCCTCTAAACCAAGGTCACACTGATGACAATCTGGCAAATCTGCCTGGCTCCATCTGAAGAGTACGTCATTGAGAGTTAGCACGTTCCGAATCAATTGCCAGCTAAGCGAAACCTCATGGTTATTGAGATAATCCGCCGCTGGCGCTCAAGACCAAAAAGAGCACTGCTCTGTTGCCGACAAGCCGAGCCGACCACACAGAGGATCTTTGGCGACCCCCTCCACTAATTCATGATACAATAGTCTCCGACGGCGAGAAAGGTCACTGGACCGAGGAAATGACATTCAAGGCCGCCCGACACTCACTGAAGAAACTCGACAACATTCCACAACCGCGACGGCGCTTACTCCAAGATATGGGGGATAAATAGTAACGCTAGGGAAGGTGTCCCTAACACCTGGCACCAAAATCGAGTCCTCCGTCAAAACTCGGCATAGGAAAGCCAACCTTGAGGCATGGCGATGACTCGCCAGGTGTGGCAATCCCAGCCCCACTCTATGACACAGACGCTGGTAACAGGATTCTTTACGGACCCAATGCTTGCGACCACCCCACAAATGGGTGACCATCAAACCCTGGATCGCCTTCATACTTTTCCTGTAAAGAGGAAGTACAGCCAGGCGGTAAAGGATGAGGGCCAAGATGTAAGTGGCTCACGCCTCAACCCTACTATTTAAGGACAACCTCCTTCGGAGCCAAGTCCGGACCGACACTCCGACCTTTGCCTGTACTTCTGACCAATTCTTCTTCAGCCGGAGTCCGGTCCCGAACCACACCCCAAGGATGCGAACGGGTCCATTAGTCCAGCCGAAGGGCCCCGGAAGCGCGAACCCCTTCCAGGCACCTAACCGCAAGCCACTGTTGCGGTTAATCTTAGCCCCCGTCACCTTCTCTTACCGTTCAAGCGCCTTCTGCTCGACCTTAATGTCGCTGCGGCACGACACGAAGATGGATACATCATCGGCGTACGCAGAAACCCTAGCTCGATCACTACCAGGGAAAACGTCTATTCCGCGTACGGCCCTACTGCACGCTCTATCGCTTAGCCGGTGAAGGAATGGCTCTAACGCCAAAGTATAAAATAAGAGCGACAGTGGTCACCACTGTCGGGCTGACCCAGTCAGCGCAAAAGCGCTCGACCGCCTTCCATTCACCTGTACTGGCGGTGCTATACAGGAGGCTAAAGAAGTCGGGTTCGAATCCGGCGGCCTGCAAGGTACTGATGGTCAACCCTGTAAAATGCCTTGGACTGATCCAAATTGATCAGCGCATCTCGCTTGTCGCCTTTTACCCCCTCTATGATTGTGCGGTTCAGATGCAGGTTGCTTTGAATTGTTCGTCCCCTCACATCAAATTTTTGCTCAGGTCCCAACAAGCTCGCGACAACTGACTGCAACCTCTCCGTCTGGATCTTGGCCAACATCTTTAACTCTGTGTTTAGCAGAGTTATGGACCTGCAATCATCTAAATCCCGCCCAAAACCCTTGCTCTTTTTCAACAGCATGATGACACCCCTGGAAATCCGGTTGGGGATTGACCCTCTGCTTGAACCAGTTATTGAACACCACTGTCAAAATCGGGACAAAGATATGCAACAGCCTCAAGTACATTTCGTGGGGCAGACCATCAAGTCCCGGAGGCTTGCCTCTGCCGACCTTCTTCAATGCCAAGTGGACTTCGCCCTCCGTGATTTAACCCTCGCAGCTAGCTGCTTCATTCGCGAGAGCCGTGGAAATTCAGCCAAATAGCTGCGAAACCCTTCGCCACTGAGACCAATCTCCTTGGCAAAAACGCCTCTCGAAATGCCGCCAAAAAGCCTCGCACATGTCCTTAGTTGACCTCAGAATGCGCTCCTCCGGGGTAATGACCTCGCGAATATATCGATGGGAACCTCGACTGATCTCTTCATTGGGCAATTCTGGGCCCATGTTCTCCGCCTCGTTAGACATCTTGTTTAACATATGTCTAACTACCCGACAGTGATAGCGCTTGCTAGCCTCACGCTTCGGGGCCTGCCTAGCTACGGTTATCTCTAGGGAATATCCCCCAGTCACCGCACGGGACAGACTATCCTCTCGAGTCTTCACCTTTTTAGCCTTATCTAGAGCGAGTCGTTGGCTATATTCAGTGGTGAAGGACCTAATCCTATACTTAACCCTCTCCCACCACTTATTCCCAATAACCGCTAATTCCCGCTGCACTAATCTAGTTAGCTGTTGCTGAAAATCCCGTAAGGACAGATTGAACTTCCAGTGTCCAGCCATTCTAGGCTGAGTACCTAACACCATCCAGGCACAGACGAGTCTATGATCTGAAGCGTCTACCCGGTGGAACGTGAGAAAATCCAGTAAATCTAAATCGACACTTCTCACTAACATTCTGTTCGGGTAACTGGCTACCTGGAGAGACGGCCAACTACGAACCCACGTCCACATCTCCTCCATCGCGTGATCGACCCGGTATCTATCGACGAACCCAAATTCGCCGATCAGATCAACCAGGCTTTCAATCGCCGGAAGCCTTCCCGCTAGCTCCCGCCCTCTATCTATCTTGGGGTCCAGGACGGCACACCAGTCCCCCATTAAGACTAAGCGCAACGAATCAACCACGAACGGCCCCAACTGACGGGAAAAGTCGACACGCACACTCTGGGCGTTGGGCGCATAAACCGCAACGACCCGAAACGAACCACAGCTCTCGGCAATATTGGCCACGATCAAGCGGCCCTCCGCGCCCTCATGGAAAAGCATATATTTTTCTATTAATTATTTGAATTTACAACCATTTGAATCTGTGATTATTTTTTAAATCTCATCTTTATTTGGAAAAATTAAATAACATCGTTATCAGACATGCCACAGTTCGATCCCTTTGTTCGCTTCTCTCTATGCCGGGTTAAAGAATTTTACTCAAATGTACTTTGCCCTGACATTCAAACACCATAGTTTACGCTTTCAAGTTTGACACCATGTCAAGCTTGATTTACTTGTTTACGCAGATTCCTATTTTTCTTTAGTAAACGGGGAACACAAGCCATCGCTCTCTAAGAAGAGTTATTTTTCGATAAGCAGCATCACCATAAACTCCTCTCTGAAACAATAAATAGGTTCAGTGGGAATGCTCAACAAAAAAGCGACAAGAATTGCCGTAATTTCTGGCGTTTAAACCTGGCAAAATATCTATATTGCTGATCCAGAAACTCGGAGGCAAAACGCAAAATACATTATGCTCTCTCTCTCTCTCTCTCTCTCTCTATATATATATATATATATATATATATATATATATATATATATATATATATATATATATATAAATATATATATATATGTATATATATATATATATATGTAGAGAGAGAGAGGATGAGAATAGTATGAGAAGAAACATGAGAAGATAAAAGGCTGACCATACGCCCGATCATTAGGTTATGTCCTGAATGTTTTTATTTTCTGTTTATCAAGTGTATTCATAAAAAAGTACAAGTATATTTTACTCAATTAAAACATTACGAGCAATGACTTGTTTACACTTGAGCTAAAATCTCTCGTCTTTTAGTAATGTGAAACAATTTCCATCGTACTTTTTTAATAACATAAATTTTTCCCGTCAAAACGTAATAACCATTCACGTTGATTCGCTGTCAATTGAATATGGCGGCTGGTATACAAAAGACCAACTTAGTTACATAGGTTTTCTCTGTGTTACTCATGCTGCATACGTCCTTGCGTTGTCAGAGAGAAGGACATGTTTCCTCTTAATGATCATGTTACCTTGAAACACAGGTTCCTGTACAATCACCAAATCAACGTCGACCCTGGTTAGTACCTAGATGGGTGAAAACTTAGGATTACCAAGCTGTATAAGCTTAGATTTTCGGATGGGTATCCAATTCGGAAAACTGAGTTCGATTTCCAGTCGCGTTAGTCGTATTCATTTTCGCACAAATAAACTTGGGAAAAGATATGAAATCATCTATTAGTAGGACGTGGATAAATATATCATGACTAGCAGTATCTGTCTATATTTCTGAGATGAGGTATTATGTACACTATTTACATTATTCGGACTATTGTTC
Organism: Acanthosepion esculentum; assembly: GCA_964036315.1. Classification (NCBI taxonomy): domain Eukaryota; kingdom Metazoa; phylum Mollusca; class Cephalopoda; order Sepiida; family Sepiidae; genus Acanthosepion; species Acanthosepion esculentum. The sequence goes on from OZ038490.1 coordinate 68,750,996, forward strand.
TCAACTTTGTTGCCATATTTATCACAACGTTTCGGCCTTTGTACGCCCCGACCTTCTTCAGGTGTTTGGAATGTCGAACTGAACCCTTTATTTTGTTCGCTGGGGTAAACTCTTCTAGTTCCACGTGCCATGTTTAATGGATGTCAATTATCAGTTATCTCCACTTAATTTACCTCTCCAAGTTCTCCACCGCCTTAACCAGGTACTGATCTTAAAGACACATGGCACAGTGGATAAAGGCGTTAGTTAGATCCAGTGAAAGGAACCAAAGAATTGTGAGTTCGAAACGTTGTCATAAATATGGCAACAATTAATCCTATTGACGGGCGCAATTTTCGACCAGCTGTTATCGACAAACCGCAAATGATTTTATGGCTATATGTATATTTGCTTCTGAGACCTCTAACATTATAATGCGCGACGATACCACATGTAAATATTTTCTGTTTTTTTTTTACAATGATGTCCCCCCCCTGTACAAGAACAAAGAGCCACACAAGATAGATCGTTGCAGAGTAGGAGCCACCAATCCCAGCAAAGGAATAATGCTACCGAAACGAATGTGACCATCGGAAGTGAAATGTAAGGGAAAGTGGTTTAGAAGGGAACAAGAGATAAACTTCTCATGTTCAAAAGACAAGGAGTGTGAACAAGGCGATAGGCGAACCTATCTACTCCTATTAAAAATGGAAATTAAGTAAATAAAATAGTTTATAAATTGTCAGTCTTATGGGAGGAGAGGTTAGAAGTATAAATTTGAAATGGACTTTAGAATGAACAGAAAACATATCCGAAACAGGAAATAACGGACTGATGTTCAAAAGAGAGGAGTGTGAACCGGCTGAGAGGCAAACCTCTGCAATCCTGTTCGAGGAAAAAGGTAAATACAATTTCAGTATTATAGGAGAAGATCTTAGAAGCATATGTTTAAAGTAGACTTTAGAAGGAATCGTTAAGCCAATCCTAAATAAGAATTAAGAGATATACCGCTAATCCTGTTCAAAAGACCGGAGAGGAATGTGAACCGGACAGTAGTTGAACCTATCCATTTCTATTGAGGAGCCCTGGTATTTTTGTTTATTTTACAGATTTAACCTTGTAAACCCACTAACTTTTGCTTTTAACATTGTCATGCATGGCCCATATATCATCAAAACTATCTGTTTTGAAATAATCATGAGACGGTTAGTTAGGACAATAAATATATCATTTCAATTTGTTTCCAGAGATTGAAATTAATTACGACTCACTTTATTATACAGGATTTGTGTGACTACAATGACCTAATTTATTAATCCAAGTTTTGGAAAAAGAAAAGTGGATTCACATCTCTCCCAGGATTAGTTTGATGTGTACGAAAAGACCCACAGCCGGAACATGAATTCTGCACGCCCATTCCTTTTTTCATCGACGGTAACCGTTACGCCACACCCAAGACCCACATCCAGGAACTCCGAACCTTTTAACTATAAACTGGAACATTCATTCTCTAAATAAGACGGTTTTAGAAAAGATGAACTAAAGAAGATTTCTTAAATGCGCTACTACAACCGTGAAAGAATTGAGGATTTTCATTATCCTACTGGGAACATGTTTTATTCACTTCCTACATAGGCCGATTTAGTGAATATGAAAGAAAATTATGATTCTTTTTAATGCATTTGAACAGTTTTGTGGCGATCTGAACAATCCAGGTACGACGCAGATTGCAGAGTCACAGTACAAAGAATAAAATAGTTAAATATATTTCATGTAATTGAAAATTTCTATTACATGTCATGACTGAAATGCAACATGATGAACATGACGACAGCGTGTCGACAATCAAATTACAATGTTATATTAAATACGAAGAATCTCTCTGGTCTATCAGAAATTTATCTTCTTTTTTTTTAATATAAAGATTCTTTTCCGCGTAGGCATGCAAACCAAAAAGACAATTTTTCCTGAAAATGTTTCCATTATTTTCTAAGAAAAAAATATATATCATATATATATATATATATATATATATATATATATATATATATATATATATATGAATGTTTCTCATGATGCTTTTAATAAAAATATTTTGAAATTTTAAACATTATTCTTATTAATTGTTATGTTTCCTGCTTTGTATCTTGTAGAGCCGAGTCCAAAGTATGTCAAGCCCTATAGGAGAATTATTATTTAACTGATAGCACTTTTATTAGGATAAGGGATGTTCTTAGTAGGTCGATCCTCTTGGCGACTTGTATGTTGATGTTAACTGGGACACAGGAGGCCAGGTGTTCCGATTACTATTGGTACAGTCTCAGTCTTCATTCCCCACATCCTGTAATCTCGATCTGCATGTCCTTGTATTTGGACAATTTCTCGACAATTTTTACGGAGGTATTTCTCTCAGATGTTACTGCTAAGTTAATAATCATACACTTTCTAAATGTGTTGTTTTTAATTATTATATCAGGTATTTTGGCTTTTAATTCCCTGTCATTTTGTATTGGCATGTCTCAGATGATATTTACATTATTATTATTATTATTATTATTATTATTATTATTATTATTATTATTATTATTATTATTATTATTATTATTGTTTATGGTGATCCGTTTCGCCTGACGTTCAAAAAACAAAACACAAATAAAAACTTAAAACCTCTTGGTACATTGCATTTTGCCTCGGCTCATGCCGACAACTCCATATGTAGCAGCTACATGTGCACATGAGATAAAACTACAGGCTATATATGCTGGACGGTGAATCAACTGCTTCGCTGAGAGGAGGTTTTCCTTCACTGAAGTCAGCAATCAGGGCCACAGTGTCCGCCAATGTAATCAAAATCCAAGTGCCATCGTCAAAACGACCGTTTCAAACCGGATGACGTCGTCTGTGTTCTGATCTGTAGAGGGATGTGCTCCACCTGATCTATTTGTCCTAGGAACACTATGCATGATTGAATACCTACCAAGACAGGGAGCTGGCCACATTCCCAGTTGCACAGTGACTTGACGGCCACACTCAAAATGGGGCTGATAATCACGAGGATAGTCATTATTTTCATTAATAAAATTACAGTTTAGTTTTCGAAGAAGAAATCGTTTGAAACATTTGCTCAGATCTAACAGATTCAAACTATCATTTAGTTACATTTCTTCAAAGACTGATTGCTAAGTTGGTTACGAAAAAATGTAGAGATCCATGTCACCCCTACTATTTGCACGCAACCCAACGAGAAGAGAAAAGATGGTCCCATATCTTTCATTTACATATATATATATATATATATATATATATATATATATATATATATATATATATATATATAATATGCTAACATATGTTTGAGATTTCGTTTTTAGTGGAATATAAATGGAATAAGAACTAAAGTAATTTTGCTGTGCATAAAATTCCCACGTCCATATTTCAGTCATACGCTTTGAGAATGCGAATGAGAATGGAAATAGAAACCCTCTTTTGTGGCCCCAGACAATAACCACTTGAACTCTGAGATATGGTTCTATTTGAAAATGATCTGTTGAACAGAAGGAACGAAATGTGGTTCTGAGCAAAGCCTATGATCATAGCTCCGGTGATGCGTATCAAATTCACTTTTCGAGGCGATTGAGAGGCATTTCTTACCACCCATCCAATTCTCTCAGTGCTTCAGGCAAACGTAAACCGTCTGCATCACGGTATTGCGAGAATAATCTGGACATTTTCAGCATACGTTAACGTAATCTCTTGCTTACACACGAATATCATAAAATTAACTGGTGTTAAATGTCATTGAACCACAATGGAACACATACAAATACATGTGTTTATGCGCTCGTGTTTGTTTCATTAAAGACTACTAAAAAGCTACTACAATTTATTATTATTTACTTGTGTTCGTATAACTGTTTTCTTTTCTGAACATAAATACATAAAGAATTGTTAATGTTTTCTACTATTCCTTTCGCTATTATCAAAGGTTAATTTTCATTAACTGAATGTATGAATGTTTTATGTATGTATCTGGAGATATAGGGATGTTTTGTTTTCCAAACATGGTCAGAACATTGTGCCCGTGTTCATAGTTGATGATAGTGATTGTTGGCTTTTCTTATTCATTATTAGTGTTTCCATAATTTTTAGTTTTTTACATGTGGATGAGGCTATTATATTTTGTATTATCTATAGCTATGTTGCGGATGGAGTTGGTAGGATTCCGTCTGTATTTAAACGATTCTTCGGTAGGTTTCTGTATGTGCACTGGTATATGCATAACATTTCAACAATTTTCACACACATTATATCCAGAAAAGCAAACTCACATACGAACACAAGAAAAATACAAAAAATCGTGATAATTTGTCAGTCATCTGTGATGAAACTCTATAAAGATAGATTGCCGCCCATCCATTCATCTATCTATCTATCTATCTATCTATATATATATATATATATATATATATATATATATATATATATATATATATATATATGTATGTATGTATGTATGTATATATATATATATATATATATATATATATATAAAATTGAAAAAAGTTTTTGTCTGTGGTTTGATGAATTGAGCGTTCACTCATACGCCTTTTATTATTTGATATAAAAATATCGTTGACTTTTCACTAATATTGTGATGAGTAAATGATGGAAGACTTGTCGATACATAGTCATTCTTTTTTGAAAATGAACATTGTTTTTATTCTATTTTCTATCATTCAGACATTTTCCTAATTCCATTTTCTCAGAGCTTTTTATCATTCCTAGAGGTAAAGACTTGCTCTAGGTGTCTTTTGCAATTTATCTCTGGAAGTGAAAGTTATTGTTAATGTTTATACTTAAAAACTCGAGTAAACGGTAAACAATGTGTGCAATATTTGTCTAATAAACGTAATGATTAAATAGCTCCCAGGTAAGCTGTAACAATGTATTAACTATTCAGCCAGTAGGCATAAAGTCAATCGTTTTTTCTTATGAAGCATTCCACTCTTTCTGCTAACTAATTCTGGACACAATTGCTGCTTTTATTTAGTCTACAGTCTTTCAGTGAATGCTGGAAAATTTCCTCACCAATGAAGAGAAACATGAATAAACATTCGTTTTGCAGAAGGATGCAAGATGCCGGCCAGAGTGTAGTAAAAGAAACCGAAAATATATGAGTAAACATCAGTTACAAGAAGACGAAATACGTGGTTGTGAGCAAAAGGGCCAGCCCAACATACAAATTACAAATTGGAAAACAAAATAAAGCAATTATAATAAATTACATATCTCGTAATTTTTTTAACACAGGATGGAAAATGCAACACTGAAAGCCGAAGATGTAGTGGAATATCGAAAACATGCATTCCAAAACCTAAGCAATGTAATAAGAAACATTAACATTTCTTTATAAACAAATTTAATACTGAACTGTTATGTAACATCAATCCTCCTATATGGCTGTCAATGCTGGGCAATCTCCTCGCAGATGAAGAAGATATTTGAAGTAGCAGAAATGAGAATCTACAGAAGGATGCTGAGAATACCATAGACCGAACATGTTAGCAAAGATGAAGGTTTAGAAGAAAATGCAAACGAAAAGGACACTTATACTTAACAACAGGAAGAGACAGTTGATATTTCTAGACTCAGCTGATGAAGAAAATCCCTGGTAAATTTGATTAAGGATGTATTGTAGGCAAGAGCGATAGAGCATAAATTAATTAATTTGAGTAAATTTATAGGGAAGAACATGTAACGGGAAGATAAAGAAATGACAATATTTTTTAAGATCTACAAAGGACAGGAAATTGTGGAGAGCATTGATGGCTGACTTGCTAAACGATAGGGCACATAGAAGAAAAAGAATTAGATTGTGGCGCTTATTCTGATGAATTCTCCCAGAACGTGACTCTCTCCATATATGGTGTGCACCATATTGGGGCACCCCAAGGCAGTGTAATGGTTAACAAGCTTGTATCGCTAGAACAATTACGACTGAGTCGTGAGTTCGAATCTCACTGAGTACCCCATACTTTCGGCCTTGCGCCGCATCGAATCTACGCTTGAAAAATCACTTTATATTCTGCAACATATTTCTCGTGAAGATATGCTTTTGCATGGTTCACTGTGTTCTTTTGAATTTTACGTCCAGTTTTAATAATTTATGCATAATTTTGGTCTATGTATTTATAAAAACTCATATTTTCTCCATATCTCATGCTTTCTCCAAACCGGAAAATTATGGCTGACTTAAAGGCGGATATCTTAGATTTTAAAAAAATATCTGAAAATATATTAGATTCTTGTCTTGAAACACATTCTATTATAATTTGCAATCTCTAAAACGGAAGAAAAGTGAAGCGATACATATACTCAGAGACGTTTACTCACGACTATTTCTCCTTTTCTATGTGACGTGTCCCGTCATGTCGCTGGTGATCATGGCTCTCGACAATTTCTTGTCTTTTATAGCCCTTAATATTTTTTCTTTTTTATATTTTTTTTATTCAAGTAAGAATTGCATAACTATTTTATATATATATATATATATATATATATATATATATATATATAAAACTGCCAAGAATTTGAATGGTAACCACCAATCGTCTTCTTTAAACAATAAGTTACATTAATTTGCTAACATTATATATTACGAACACGAGTCCAACATGTTTGATCGATGGCGCACCACAAGCTCTTCTGTCGCGAGCACAGCGGTGTTTCTTGGCTAACATTTTGACAGAGCCCGACTCTTTCCAGGATAGTTTTAATTCTGACTATCCCTCTCCTAGACTTGTTGCCAGCGCAGGCTATATGACACAGTCTCTCCGGCTATTTACCCGTAGTTGAGGGTAGAGCAAACAAAGAACCCTCCCCAGGTTTTGAATTTGGAGGGTTTTTTCTTCTAGATCAATGCGACATAAAGCTATAGGACCTAGTCTGTCCTGTCATTTACCCATGGCCGTGGATTTGCGCATCTCTCTCTCTCTCTCTCTCTCTCTCTATATATATATATATATATATATATATATATATATATATATATATATATATATATATACATGTACACCTAAACATGATCAATGCTTAGCAAGATTGTTTTGCTTCAGTTACAACTGAAGAGGGAACTCGATTCGCACTGAGTTTCTCATAATTTAGTCCTTCTTCCACATTGAAGTTACGCTTAGAAAATCGTTTGGGCACCTGGTGTAATGGTTAAAAAACTTGTCCCGCAAGATCAGTTACGAGTGAATAAGGAGTTTGGTCCTCACTCGGTGCCCTATACTTTCGGTCTTGTGTCACGTCTGAGCTACGCTTATAAAATTAACATACATATATATATATGTATGTGTGTTTTCTCGTTTCTTTGTTTTTTTATGGAGGGTCTTAGGTATTTTACGAGTTCATTCGATGTAGTTTTGTAAAATTATCATACTTTATGGTTTGCAAAGCGACAAGTTAGAAAAAGGAAAGCGTGATAATTTTCCAGCTTAAATTGTAGAATCCACTGCGTGCTCTGTATGACAAAAGATACGATCTAATTACTAGAAATGTTGATCTTAGGTTATATTTGCCTCGAAGCAGAGGTTTGTCGACACTTCGTTTTCAGATAGAAACGTTTGGGATTTTACACTATACTATTGTTAGCTTTTCATCCCAGGTTGATCTTTCTAAAACTATATATCAACAAGAGAGAAGAGTGGAGGTTGATAAGAAATGAGAGGGCGAAATATGTTCAAATGTTCCAGCACTATCCTGCCTCGTAGGAAATAAGTGCCGTCCTCAGAAGGATTCCTTTGTTAAAAAAGGACAAATTTAAACAAATTACACACAGCTGTTGTGCTGCGAAACGGCAATCTCTCCTTCGACACCTATATACAATATACAAAAAAAGGCCCTCAGCAGTACTATTTGGTGGGCGCCTCTATCCACTGGTAACGATCATACGTCTATCTCGAAGGAGAACTAAGGCCACTGG
>OZ038490.1:68763958-68823958 GCA_964036315.1 Acanthosepion esculentum
ATTTATAAACACACACACATACCCCCACACACACATACATATATACATATATATATATATATATATATATATATATATATATATATATATATATATATATATGCAGTACAATTCCAACGTTCGTAACATTAAATATAAAAGAGGGCTCAATACAGATTAGAGCAATATTATTTATTTTAGGATATTACACCGAAAACATGTCAAAATCGCTACACAATTGCAGTCGTATTTCAATGCGTGTCAATGCATCTCTACATCCGATTGTAAACTACTGGCGCGTCAACGATTTATTTAGATTTAAAATCAAAATACAACTTCTTGGGATTGGCTAAACTCTGATTGGACCAATTAACATTATTAATTTATACTATTGTATCCAAAGTCATAATAATCACAAATATGACGAAACGACAATCAAAACATAATAGGTAGAGACGTTAAACCCATTAATAATACTAAACTAATTAAGCATATTACATTTTATAAAAAAAATAAAACAATTGGCCTCATAGTCTGTTGAGTCTTGACTCATTGTTGAATCTCGCCTAATGCATGGAATAATAATGCAACACAAAATGTACTTAGAACAAGAATGTATTATAACAAGAAAGTGTACACAATAAGTACATATAGTATTTCTGTATATTTCTGGGAAGACGTTCCTGGAGAATGTGTTGACTAGTCGCAGTCGATCAGAGTCTCTAGTTGGATCTCGTGATTCTTTCCCTCGTTTTCCGGTACCAACAATTATTTATATAGTTGGTAGTCACCTATGCAGATTAGGTGGATCCTACCACAACATAGTCTCTAATAACGCTACAAGCACACAAATAAATCCTCTACAAAAAATAACAATGTAGTGTATCAACATACATGCCCGTTCAGAGATTGTATCTCAGATACTAACAATAAGCCCTGTGCATATAATGGTTTTACTACAACCGCACTCTCCCGTAGAATTAATTACCCGTCACCTCTCTGATCTTAGTTAAACTACATTTCTAAGAAAAACATAGCCATGTACATAATATTATAGATATATGAGTTGACATCAAGACAATACTCACATATACACACTGTAGAAAAACCCTCAGATATTGGAGGCCATCTACATTAAATCAAAGCAACCCACTCAACGAAATTACATTTCAAACTAGTCACAGCACATTACATTGCATCTAGACATATGGCTCTGTTGTTAATATTTCGGTCTCTCAGTTGGTACGACGTCATAGATCCACATCATGAATTTACGACCAGTGTCCTCTAGTCCGTGACCGTCATCGTCGCATAACAATCTTCTGTGTCAACATAACAGAATATCATCTTTGATAGTGAATATCTTTGTTTAAATGTCCGTCTATCCACTCTGAAGGTGACTGATATGAGCCGAAAGCTTAGATCAAGGACCAGCCTAATAAAAAATATCCACATATTGTACAATTTGTGTCTTTATTATTTCCCGAAATTAAGGAAACCATACAAACTTTAGAAGGGCTCATGTTCAGACATACATTGTCTGTCTTGATTTTTAAAATATATGTTATATATATAGTGGTTATTCGTTATTTAAAAAAAATTATTTGGACTTTACTAATCAGATGCTATTTCTAAAGCAGAGTGGTATTTTACATCAGACCTAATTGACTCTTCCATACAGGACACAGGTACTCTTTCTATCGTAGAACTCATATCTTCTACGAAATTTCTGGAACATTCAGGCCGGTAATTTTAGTTAATTCAGGCCATTTACTTAAATAAACTGTATCTATAAAAATATTATTAACAGAAAATATATTAAATAATTCTCGGACTTAATACATTTCATAAGTATATATACACACATTGTCAGTTTCAAACAGAGTGTATTACAAATATCAAACTGTATATTCCGGGAATCGTGTTAAAGGAAATGTGCTCTCACGCAGGAATCGAACCTGCGCTACTCTTTGTATTTCTTGTTATAACTTCCCAACTCCTGGGGTAGTTAATTTTCTTTATTAATTTATATCTTTTCAAAATTACTAAATAAATAATTAAAAGCTTGGATTTGTATTTAATTATGTTTTTTTTTTTTAATTGGAAGATTTATAAATTAATAAAGAAAAAAACAACCTTAGGAGGGTGAATATTATAACATAATGGAGAAGCGGAAGCGCCGTTACAATAGCTAGATTCTTTTGGAAAAATCAGACGCATTTCAACCACTAATGGCATACTGGAGTTCGATAATTCAAGCCACAGGTGTCAGTCATAAAAATGAATTATGGGAATGAAAATAAGAATCACATTACCTTTACATCCGAAAAAATATCATCACCGAAACTATTCGATTCCACACGATTAGAGGAGAGAGACAAACTGGCAAAACCTGAATGGAAAATAATTTTAACCAATAGGATATAGATTTAGAATAATATCAGATAAAGTGATATATTTGAACACTGAAGTAAAGATCAAATCAGATAGCATAGATATAGACATAGATATCATGTCGTATATTGTGAGAACAAATCAAGTGGATTTCCGAAGAAATAGGAAACCTATTTCATTTTCAGGTTTTGAAAATAGACGTTTAAGAAAGAAATCATTTAAAGATCATTAAAAGCATATTCAAACAAATAATAATGCAAGACAAAGTCGAGGGGGCAAAATTCAGACACTAAAATATTTGTTTTTTTCCACAATCACCCTTTGACTGTTACCAAAACAAACTTTGATATGTAATTATTTATTTTGTAATTTGGAAAAGTTATAAAGTAATAAAGACTATAACATATATTAGGAGGGGGATGCTACAACAAAAATATTATTAATGATGACGATGATGATGATAAGAACTTCTTTTAGGGAATTATGGGATAAAGGCGTATCTAGCGGGCAGTTTAGATAAATGAGTTATTATGTTCACCACGTTTGTTATTGTGTTTCTTCTGATGTATATTGACAAATACGTGTAGCCACTGTAATAATTTCCAGTAATGAAAATATCGGAATAAAAATAATTCCATTAAATCTTTAGAAATATAATTCCCGTCGTATTCGACGTATGACGGTCAAGCAGATCAGTTCCTAGGAACCGACAGCTCGACACCATGTGATTTGATTGTAATGGTGAAGGTTTTCTGCAGAACCATCCACACTATTAAAGGGACGACCTGGTGCACTACGTGACAGAAGGTCCCCAAACGACCTTCCACAGGTTTTGAATACAAAGTTATCTTTCTCATAGACCAGTTGCCACCCAAGGCACCCAATGTCCTTGCTTTTCAATAATTCCTAATGCTTTCGAATGTTTCGAAACTGTTATGCATCAACTCAATGATTCTGCAAGTTCAGCTTGCACCTGACATGAGACTTCATGAAGTAATCTCTAAAACTTCGTCTTCAAACTTTTTTCTGAGCGTCAAACTTTCTTTACCTTCAGCAACAAAATCATTATTATGGGAGCGTCTAAATCATTCTTTGCATGTTGTTTCCTACAGAGCATGGTCGCAGTAAGTCTCAACAACAATTCAGTGTGCTTTAGCTACAGATTGCTTTTGAATGAAGTAGTGCAGTAAAATTCCCCGCTAATACACTTACTTTAGCACGAAATTCGACAGGTTTCACGCTATGAAAAACAAAGTTGTTTACACTTCGGCGAAATGACACACTGAATTCCAAGCTTGCTTATAGTATTTCTTTATAGATATGTTATGATCTGAAACTACACGCACGCAGTATTGGGAATGCCATTTGTTGGAAAACAGCCAGAGAATATTCAAGGTCATTATATATATATATATATATATATATATATATATATATATATATATATATATATATATATATATATATATATATATATATATATATATACATATATATATATATATAAATATAGTCTATCTGTTCAGTATTGAATTAGCAGTATTTATAAAATGTATGCACGTTAAAAACAATCTACCTGTTTTATGGTCGTTACATTGGGATTAGTTTCTCTTCGCCTTTTACAATACAAGGGCAAATTTAACGCATCTTATACATAATATATATGGGAAGCATATCTTCAGTCAAGCGTGTTTGTTTAAATAATCCAGACATATTAGTTCTATTTATTTTATTATACTCATCTCATCAATTTCTTACCGATGTTATGAAACATCTGTGTTCACACAGATTTTTAATAACAACGGTAAGATGGCGTTTCAATTTACAACGAAGAACATATGTGTGTAATTAAAAATAATTTGTATTTTTCGAAACTATGACACTAGATCCATCAGTAATGATAAGAGTTTCCAAGCCCAGTGAAATGTAGCGTCCAGCAAAAAGCATCGCCCTGACGAAAAGTAGCAGCAACTTTTTTCCAGAAACCCGCGTCTTTTGCTGATTCCGAACGTTGGAGTTAAGCCAAACACGCAAACTGTTTGGATTATCTAACTTAAGAGTTCGCTACCTGTCATAAAAATACTTGTAAAATTCTGTCATGAGTACATGCTGACTCAAGCTATCTTTCTAAAATATTCGAAATACTATACTATTTACATTATTTGGACTATTGTCCGCATTATTGTCGCCATATTTATTACAAAGTTTCAACCGTTTTACGCTCCGGCCTTATTCAGGTGGTTGGAATGTCGAACTGTACCCTTTATTTCGCTCACTGGGGTAGACTATTCTAGTTCCACGTGCCATATTTAATGGATGTCAGTTATCAGTTATCTCCTGTTAATTCACCTCTCCAAGTTATCCACCGCCTTAACCGGGTATTGAACTCACACTCTTTGGATCATGTCACTAGATCTAACAAACGCCTTAATCCACTGTGCTATGTGTCCTTGGGGGCATCTGTGTATGAATTTCTGGGTATTATAAATTTAATGTCTTCAGCAATCTCCTTTTACCAGTGCTCATATTGCAATTTTTGCTGTTATCATTGCCTTTTTTTTGTTCGATTTTCCAATCAGCAGAAGAAAGCCAGAGCGTACAACGGCCGAAACGTAATAAATATGGCGACAAAGATGATGACTATAGTCCGAATAATGTAAATAATGTGCATAATACCTCATCTCAGAAATAGAGAAATATATCGAAATACTATTATTATTACTACTACTTATAGTAATAATAACAATACAATAATAATATTAATAATGACAATTACACAGTTTGAATAATTTTAATTATTTTCATTTTAGCGAAAATTTAGGAATCCAGAATCCGCCTACTTTTTCGGTAAATGTCATAAAGTATAAGGCAAAAAAATAGCCTGTACCAAATGCATAACCGAGAGGAACAAAACCTCTTCGTTGCCAATAATCTGTTCCAGTCAAACAAGATGATGTACCGAGTGCAGTATTAAAAGGGGTGACAGAAGGTTTCATTTTTGTTGCATAGGACCAATGATTACTAATTAGCATACTAAAAAAATGTGTTGGCCCAAAATACAGATTCAGTGAGAAATATCCAGAAACAATTGACCATCTTGAACAATATTAGTATCTACCGAATATAAAACTCGACAGGAAAGGCCAATAACTATACTGGAAAAAGGTTCTGATAAACTCGATAAAGGTTTCACTGTCATACAACGTATTAAAGAAATACACTTCTAGCTACGTCTCCCACCACACTAAGGTTTTATCTATGTCAAATGTGTATTTGTTTTTATATAATTTTTTTCTATAAATGTGCGATGGAAAATTCATAATGTCAATTGTGATCTTATGTTTTTGTTTCAGTTTCGGAAGTAAATGATTATACGACAACAATCAAAGGAAATAATACGAATACTACTACAACTACTAGTATTAATATGTTGAAACACAAGAGTGAGACAATTTTTAAAAAATGGGAACAATATACAAACATTGCTAACATGCATTTAAAAATAACGATGCTGAACTCAATAAACATAAATTTCCCCAGTGTCAGAAATGTTGCAATTTCAAATATCTACCAATGACATATTCAACAGGAATTAAAATTATAGCATAATTTTAAATAAACGAGGCAAAACAAATATGTAAATTATGGGAACAAAATATTGAACGAATAATATGTCCATGCCAATCCCGGCACCAATGGAATACAAAAATCGGCGCGATAATTTTGACCAGTATATTTATATAACAATATTATAGTGCGCCACATATAGAAATATTACTATCAAGACGGTTTATTTATATATATATATATATATATATATATATATATATATATATATAGATTTTACCCAAACGGATCTTCAGGGTAAACTGGCTAAAAAGAAAATGACACGAAACCGTATTTATTGATAAAAGCACTAAAAACTAATTAGTATAAAACACCGTGACAGAAGAGGTTAGAGAAAAAAAAGATCCCACTTTTTTTATAAATACTGTTTCATGTCATTTCCATTTTAACCAACTTACCATGAAGATCCGTTTACGTGAAACGTAGGTAAGATGTCCATGGCTCTTTAGGATTTATTTCATTTGTTCCTGCTCTAGTTAGTGCATTGGGCACTCTACGTTTTAGGTTTATTACTTGGGGATTTTTCTTAAGGCACTGGACGATTTATTTCGACCTGGTCTAATGTTTCTAGTTCTTTCTTTTTTTTTCCAATTTGTTGTGATAGACTTACAAGTTGAGCTATCCGATGTGTTTTCCAACCGAGTATTATTAGCTATATATATATATATATATATATATATATATATATATATATATATATATATATATATATATATATATATACATATATATATATATATATATATATACATATATATATATATATATATACATATATATATATATATATATATTATATATATATATATATATATATATTATTTATATACATATTATATATATTATTTGTATACATATTATATTTATATACATATTATATTGTTTATATATATATTATTTATTTATATATATATTATATATATTATATATAAATTATTTATATATATATTATATATATATATTATATATATATATTATAAATATTATTTATTTATATATATTATATATTATTTATATACATATTATAAATAATATTTATTTATTTATATATATATTATATTGTTTATATACATATAAATATTATTTATATATATATATTACATATTATTTATATACATATTATAAATATGATTTATTTATATGTATATATATATATATTATATATTATTTATATATATAATATAAATATTATTTATTTTTATATATATATATATATATTATATTATTTATATACATATTATATATATTATTTATTTATATATATATATATAATTTATATACATATATATATTTATGTATATATATTATTTATTTATATATATATATGTGTGTATGTATATTATATATATATATATATATATATATATATATATATATATATATATATATATATATATATATATATATATATATATATATATGTATATTAATTATATACACTAAAATAAAATAGGATCAGAATAATTTCCAAGTATGAACCGGAAATTTAATCATAAACAAGAATCACTGTATCGGCTGCGATGGTTAGATGGTTTTCTATTTTTAATTTGCGCCTTTTTTCTGTTTGGTTTTGTCGACTGTACAATATAGTATGCTTAGTCTGTGATAAACATGTGAACCGTGATACAGCTCACTCAGCTAGAAATCTGGAAAGGGCACACTCTACAACTTGGCAATCGCGCTGCACTGAGTCAAGTGGTGAATGCTGTTATTTTCTTCTCTCCGTAATTTAGAGGATAATTTATCCATTGCACACTGCATGTGTATTAATTTACGAATTAATTTTCTAGCGCACAGTCAACGACAACTACTGTCAGTTTCATGCTTTTACGCAATTTTCAGGCGGTCGGCTGAAGATTGTGGGAAGGCATGAAACTTACAGTAGTGGTCGGTCACTGTGCTCAAGTAATCTGATCCGTTATTTAGAAATATTCTACCATTATATGTGGCGCTGAGCACTTTTATTCTTCTAGCATGCATTCACAGCAAACTCATTTAAATACCGTTTATTATATACATATATATAAAAAACTAATATGTTGATACAATAGTAATGAAAATGAATACCCTACAGCCGCTTATTAACATGATTGTTTTTTTTTTTCCATTTCCATGGAAACTAATATTACGAAGGTATATACTTATAATGCTCCGTTAATTTCAAAATTAATTATTCCAAAATTCGGTTGAGGATTAAACAGAACTAGGTACTTTAATTTCATTTTTATATTTGAATTGGAAGGTTTTTAGATACTGTTTTTGAATCATGGTAATTCCTATGTAGCGATGGAATCACATTTTTTTAAAAATAATTGTAAGATATATTCTGCAGATTAAACTTACTAAACGTATTGTTATTAATACATTGGCAATTCGCACCAAAGAAATCACACACTTTTGGTAACTGCAATATATCTAAATTCTAAGCCTGATATACGTTCTAATGAGTCAGGCATCTCAGTATATATTATTCTTGTGAGCTTAGAATATGTGAATTTACATTGGTATTCTCTTCCATTTCCGTTATTTTTCCTTTTAACTGACAAGAGCCTTTAACCTTATTGAAAGCAGAGCACGTTTCAATCGTGTACAAAAATCCAAAACTGTTATGGTTGATTGCCTGGAGAACTCCCTTCGTTTAAAGTCAGAGATGTAAATTGATTTCCACATTCTTGGAGAATAATAAAATTTATTTTATATATAAGTTTCTGAAAAAATTCGGAAAAGTTCTTGGTCGGACCAATATAGAATCCAGAAATCTAATCTGAATCTATGAGAATTTATTTCATGTAACATTTAAGTAATGTAGATAAATAATTTCTCACGTTTGTTGAACTGAGGCATAAATATGTTAAAGGTTATTACGTTTTATCGTTCTAGATAATTCTCCTTGATCCCGAAAGAAGCTTTCTGCACCCTTGATTATTTTCTTATGGCATTGTATATTGACGTTATCTATCTATCTATCTATCTATCTATCTATCTATCTATCTTTATATATATGTTTATACACAAACACATACAGGGACATAAAAATAGCACTTATACACACACACACAGATATATATATATATATATATATATATATATATATATATATATATATATATATATATATATATATATATATATATATATATATCTGTGTGTGTGTGAGTGTGTGTGTGTGTGGACAGAGGCATATATATAGAGAGAGAGGGAAAAGTCTAGAGACAGACAGAAAATGACATAGGGAGACGGAGAAAAGAATAGAGAGGCACAAAAATACGTCAGGAGAAAAGAGAGAGAAAATGAGAGAAATGGACAAGAAAAGATGTAGCGAGCAACATAAAGAAAAAAGTATACAGATAGACAAACAAACACAGAGGGGATATATATAGAGATAGACAGAAAAATACATAGTGAGATCGATATATAGAGAAATTCTGCACAGTAATCAACACTCACAACTCTCCGATATATACGCCATTCAATTTTCAAGCGCAGACTGAATATTCCTTGATCTGGCAGGTGACATTGTGACTTCCTACTTCCAAATATATCTCAATATCCAATATGAAATACTTCACCCATAAATATCGGAACTTTTATCCTATATACATATACACACACTCACACACACACAAACACACACACACACACATATATATATATATATATATATATATATATATATATATATATATATATATATATACATATATATATATATATGATTTCCCGACAAATAACAATATCTTTCACCACAGCGGATAGCATTTTACAATGTATATAAAGATTATTATAATATAAACGTCATCTGGCGTTATCAAATTCATTATACAATACACGTCGATGCAAATTTGAAATCCAGGTTTAAAAAATTGTAAGATTGATAGTAATGAAAACAAAATTTTTCGCCCCACTAGAGATATTAAGTTCCGGATAATGGTATAGAACTTGGAAACTAATCAAACAAATGAAGGACAGAAATAAAACGTTGCGTATTTTATCGACGAATTTGATCCGAATCCGAGAAAAAATATTCTACAAATGGAAAATAAAAATGATTGAATTATTACTACCTTCAATTTTTGTACGTATATATATATATATATATATATATATATATATATATATATATATATATATATATATATATATAAATTCAAGGCAGCAATAATTCAATCATTTATGTATACACATATATATATACACACATACACAAAAATAAAGGCAGTAATAGTTCAATCATTTACGTATGTATTATATATATATATATATATATATATATATATATATATATATATATATATATACACAAAATATATATATATATATACACAAAAATTAAAGGCAGTAATAATTCATATATATATATATATATATATATATATATATATATATATATATATATTATGCAGCAGTTTGCAGACATTTGGCTTATATTTATTTTCAAATTTAAGTAGATAGCTGGAAACTTTCTTCGAATTCAATGCAACTATTTTCGTTCCAGATTTGTGTTTCCCCACTGTAACAAAATCGAAAATGAATATCACCCACAATTGGAATTGTCTGACTCGCTGGATTGTCCAATCATATATCAGCACAAAACTATCTAAAACCATAAACCAATAAATGTATTCTTGCTTTCTTGTTTAATAGTGAGCAACTGTTCACACGACATCATGTTATTCTGAGAGATGCCGTTTGTTTGCTGAGGTTAAGTTCATTCTTTATCAAATAGAAAACTATTAAAATCGTACAAATTCGATTTTTTTTTTAAATCTACGGAAAAAGATATTTACAATTATGAATAAATTCATATAACCAAAAAGAAAGCAAACAAAACCAGATCAGCGATAACAGCGGCAGCTAAGAATTAATTGGGTTACGGATATCTTGTTCGTTAATTCCAACCATGTGGTATTTTATAATTACTTTACCGAATTAATTTATTTCCCACTTCTTTCAAAATTGCTGTGTTTCGTCCCTTGGACGAGCGCTTAAGACACACTTAATTTATTCATTACTGCACTTCCTTTTCCTCTTTGTTTTTCTCTCCCTCTTTCCGCAGTATGATGTTTGGGTTTGTACTGACTTTTGTGATTTTATGGTAACATTGATAACGTTGTTATACTTGGGATTTAACATATTTATCGTCACATTCGGTCTTTTATTTTTATTTTCTTGCACCTAGCAATATTGCGATTGCAATTGTTCCAGGCATTTCTTATACTTCATTGGCGTGATGTGAAAATAGGACATTTCAAATCAGGAGAGTATGAGTTAGGCTCCGCGATTATCGTAGATTCAACAAGAATATTGTGTAATAGCTATTTCTTACAGTAACAGTTTGAAAAGGTAATCTATCTATCTATCTATCTATCTATCTATCTATCTATCTATCTACGAAATTATCTCCATATATCTACCATTACGTACACACTATCTATAAATATTTATCTACAGTTATACACTATCATACTATCATGCCTACATTAGGCTCTCCAATTATTGAATCTATCTATCTATCTATCTATCTATCTATCTACGATATTCTCTATATATATCTACCATTACGTACACGCTATCTATAAATATTTATCTACAGTTATACACTATCATACTATCATGCCCACATTAGGCTCTCCAATTATTGAATCTATCTATCTATCTATCTATCTATCTATCTATCTATCTATCTATCGAATTCTGTTCATTTCTCTCTCCAACACTCTTTCTCTATATTGAGGTACATACTGTTCATCTTTCTCTGTCTATAGTTATCTTTCTCTATCATTTTTTTATTTTTGACAATTAGGATTCATAAAATATTTTCATATTGTTAGAGACGAGCTGTCCGATGTTATGTTAGTTCTTGTTACTGTTACGTGCTGTCTAATTGCATTTTGTTCCGACGAATTGCAAGTGAGTCTACGTACAAGAGGGCTTGTTTTGTGTCTGATGGAAGATATATTTTGTTTACTATTTACAGAGATACAATATCCGATTAGAGAAATAAATTTGTAACTAACTTTATTCTTATGTAGGTGCTAATGTGTCGAAAACTATTGTTAAACGTTGATAACGGTTGCTGGAATCCAGAAGCCTAATTTTCTGTATAACCCTCGCATGAATATTATCTTATTTATTTCAACCGAGAGAGTAGCGCGTTTTTCTCCGTCACGGAATAAAGACAGGCCTAAATTCATTACTAGCACTACCATACAGGACTATTAAAAACAATATATTTATCTCTATCGCTACGTGTTTGGAAATAAATCGTTATTGTGGGTCCGTTTTTTTTTCAAATTCTATACGGCAATTTACTAAACAGTGTGAAACATAAATCCTAGGTCATATGACAAGTTGAACATTAATGTGTGGCTTTATTTTAACAACATGATTCTGTTAGCAATTGGAACGGCCTGCGTCCTCTCTGGAACCCTACGCAACTACTTACAGCGGTATCAACGAAAAGGGCGATTTCTTAGTTATCGTCGTCGTCTTTTTCTTTTAGACGTGAGTGGTGGCAGCTTGAATTCTATAAGGCGGTGTGAGAAATGACGTCCCAGTAACTCATGTCGTATGTAAGCTCAGCTTCACTCCGCGGTTGGTCTTAGCCTATCGTTAACATGGGCGTGTGAGGCACACACTTTTTTCATTATAATTGTTTTAATTTATTTAAGCAAGACTTTTAAATAATGTCACCTACGCAAAAACTATACTGCTTTCTTGTATTTTGCCAGTGGTGTGAACAGAGCCAATAAAAAGTATACTGAAAGTAAAAAAGTTCCTTCAGATTTCGATGTCATGGTATTAACTCAGTGTAAGTTTTCTCCAACCTTGAAAACACATTAGAAGTTTTTTGAAAATGTCTATTGGACATTTAATCAGTAATATATATAACGCGCAGTTTGGGTTTGATGGGTAAATTGGCACTATTTTCTATTTTTAATTTCGCGCATACGGGTTGTTTGTTTTTTATTTTGTCGACGGCACAATAAATTAGGGTCAATTGGGTATCCTCTGTAAGAACAAGAGCACTATAACGCAATTCATTTTGCAATAAATGTGGAAACGGTATGCAGAATTGCTTGACATTCGCGCCAGTAGGTCCAATGTCATCTTTCAGAGTGTTTGGATGTCAATCTCAGGTCCGTAGAAATGATAACTTGATCAAAACACCAAGAGGGATCATCATTTCAACTTATGACTAAATACATTCTAATTGTTTAAAGTATATTCCAATAGCTTTATTTTAAAAAATCGGATAATTTCAGTAAGATATCTTTAATCATTTCTAAGATACAACGTTTGAAAAGTTAATCTAACAATTAGATCGTTTTGCTTTTACACGATTTGGACAATTTTGCTGTTATAACCGTTATATGAGGAACCATGAATACGTAATACCTGATGGAAAATGGCATTAATTCGTTGAAATTTTCGGAGTATTTTTTGTAGACATTTTTTTTGTAATTAGTTCGATCCTCTATGTCTCTATCACACATACAGACTTCTGATCTAGAAAGTGAAGCTTCGCAAAGTACGTGTACCTAATCCAGCGATCTAACCTCGGTCATAATTTCTACAGACACAAATTACGTCAACATTACTAACCAAATGCTTGTTATGTTTAACTTGACCAAGCTATCCATAGCAATATCACCACAGAGCAACCAATAGTAACGCAGTCTCACAGGACATTATAAATGAAGAATATATTTCTTGTTTCTCAGTGGCTGTCTCCTATTCGTCACTTTGTGGCATTTGAAAAAAAAAGAAGAATTTTCGCAAATTAAAGATAACTTAGTAGAAAGCCATATCTGTAAAATTTCCCCTTACAAATAGTTGTGGGTAAAATTGATTTCCGTCTTTAATGCGTTCCGAACTCAGTTGGACATTTACAATTCTAAGCAAAAGGCTGTCGATATTGACGAATATCCGAAGGTGTGAAGAACATCAAAACAATTGTCACCTCAGGAGTAAAGGCTTGACTCGACACACAGCTTTCCTTCTGTTAAAATTGCTATATTGGCAAAAACGACATAATACCTTAGATTCTGATAGATCAATGCTAAGGAAATACCCTCGATTTGTCTGTGAAATCATGCAGATATAACGGTTTTCCATTTATATCACATTGTGCAGTGTGAAATAAATATTGCACTTCAATTGTGCAGTGCATAAGAGGCGAATCTCTATATACACACGATTCGTGAGTTTTCTGCATTTACTATGTACGCAGAAAGTATGTTTTTCTCCAGATCAACAAATTCTTAATAGCGAAACTAGCGCTTTGTACAAATCGCTACAAAGTATTAATATTTACATAAATTATTAGAATATTTAGAGAGGCGTCTATTAAAAGAAACAAAATAATTACTTTCTTCTTCATTTTTGCATACGTTCGATCTTTCTTCATAGTTTCTGTTAACTCTGTTTTCCAAATTCCAATTTGTTTTGATTAAAGAGGAAAAGGTCATATTATGACATGCTAAAAATTTAACCATATCTGAATTGTTTCAACAAAATGCTGCCAGAAATTGTTTGATGATGTTTTAATTTCTTGTACATTACAAAATGTATTTGTCTAATTTTTTCTGACTTGCAATAGCTTTTTTCTATGTCTCGGTGAATTATTCAAACACAATCACACACACACACACACACACACACACACACACACACACACACACACACACACACACACACACATATATATATATATATATATATATATATATATATTTGAAACACTTTAATATCCGTTCTTCGTCGTTAATTATTTATAATTAAAATTTGTTTTAATTCCATTTCCAATTTCTTCTGTTCATTCGCTAAGTTTATTTGCGGAGGATTGTGACTTGAGTTTGTTCAATTGTGCCAACGTCCACATTTTAAAAAAGTTTAGATAAAACGGAATCCTTAAAGGTACATAAAATAACGTCATATATATATATATATATATATATATATATATATATATATATATATATATTAAAAAGGTTTCATATATATATATATATATATATATACATATATATATATATATATATATATATGAGTGGACATTGAAGTTAACGCCCAGAGGCGATAGTATTTTTCCTTCTCAACGCTGTCATCAAACCATATGAATTGTTTTTGCTAGACTATATATATATATATATATATATATATATATATATATATATATATATATATATATATCAGTAATATGTCGTGGGTAGTCTTTTGTATTATTCTACCGGATGTTTTGGGGGAACGGTTACGGTTTTGTTTCGAATTATTCTAGAGGCTGTTTAGTGGGAATAATTGTCGGTCCGAATGAAGTTTTTTCGGCTATTTATCGTGTTTTTTTTAAACATTTATATTTATTATTGATTCTCTCATTGTTAGTCGTTAGTACAGACCCTGCTTGGTTTTATGAGAGCGTTCATAGTTTTTTTTTATTATTTACTTAATTTATTTACTAATGTGCTTATTTTTGTTAATTTTATTTTCTTATTTATTTTTATTCTTGTTCGTTTTGATTTTCGATTTTTAAGTGATTTTTGATGGCGGCTGGTTGTAATATATACATTGGTTTTCTGTATACTTTATATGTAAGTCTTCTGAGGTTGAAGTTGACATCTAGAAAATCTACTTCGTTTCGTTTATTTTTCTCCCTGTGTCGAATCCCATATTTTTCAAAAATGTTATTGTTTTTCTGGCTTTGTCTGTGTTTTGTTTGTTACAGTTTCTTTTAAAGATTATGAGGCCGTCGTCCATGTAGAATCCTGTATATATCATTTCTATCGATTTTCTTTTACTTAGATCGTTTAGCAAATATATACATATGATATCATAGGTCTCTGCACCGTCAAAGTTTACCACTGTAATGTCAAACCCCTTCTTTCTTTACACATTTCATTTTCGAATTATTGGGGTTTTCGGAAGGGTTTAATGATTCTTATTCCATTTATTTCATGTTTATTTTTTTATTTTTTCTGATCTAAGAAGTCGGCCTTATCGTCTATAGTTTTTGTTAGAGAAGGAGAGAATTCTCTTATATTTAGTTCTAAAAATTAGTAATGATGTTTGTTTTTCAGGTTGCAAAAGATGTCTATAGTTATGTTTTTTCCACTGATTTACTCCTCACTTGCTCCTTAGTTATGAATTAATTCTTTTTAGTATTATTTTATTTTGTTCCTTTTCGTTCAGTTTATCGGTTTGTATATTGGGTTTGTTGGGAAATTATCCTTGTGGTATTTTACTGTGAGAAATACTTGTGTTTTACTGATATAATGTATAAAGTCGTTTACATCTAATGTTTGGTCTATATTTTTTAGCTTTTATATTAATATCGTGTTTTGTTATTTTTGGTGCATTATTTTATGTTATAGCTATGTTGTCATTGAGTAATTTGTTTTGGTTATTTTGTAGGTGGGGTGATAAGTTCGTATACATTTCTAGTTTTTTGGTGGAGGTTGCAGATGGTTTATTATATTTTGTGTTTCTTATTTAGTCAAGTCTTTCTCAAAAAGAAATGCGTTTTCCCTCTCATTCTTTTAATAAAGTTTTCGATTTTTCTATTAATTTTATTTTGTATGTGGAAGATGATGGGATGTGTATGTGTTTTATTGAGTACTCGAGGTCAAACTTTTCAATATCCTTGATGGGTTATAAATGCAGGTAAATATGATAAAATATAGTATTAAGGCATGTTATATTTGTGGATTAAAATACACAATATCAGGGATAGAGCATATGTAAATATAAAAGTGGACATTGAGGCGAAAATCCGATGCATGCTAAACGCAGTCGTTAGGCCATATATATATATATTTTTGTGATGTCAATGACCATTCTTTGCCACTTAGGTAATGCTCGTTGTAGTAGAGACTTTGTAACCGCAGATACAACTATAGTAACGCCATTGAACAATACTGGTGTCAGACGCCTTCGAATAACACACGCACTAATAGTACTTTCTCCATAATTCTCGCTCGAATAGTAAACGCCGAATAGTAATCCGTGCAGTGATCAGTATAGAGAATTGTATAGTGAAGAGAATAGCGATCTGTAGAGTAACAGATGGAATAAAAAGTGTGGTCGATTAGACGCAACGCTCATTCCCACATATACATTACCTTTACGATCATGCGGTCCAATTATTAGAAATGGAACCAGCTGTGTTTGCTCACTGGTGTTCAACACGCACGCACGCGCGCACACACACACACACACACACACTCTAGTTTGTCTTTGAATTTCTTTGATGAAATGCTCTTTGATTCTGTTAGCAAAACGTTCCGGCAGTTTTGACCACCTTCTTTCAACAGATCTCTGTCGATACGGGTAATTTACAGGAAATTCCGATCTGAACACTTTATTTAATCTATGGGGGAAATGCTTGTACTTTAACCGGATCGACATACACCTGACATTTTACAACTGAATTATGCTGCATAGCAACTCTACGTGCAGAAAACAAAATCCTTCAAAACAGATTGACGATAGCATCATAAAACCACACCACGTGACACTTCTGAGTCTGCAATGGAATTAATAAAACCATATAGATTGAGATAGAGAAGAGTGGAAAAAGTAAAGTAAGGTAAGGGTCTATCTTGCTTTGTATTAACAGTTGAAACTGCAGGTGGTAGGAATATAACATAATGGATGACTATTTTCTCGGCATACATTGGGAAATTTGCTACGATTAACAGTCATTGTTCTAATTACAAAACAAAGAACGCCACATTAAGTCAAAAGATTTAAAACAATACAAGAAAGATGAAAATCAAACTGTTTTGATTTTGACAAACTTGATATTTAAAACCTGAAACTTCACGCTCCGCCAAAGACTGAATTCTCTAAAACGCTCGGTTGCTTTTTGCCTGAAGATTTGATGGCTTCTCTTGACTCTATTGGGGGTAGCAAATACAAGACGAAACGAAGTGTGTCTGAAATCGATCCGTACTAATTGAGGAAATAAGCAATTACTTGTTTTAACTGTTTACTTGCAGCAACCAATGCAAGCTGTGTCATTTACTATGAAAAAGAATTGAATATACATGGGAAAATGATATAGACACGCTACAAACTGAAGAGTAAAGAGAAAGAAAATAATTTTTCCATCATTCCGATATGACTTGTTCATTATTTATTGATTTACATATGAGGCGCCTTTGCTTTATTCCTCTTCATATTGAAGCGTAATTAAAACCGTTTATTTGGTGGTGGTGGTGGGGTTGTTTTACGGCATATCAACCCAAATGGGTTATATAATGCCAACAAAATTTTCATTGCTGGTTTTGTCAGAATTTTATTTTTGGTAATATTTTTTCAGAAATGTGTTGTAAGCAATATTTTTTTTTTCAAAAATTTATTTTCCTCAAAAATGTACACCTGGTAATAATTTTTTTTCTTAAAAAATTTATTGCTGGAAATTTTTTTTTTTTTAGAAAGTTTTTCTTATATTAAAACCCGTTTTTACATTTTCATAGTGTTTTTACCACAGTTTCAGGGTTAAATATTTACCCAGGGACTGGGACACTAACAGGTGCCTCAACCCCAGGTCAAGGTGGACCTGGGAACACCAGCAATTAAGAGGTGGTTTCACGCCCCTTAAAACCTCCCGATAAGAGGCCTTGATGTTGGATGTAGATTATCATCTTACACAGGACGCAATTAAAAACGTAAAATTGTATGAGTAGAGTTTGCTTTAAAATGCAGCCATATACAATCCCTTGTATTATGTTTTGTTTTTTTTTTGTTTTTGTTTTTTCAGAAAACACACTTTAAATGACGAAATATCCTCACATATATTCTAGTGTGAAATATTTGGTATGTTGTCGTCAGGTTTCTACCACAACAGATATATTAACGCGCTCTTAGGAAAATTCAACTGCTTTAGATCGACAACATTCTACGTGGCTGAGTCGATATAAGCACGTCGGATCTAACAAATATTTCTCCTCACTAGGAGAACATAAGTTCGAATCATGCTGTGGAGAGCATATGTTTTCATTAATAAGGTTTCTCGGATATTCAGGCCGGTAGATGAAAATAAATATCCTGTATAATAAATAAACGGAATATCTGTATCCGCTAAATATAACGGTTAAGTAATAACATTTATCTCATTAATAAATAAAAATAAACATCAATTTTATATATATATATATATATATATATATATATATATATATATATATATATATATATATATATATATATATGCAAGTTTCATTACAAACGAGAGACAAGGTACTACGGTTTATATCGACTCAGCCACGTAGAATGTTGTCGATCAAAAACAGTAGAATTTTCCTGAGAGCGCGTTAATATATCTGTTGTGGTAGAAAACTGACGACAACATACCAAATATTTCAATGTTTCACACTTATGTTTATCAAGGGTAATTTGATTTTTCTGCTTAATTGAGTGCGTGCATTATGTATATGTCTTATTGTGTAGTAGTGGTGTTTTAATTTCCAAATACGGTTAGCACGTTGTGGGTTTGTTCGTAGTTAATATTGTTATGGGTAGGCTTTTTCGTTTTTTATTATTAAAGCCTCCATTATTTTTAACCTTTTTTTACAGGTGGAAACAATTAATATATTTGTGTTTTCTACTAGTATATTTCTAATGGAGTCTGGTAAATTTTTGTGTGTGTTTAAATAGTTTCTAATGGAGCTGTGATCGAATATATATATATATATATATATATATATATATATATATATATATATATATATATATATATATATATATATATATATATATCAGGTGTAACAGTCAAAATTGTCCAAATCGTGTAACAATATAATTAGCCACCCACAAAAGTTTAATATCTAAAAAACCCACTAAAATTATAGGGTTTCTTTTATCGACGTTTCACATACGAGGCTTAGACATTTTGACACCATTTCTCATGAGAATCACTGAAAAACACTTTTTATTCAACAGGTTAAAATTGTTTTGGGCCAGACCAACAGTCTTCTCAATGGAGCAATGGTGAAGCGTTAATGTTTCATTCAGGCCTTCAGTTATGGTATCAACATTCAAACACTGGCTTTCATTATGAGATTTCATTCAAGAACCATCAAGATAACGGGGGATAAGTTTAAAAAAGAGGGAAAGGTAGAGATGAAAACTGGAATAGGAGGTCACATGTGGAAGAGGGATAATCAATTCAACTTTGAGCTATAGAGATCAATTAGAAAAGATCAACACCCATTTCATAAGAAATTTGTAACAAGATATATATATATATATATATATATATATATATATATATATATATATATGATATATATATATCGTATGATATATATATATATATGATATGATATATATACGATAAGATATATATATATAATATGATATATATATATGATATGATATATATATATGATTTATATATATATATATATATGATATATATATATATATATATATATATATATATATATATATATATGATATATATATATATATGATATATATATATAATATATAATATATGATATCATATATATATGATATATATATGATATATATATATATATATATATATATATATATATATATCATATTTTAATTATTTAATGCGAAATTTTGTTGATGTTGGTAAAAAAAACCGTTAACTCGTGTCTATGGTATAATAAATTTTCATTTTTTAGAAACTTAATAATGTGTAATTTTTCATGTAGGCATAAAGGGCATGGGCCATCCCAGGTTTTACACGTTCTTGTTTTATTTATCATTTTCCATTTTACTTTTGGTGTTTTATTCATTTCTTTTAAATGACAAATATATTTAGATAGGGATGTCTGATTTCTACTTTTAATATTATTGAAGGAGCTTTTGTGTTGTCTCAAACTAATTTGAATTCATTTTTCGTGGAACCTATATATATATATATCATTTCAGGACTCTCAATAGATGAGTGCATTGGTATACCACATATTTTATTCTTCAGGGTTTCTACAATCACATAATTTTTCATTATTTTTGTCTAATTTTAGTTTCGGGTTTTATTAATACTATTTTGGCATGCGTGCTTTTCCAGTATTTTATTTTTTTTTTATATTTCTTTATAGATTTTCAGTGTAAATATAGCCTAATTTTAAGGTGTTTTCATTAAAGATCTTGTAAATCTGCTATTAGTAGGAACGTTTTTTTCAATTAAACTCCTCACTACCATGAGCCTGTCATCCCTGTATAGCCTGATGTCCTTAATGTCTAATTCACGGTGCGCGGTTAGGTTGTATAGTATAAATAGACTGACTAGGTTAGAAGACTCTGCAGGGATTAAAGATCCCATGTTGATGTCAAAATGGTCATCAGTGTTTTTAATCTATTGGTCCCCATTATGAATGAGGACAGATTTTTTTACACTAACAATAATATTTATTTCTTCTTTTGTTAGGTCTGAATATACAGAAGCAAACTGCATGGCAGCCGTGAATAGATCTCTTGATATTGACTGGTAATAATCTACAATATCGAACTGTATTAGGGTGCAATCAAGCTTATTGTTCATACTGGTAAACCAATTGATGGTTTCTGTGGTATTAATCCAGAGTGTTAATCCAAGGTGGTTTTTAATTTGCCTAGTAATCCTTTCTAGGATTATTTTGCTTATCTTTCCGATGTCGGGTTGTGTTGGGTTTATAATTCTAGTAGTAGGATCTTCCTCACAATCTTGTTTGTGGTCCTTAAGAGTGATGAAGCATTCCATTTCAGGAAGTTTACCTAATCTATCGCTTATTTTTAATTTATCGGTTATAATTTTACTAGTTCTATTCATACTATCTACCATATTTATGTTGTTATTATAAGCTGTTTATAAGTCCTAGTTAAATTTCTATTCATTAAGTTGTTTTAGTTGTATGCCGTCAATTTGTAGAAATTTCCGATTTTGTCAGATTTTATTTCCCTTGAGGATGAAACAGAGCTTGATACTTTAATTCAATTTAATTTTAATAATTATATTGAAGTTTTTGGCTCCTGTTTTTGAAACATGAGAACTCTTATGTAGCGAAGGTATCATATTTCAAAAAAATAATTATAATATATATGATACAGACATGACTCACTGAATAATTTAGCAAACATTTTGTCTACTTATTTTCAATAGGATCCTCCCATATTCACAGACAAGCTTCTTCTAATGTCGAATGTACTCGGAATAAATAAATATGTATTAATGATGGTACTAAGAAGCTTATTCAGTGAGATATGTCTTAATGAAAACCTGTCTCCAAAATATACGCGTATCTTTAGTAGATGTAATATATATGCTATATATATATATATATATATATATATATATATATATATATATATATATATATATTTACGGTTACCTTCTGTATACCACATACTTCAACCTGTATACATTGTTTTCGTGAAGTAAATATTCAGATAGCACCTGTTTCAGCGCATATGGCTTGACTATTGCGTTTATCATGTAATAGATCGGCGCCTCCAGATGTTAACTTTAATGTCTACTTTTTTTTACTTTCTTTAAAAAAACATTTCCTTTTATGAGCAGATATCAGAAGAGGTACGATGAACTTTAGATCGCCATTGGGAAGTTTGTGGAAAAATTTGAACAGCTGGACACTGACAAAAGAGAAGTTATTGAGCTCTTTAAGAAAAAAGAGAAATAAAAAAGTCAGCCAGTCGTTGTTTGGCCTTCATTATATATATATATATATATATATATATATATATATATATATATATATATATATATATATATATATGATGTGTGTGGGTGGGTTTGTGGTGTATATCTGTGTTTATGTGAGGACAAATTTGATACAGAACATTTTTAAATTCAGTTAAACGTGATTACGAAAGGATCTTATTAAATATAAACAAATATGCCTAAATTGTCTAATCCAACATGAATATTTATATATATATATATATATATATATATATATATATATATATATATATATATATATATATATATATTGAATTCAAAATATATGATGCCATTTGATACGCTAAGAGCAGATATGAATAGAAGAGATTCATGGAAGATTTAAGTTTAAAGATAGTAAAATCGACCTTTGTAACCGGACGTTTCTCTGTGGCCGAACGAATAAGGCACATCACGCGAAATGACGGTTCCGTATAGGATACAGGTTCGATTCCTGTCGGAGAACGAAAATTTTCTATGAAAGTTTCTCGGACATTCAGGCCGGTAAATGTTATTTAATGCTGTTTATGAAAAGCAGAGCATTTACTTACATACCTGTTTCTATAAAAAGAACGTTAAACATATCAAAAATGTCTTTAATATATATATATATATATATATATATATATATATATATATATATATATATATATATATACAGATTTAGAGAGTATTAATACAAAATATTATCTTTGTCAACTAGCTGATTGATGTTACCTTCGGTATTCTCACTCCAGACATCCGTAGATGGAACTAACCCCATCCCCTCCTCAGAGTGTATATAGAACCTGTCATTATTCATTAACTGATTTATTTATTCTTGTCAACTGCGCTGGGCTCAATGACTTTAGACAGTCGTCCCCACGTGCACGCAAAAACACTTTCATATGAAAACAATTACATGTAAAAGGCTTTGAAAATATTCAGCGTGTGGCATCATTCAATTTATGCAAAGTCTGAGGTAAAAAAAAAACTGTCCCATAAGCGCTTTGTCCGTGAAGTAATAAAATAAAAATGTCTTTCTCTAAAAACAAGTTTTTCCCTGGATCGGTGCTATCTCTCATATTATCTTCTGCTCTGCTACGACAACAGGAATTAGATGTCTCCAAGAATCGCAGGTAATAATCGATTATTTTCTGGGCAGATTCTATAATGATTTGGGGACATCTTTTCCGCTCTAGGGTAACTGATATATCGAACTGAGGAACGGAGGAAGCCAGCACACTGTCAGTTGTTCAGCAAATGTGGATCACAACTTGTTCCCTTTCTAAATGTTTTCTGAATATTAGAGAGATCCATTGCACTGGGAATACCCACAAAATTCATGATAGAAAACCTCGCCATAAAACACCGCCTATAACGAAAGGGCTCCAGTCTAGAGAATACATTTCTAACATTTCAAACGCAGTGACTCTTTTCTAGAAAAGATTGATTTTATTGATTCAGTTTTTAAGTCATTCCAGATTATTTGAAGCTAAAAGAATATTTTTAGATTTTCTGTATTTTGTGACTTAGTAAATGTTTTTTTTTTAACTATCCCAAATTCCGTTCTGCCATCTATTTACATATACATTGTTTAGGTTACACTCTGTTTTACTCTGTCCATCTCTCCTTCAAACTATCTTGTGAGTCTCAGATTTTCAAGTTTCCTTTCATCATTATGCGCCCTAAAAGAAATCAATTGTGTCTTCCTAATGTTTATTGTATGTGTTCTTTTTCTCTTCAATTTCATCTTTGCTCACGTGTTTGATTCATGGTATAATTCAGGTTCTTTTTCTCTCTGTAGAACCAGATTTATATTGCTTCAAGTCTCTTCATCTGTGAGGAGATTGTCCAGCATTCTCTGTCATATAACAGAACTGCTTTGACGTAACGGAACACATTTCTTTGTTTAGTTTCCTTTTAAATATTTTTTTTATGATTATTTCTTTTTACGTTTCTTTGTTTAATCTTTAGTGAGTGAGAGATGTCTAACCTATCTGTATTTTTTTCTGTAGAATTTCACTGGGCATGTCATGTAGTACAATAGTTATCTGCTAGTCGAAAATCTATATAATGATTCTAAAAGGAAACAGCTAGCAGAATTTCCTATCGAACACTCCCTATCTATAAATGCAAATATATTTTTTTTTAAAAAGACCCTTACACATATTTATATTCTCCATATTTACAAAGAATCAACCTTCAACCTTAGGGAACTAATCGAATCACGGTCAAGTGGAGCGCAGTTTCAACACAACATATGAAACCGGAATAAAATCTATCATCATCTATCTGGTGCATGTAAATGGCCCAGCTGATTCTTACTAGAGAGGAAGGTGATTGCCAATAAGTTACTCTTGAGATGTCATCTACTGTATCGACAATATGGTAAATAAAAGAATCGAAGGCACATTGGAATTTATTTTTTCTATCGTGTATCGGATTTCCTTTGAACGAGAAAGATTTTTTTTAATGTTCTATACTTCGCTTCTTATGTATTTGATATAGTAATTGCTGAGTTACATCATTTGGGAATAGGATACATTTATAGGCCTTTTATATTACTTATTACTAAATATCTAAGTGATACGCAGCACATCAAAAATACCCAAATAGTGAAATAATAATAATATCTTAGATTGCTTTGATGCATTGTTCTGTGTGGTACAGAATTTAACGACGTAAAATAAGGAAATATTAATTACAGTACAGAATGTCGGGATAGCATCATGGTTGCCGGTGTGGAAAAGAGAATCTAAGAGCCGAGTTCAAATTCCGGCTTAATCTCTCGTACTACTTTTCGCATTAATGTACTTACGCAATTTCTTTATTATATATTTCCTCTCCGCAGCTATGGGTTAAATAACAGCATAGACTCAGCAGTCTAGCTTTAAATGTCAAGCAGTCTACAACTAACGCCTTTATCCACTGTGTGTATCCTAGTTAGATCCAGTAACAGGATCCAAAGAGTGTCAGTTCAATACCTGGTTAAGGCGATGGAGAACTTGGAGAGGGGAATTAACAGGATAGGACAGATAATTGACAGCCATTAGACATGGCTCGTAGAACTAGAACTCTTTACCCCAGTGACCGAAATAAAGGGTTCAGTTCGGCATTCCAACCACCTGAAGAAGGCCGGAGCGTAAAAATGGCGACAATGATGAGGACAATAGTCCGAATAATGTAAATAGTGTATATAATACCTCATTTCAGAAATATAGACAGCTACTGAGGAAACCATTGCACTCGCTTTCCAATGACGTCATGGCAATTGCTGCTGCTACTGCTAAATCTCATGCCATGAATATGTTGAGCCCAGCAGAGCCGCCTTGTCCCTCCATCGCTCAGTAGAGCGCCGGGTCATCCTCCAGCATCAGATTAGTCTAATGATGGGAATGATGTCCTTTCAGCGATTCGGTCATCTACCGCGAAGTTGTTGCTAGTTTGTAGATGGTGGAACAATCTAGTCGATGACTTTTTGAAGAGCGGTTCACTAGATTGTCGAGCACGTGACAAAGATAGCAAACACGGCGCTGAGGGATGTTACGGAGGATGCTCGGCTGGTCGCTACTCCTCATTGGAAAAGAGATCGGATGGTTAAAATCTCTTGTTATAGCGAAAAAAACGGCGACTTACCTCGTCAAACAAAGTGACAGCGTGTCGCTTGTATCCTACGACAGAAAATGTGGCGAAAAAGGAAATTACTTCTCATAAAAGGGGGAAGTATTCCGCATGACATGCTGAAGATGAAATATTTTAGAAACAAGTCAGTCGCAGGAGTCGCAATAAAAGTATTTTGATATGCAAAAATTGAGCGTCCTCTCCCAGTTGTCAACGAATGAAAAAAATGCTCGGCGATAAAAGCAAAAGAGAAAATAAAATTCGTAAATTTGTTCTACCGCATTCGTCGGAGAGTGAGTTATTTTTCTGACTGGTTACGTGCATTGTGATTTGTGAGATAGTACCTGCGAATCGAGTTTTCGGCATTTCTTCCTGTCGCCGATGTTCGAGTCTGGTTTTAGTGATTTATTCTCTGCGTTGTGGAAGTAATCTGTGACAAATATTTCCTTTGCAATCCCAGATCGCTTACACTTGCCAACGTAACAATAGAAACGTTCATCTTGTCGGTTTTTAAGAATAAATATATTCACACACGTGGATTTGCCAGATGGTTGCGTTACAACCTTAGTAGCCACATATGTGTTGTGCTAACCTGTCGATATTGAAGGGTATTGACAATTGACAGATATTAAATGAATTGGAGTCTGTATAGAGTTATGATACGCTACGTTCTGAAAGGAAATGGCATTAAAAGAGAAACAATTTGAATGAAATAGACAAGGAAATCAAATTTGAAAATAAAGGAACCTGAAAAGGAAAATTCAAAGGTGGTGACACACAGAAAAACAAACCACTGTAAAGTTATTTCATCATGGCCCAAACCAACACGATATTGCTAAGTATATACACTGGGAAATAGATCAGAAAAAAAAAGAGAAAAGCAAATGAAGACTGCGGAATGATTCTCCGAAAATATCACCGACATAAGATCACTGAAAGCAAATGCGGAAAAGTATTTAAACCATGTGTAAATAATGGTGAGGAGGAACAATTCACAAGAAAAATGCAAATGATTCGACAATCACACTTGATCTTATCTTCAGAGATCATTAATTATATACGTTAAAATAATTATTCTGATTAATGTTCTAACCGTACATGGTCTGTGTACATGGTTTTTGAGGAAGCAGACAAACAATTTTTCAACGATTACCACATTACATCTAGCGTAAACTTTATCACGGACGAGATGTGGCTTCTCACTGACTTTTCTACAAATATTTTCATGGCAACTGCTTTGACGAGCTATTTTCAACGGTACCCCAAATGCATGAATTTAAGCTTGCTACTAGGTTGGCATACCGGTCCAACCCTTTTACTGTCGAAACAGTTAAATGTTAACTTCTTCCCGACAGTGGAACTCCTTTCCTCTTACTTGCTTTCCTGATAAATATAATCTTCAAAAATTCAAATTTCATGTCAATCGACAACTTCTTAACCCTTGATCTTGATCTTGATCCCCGTCCTTCTCTTTATCCTTTCCTCTGACACTACTCTTTACTCTTAATTTCACTCTCTGTGACCCCATGCGTGCTAATGGCACTCCCGCCTTGCTTGGGTTGAAATTCTGAAAAAAAAAATGAAATGCGTGATATTATCCTACTACCACCACTACTACTAATAATAATATATCATCATCAAATGATACATCACCATAATCATCATCTGTCACATGATTATGTGACGTCTTAGGGTTGTATCGCAGCTGAATATCTGATAAACGACATTCATATGTCTCGGCTGCGAGCCAATATCTCAGTAGTTTTTGTGGGTTCATCAAATCACCTCAGGGATGTTATCAGTCGATTTCCCATTTAAATTTTTCTTCAAAAATCAATCAATATACAAAAATGGAAAATGTCATGAAGCCATTTCTGACCTTAAGTCTCTGGTTGGGAAACGCAAAGAAAGCATATATTTAACGCCTTTTTCATTTCTTAGGTTACCTATAAATTACATGGTAAGGGGTTGTATTACGCCGAATCAAAAAGTTAATAATAATAACAATAATGTATTATTAAAGTATCCAAAAAATCAATCAATATACAAAAATGGAAAAGCCATTTCTGATCTTAGGTCTCTGGTTGGGACTCGCAAAGAAATGTGTAGGCAACATAAAAACATAGTAAATATTAACATCATCATCATCATAATCATATTCCATTTAGACTCTTATTAGACTAGATGTCATAATAAACATATTGTTCGTCGTATAATTGTATCATGCGTCATTTTCCGGTGCAGAAAAACAATTAATTAATATCATATATACTTGTGTATAAGCCTGATTCATATATAGTGAGGCCACGGAATATTTGGGTGTGAAATTTACCCCCTCCATAAAAATGACCTGTGTATAATGTGATCCCTCATCTTTGCCTAAAAAGAAAATCACAAAAATCTCCCGTCCTGGATATGACGATAAACTACATCAGCGTGTACTGGTTAAGACGATAAACTCTGTCTGGCAGCAAGGCCTGTGATCATGAGATTCTGAGGAGCGTGGAACCAACACTTAACTGCTGGTGTTCCTAGGCTCACCATGACCCAGAGTGGTAGCACCTGTTAGGGTCCTAGCTATAGGTAAATAGTTAACACCCAAACTGGGGACAAATGAAAGTGTAAAAATAGGTTTTAATACCTGAAATACTTTGTAAAAAATGATTACAAGCAATAAATATTTGAAGAAAAATTATTAACACCCATATATTTCTTTTTAAATTATCATCAATAAAAATCTTGTCGGCATTAAATAACCCACTGAGGTTGATATGCCTTAAAATAAATGAAACCAAACCAATCTAATCATGAGAAGAAATTCAAAGTACAGTGTGTTCCTAAAGTCTTGTCACCCCTACATAAAAGAAAATTGAAGAAAAAGTGATTACCAGCAATAAAAATCCTGTCGGTATTAAATAACACAATGAGGTTTTTGTACCGTACATGATAAAAAAAAACACGCACTCTACACGAGTATATACGATAATTACCAAGCAAATCATAGAAAAGGCTGTAGTTCCAATATGTAGATTACGTGAATATCATTTTGATACTATTGATCACATTCGTTGCCCAAGCCTCAGTGCGAAGGAATAGCAAGATCAACTTGATAAATTTGGGCGGTATAGTTTTTGGAAGTTAAGTCTAAGATCTAAGATCTAAGATCATAATTACGCAACTTGATTCTGTATGTTAAATTCATTTTATTACATATTGAATAATGATTCGATAAGTTATTTTATAAAATAGAAATTAAATAAGAATACATTTCAAGAATATGGTATTTAAGCACAAACATTGTTCCTGTAATTGCGGGAGGACTAGGCCTGATTTTAAAATACTGATAGACACATGAAGGCAATCACAGGAAATTCATTACTATCAGAAACAAAAAAATAATATTTTGAGTAGCATTTACATACAGAGTAAAACTTTCGCAATTTTATATACACAACAATTATGTAAGAAGAAGTAATTAATTCTTATAAGATAAAAGAATTGGTAAAGCATTGTTTAAAAACACCAAGTCAGGAAAACAGGAAATAGTGACAATGAAATAATAAGGCATAATAATACAAAAACTAACTTGAAGATATCATTAAAGAAAGATTTCGGAACGCACGATTAAGACCCCATGACGCGCGGCATATGATCAGCAGCGGGACCGACACACCCGAAATGAAATAATAGATGCGAAACAACGACCAGATGGGTGATATGTGAACGGAGGGAAATACATACGGCTACTCAAAGTCGGGATCTTTTGAGATAACTATATTCTGTTTGGGTACAATCAGTTCTTAAAACTGTTTAATATATTTCATGTCCAAAACTGATTCTCACATCATCTATTTCTATTGCGTAGAGACATTGCTTGAACACTCCTACTTATCTGTTTCTCTTTGAGAAGAGACGACTTATTTTATTCACGCGTATATACGTTAGATTCACCCTCGAACGACACAAGAAGAAAGACAAATCTCGTCAGTGAGCTTGTCCTGATGTTCGTATGTTACGATTAATTTATGGGAAAGGATCGAAGTAAAGACGGACTGTTTACCAGGACTTGGTTATTGAAGAACCATGACCTCGTGCAAGATTGTCCTGGTTGATTTATTTGACTAGTTGTCAAAAGAAGCAATGGCTGATATTCAGATTGCAAAGACGGTTGAACGAAACTTTGTATAAAAGATACCAATTCTTCTCTGTAAACAAAATAAATATGCCTGTGTATTTCATGCCTGTTTATATTTATACCGTGTGCTCATTAAATTCCTACGAGATCATCAAAAATAACGCAAGGATTGTAAAACGCAATTCGATAGAATATAAAAGAATGAAAAAAAACTACTCTTAAATCATTGTGATTGCCTAACCGCAGGAATTAAATCACAAACATTCACAAGAACAGAAACTGACCTTGTATTCTGTTAGAGGTTTTCCCATCACACAAGAGTGTTCTTTAAAAGCATAAGCACATGTTAAAGTGTTTACTGTGGCCGCGAGGTGTGTAGAAGATCTACTTAAAAAGAAAGACGTCTCTGGGTTGCATTGAATTCCAGTAGAGAACTTATTGAATTGGATTTGATTTGCAATGCAGCTAACCAGTTTAGAATTACACTTGCAACCTTAGGTTATGAAGTCATTGCTCTAAACACTGCACACTTCCGATCGATGTCACCGCAGATGGTTAATAGGGTTATCATATTTATAGGAAGAAAAACTGCATCGAAAGCGCGGATGCATTTTTCCCTGTTGCGCTGTTATAACGTTATGAAATAGTTTCACAATTCTATTTGCTACTCTCTGTAACCTTCCATGCATTTCACGTGAACAACGGGGCTGATGCATATACATGATAAATTTATTCCATAAGTGTGCAGCCCCTTTTCCTTGTGGTGGACAATTACAAGCTTCGGTAAAATGACAGAAAAAAAAAGTTTGGCATGAAACTAGAGAGAAAACAAAGTCAATAATTATCACTGTTTGTATCCATTTTTTCATAAAGGCTAGCCACACGTGTCCTAGGATGCCCGCCTATAGGTGACTAGTGATTGCTCAGGAACATTTGTGCTTGTTCAGCACCCATAGAACCCACCTGTGGTTTGTACAGAAACTATGCTGATCGGAATATAGTAAGTTTCTGGGAGAGTGCGTGATTGACAATCTGAAACCAGATCTGTCTATATTTCTGAGATGGGGTATTATGTACATTATTTACATTATTCGGACTATTGTCCTCATCTTTGTCGCCATATTTATCACAACGTTAGGGCCGTTGTACGCGCCGTTGGAATGTCGTACTTAACGCTTTATTTCGCTAACTGGGCTAGACTGTTCTAGTTCCATGTGCCATGTCTAATGGATGTCAGTTATCAGTTATCTCCAGTTAATTCCTCTCTCCATTTTCTCCACTGCCTTAACCGGGTATTGAACTCACTTTTTTGTGTCCTGTCACAATCTCTAACCAACGCCTTAATCCACTGTGTCATGAGCCCTTGAGGATCTGTGTATGGAATTCTGGGTATTATGAACCTAATGTCATCAGCAGCAATTTTTTTCCATTTTTTTTATTTTTAAATTTTTTTTTGCAATTTTTTGTTGTTATTATCGCTTTTCTCTGGTACTCTTTATTACTGGTTCCCATATTGTATTCATTTCTATGCTTGGTCTGCTCAGGAGATTTTGTGTCCGAGCATATGTGCTGATTTCTTAAGTTTACGAATTTTTCAATGGTGTTCTTTGTCTATGATCTCAACCTGATCCCACAGAAGGCGGTGATCTCCCTTTTCTCTACATATGTGGTCTGCCATGCCTGATTTTTCCACTTCCTCTGGAATAAGGCCGGAGAGTACAACGGCGGAAACATTGTGATAAATATGGCGACAAAGATGAGGACAATAGTCCGAATAAAGTAAATAATCTGAAACAAGGAAAGCGCGATTAAACCCTCGGTCGCTATCACTCGTGTCTTCGTGCTAGCACTAGCATTGTAAAGCTAGCTACCTGATTTGACCAAGTTCCGTGAGGGGTACATTGAAATTACGTTCACTTAGACTTTTACCAGCCATTTAAAATATTAACACATCTTCTATGCGCGGACACTAGTGATCATTACACTATTTCCTATTCTTTTTTAGCAGTTAGTAATTTTTCTTTCTTTTTCTTTTTACTATCCCTCCTAACCCTGTTCTGCCAATCCTTTACGTTAACTCGTTT
This sequence comes from Acanthosepion esculentum, assembly GCA_964036315.1. Taxonomy (NCBI): domain Eukaryota; kingdom Metazoa; phylum Mollusca; class Cephalopoda; order Sepiida; family Sepiidae; genus Acanthosepion; species Acanthosepion esculentum. Next base: position 68,796,474 of record OZ038490.1, read on the forward strand.
TTGTTTATTCTCTACTTTCCTCTGCCATTCTTGCCTTCAATATCTGCAGCGAATGTCAGATTTCCTAGGACCCGATTCCTCGTTATGTGCCTTAGAATTTTAAACTGTCTCTTTTTCATTACAATTATAAGCATCTTTTTCATTTCTAATTCCTCTAAAAATTACTGGTCGCTCATATTTTCTATCCATGGTATTGTTAGCATTCTTCTGTAGAGTCACATTTCCGTTGCCTCAAATCTCTTCTTCATCAGTGATAAGATTGCCCAGCATTCGCTTGCATATAGGAAAACTGATATTACATAACATTTCAGCACCTATTTCCTTGTTTCTAACGAAGATTTCCGGATTCTCATTACTTTTAAGTTTTTTGAATGGCATATATATCTTCGAATTTCGGAGTCGCATTTTCTGTTCACATTCTAAATATTTAAATGTTTGTACTTGCTTTGCTTCGTTGTATTCAATTCGCATTTCGTACTTTGGCTGTTAGCGAAGTAAATACCCTTTCATTCGAACTTATTAGAATTAACCCATTAACTGGTAATTTTGTTTAACGCGAAATTTTGGCCTAGACAGGTGTCTTAGGAGCTGAAACAACATACAATATTAAAATTTTCTCCGAATACCTGGAACTTTGAAACTTTCTAGAAACTAGAACATCAAATATATATGTATATAAATCATCAAAACATAATATTGATTAGAAATAATGAAAAATACTTTTCAAAATAGTCATTAAGTTTTATAAAATATACCTCTGAAAATGCAGTGTATGTAAGCAATTCAATATAAATACTAGGAATAACATGTAGTGAGTTTAATTTTAACAGATGCCCAAATGGCAGGTAATGGGTTAATGCTTATTCTTTGCTTCAATATTTACTTTATTAGAGACTGTAGGTTTTCCTCTAATCTCGTTCTGTGCCTGCTTTCAACACCGTGTCATTTAAATATCTTATGTTTTTTAAGATCGTCACCTTCAGTAAATAATCCTGACAAGACTTTTAATTCTCTAATAATTGGCTCACTTTGACACGTTTATATTTTCCGTCAGAATTTCCAAGCAGATTCCATAACTGATTCCAGTCTCGGAAAACCGATTATATCTTAGCCGGTGATCCTGGTCGATGGATTCACGACTTTCCCTAGATGTCCTAGGAATCATCTGGTTACTCTTTTGGTCGCCCTGTACGTTCATTTTTTAACCGACACTCGATCGTCCTTGAAGGGTGCGTTTTTGGCGCATTTACTGAATTGCTTTCCTATTTGTATGCAAGCCGGTTGCTCTCATTATATGTTCTGGATCATTCTAGTATAATTTCTAAATAAATTTTAACAACATTTTAAATAGTTCTTTGTGCCGTGTGTTTGTTTAGATTTTCCTTCCGCTTGTGCTGTTAGGCGTCGCGTGGAGACACAGTCGTCTATCAGCGGCAAGGTGAGTGGCCTGGAGGAGAGATATCTCGTGGGCTCCAGCGTCTTCTTAGTCTACTTCTCGCTCTCCAGCGAGAGTACCTGAGCGTGTATGCTCGTAGGGATGGTTGGTTGATAGGATAGGACGGAAGTGACCGAACCATTTGATCCTCTGTCGTTCGATTAGTATTGCTCCTACAGTATCTCTTATTGCCTCATTCCTGATCTTGTCTCGCTTGGTTTTGTTCACTGCTTTCCTCAGGCATCTCATCTCCCTAGTGATCAGTTTCCTCTCAAGGGTTTTTGTTAGGGGTCATGTCTGGTACTAGTATGTCAGCGTTGGTAGGAAAATGGCGTCGATGAGATTGTCATGGTGCTCATGGAAATGCTAGAATGTTTTGGTAACTGACTGCGTAATTTTTACGCAGTTAGTTACTTTTGTGCCATAACTTATAAGCTTTTGCATATTCTAGAAAATTTAGGTATATTTTGGCATTTTGCATTGCTCCTTTTTATATAAATCTCCTGTGTTCCGGTGTCTTTTATAAAACAGTTCCTGTCCTATTTCTAGTCCACCTCTGCTAGAATTAGGAGGACAGGTTTCACTATGTGACTCATTAGGCAGATTATCCGATGTTCCACCTAGTTTCTCAGGAAATGTATGGAAAATGGTTCTATACGGGACTTCGTAGATTTCATTTATTATTTATATGATTTTGTCAATGCCGAAATAATATAAAGCTGTCGGCACCTCTATTATAATCCAAGTTGGTGTTGCAGCTTTGTCCCCGTTCATTTTTGTCAGTGTTATGTGATTTGAATTCAGATTTTACATTCTCCTACATGTACTGCCTTTAACCTGACTCACGACTTCCATTAGTCCCATATAGATAGATCGATACCTACAAAAGGTAACATAATTATGTGTATGTTTACTACGGTGTTACTGAAATCAATGTATTGCAATTAGTCATTAAACGTCTCTCCGATTTTTAGATTGGTTCGCAAATTAGAACGGTGTATTTGCATGAAATGGTGGATGCATCTCTACTATCAATGCCCCAGAAATGATTCGTTGTTTTTTTGTGTTTTTTATTTTATTTATTTTTATTTTTAGAATATGTTCTTTACAAGTGTTTGTGTGGAACGCATCCTTCAAGGACAATCGAGTGTCGGTTAAAAAATGAACGTACAGGGCGACCAAAAGAGTAACCAGACGGTTCCTAGGACATCTAGGGAAAGTCGTGAATCCATCGACCAGGATCACCGCCTAAGATATAATCGGTTTTCCAAGACTGGAATCAGTTATGGAATCTGCTTGGAAATTCTGACGGAAAATATAAACGTGCGTCGTATTGTGTAGAAATCGATTGGTTTTGATCAGTGTAAACGATCAGAAGGAGATTATTTGAAGGATGTGGTGGACAAATTTAAATGAGATAGGCAACATATTATTTACGGGATGAATGTTTTACTGTAATTTTGTAACTAATCTCAATTCTTTTGATCCCATATTTTTTTTTTTATCTGGGGCTAAGAATCTGATGATGATCATAAAATACATATTAATTGAAATTTCCTACGGCCTCGAAGAAAGCTCGGATCATAGATCAATTTTGTTCAACTGGAAACGAGTCAAATGAAAAAAGTTTAAATTTGAGCTTTCCCTCCACGCGGAAATTGTCTATGATTACTAAATAATGTTGACATGAAAATTAATTACGATCTTAGTTGATATACACTGGGATTTTAAGTAGACAAGAAGTTTCAAATAACTTGGCCTCTTGATGTTTTTTATAATTTATAGATAGTTTTACTCATTATTTGTCATGATAGATTTCATTTTTGAATACTGTTGACAACGGCTTCATTGATGAGAATAATGCTTAGCGGGGTATAAAAAAGAAATACTTGTCGACCAGTATTTTTTTTAGGTGAGAGCAGATTAAGCCTGACTTTCAATTAGACAGGGTAGTTTAAATAAAGTGGGTGGACTTGCTTAAAGAATAATTTTTAGTAATGACATTTCTTTCCTCAAGTTCTTGTAGTCTAGATTATGTTGCGAATGGAAATATTTGGAATATCTAATAAAACGTTTGGGAAACATTTTCCAAGGATATATTTTTCTCGAAAACTGAAGAACCTTCATGAGTAATCTGTTTGAATCTAAAGGGTAATATGAAAATTCGTGTTGGATTTTTATTGCCTCCAGAATATATAAGGACGAAATGTCATCTATTGCATACATTGTAACTTTGTTCGCGGACGTGAAAAAAGGTAACATTAAATTGGGAGGAAAAACAACGAGTAAACGTCGAGGTTTTGATACTACACTAACATGAAAATGTTTGAACATGTGTGTGTGTGTGTGTGTGTGTGCGTGTGCGTGTGCGTGTGTGTGTGTGTGTGTGAGAGAGAGAGAAAAGAGTAGGTAGAGACCAAATTGCGGAAATTATGTTTTGCCATAATGCTCGTCAAATAATGTCTGCCATTGTGCTGGTTTTCTATGAAAGCTTCAATTAAGGATTTTGTTTTTCTGGTGTCGAATGAGAAAACCACATCTTACCACGAAAATGAATTCGTGTTCTCTTTGATATCTATCTAGAAATAAATTCAAAATCAAAATCGGTTTGATTTTAGTAGGCCTCCAAATATGGTAATTGCTTGCGCTTCCATACCAGTCTCTACTAATCACATCCTTTCTTACCCAAAATGAAATCACGCTCCGTTAAACAACAGGAGATAATATTAGCCCTTCGGGACTAAGGTTTCTCACATCATCTCTCAGTTGTTTCTCTGTCTTCGGTCAGAACGCAACTGAAAAAAAATAATGAAAGATGTCATTTATCGAGGAACATCTAACGGCGGTAGTACCTTAGTCCTTGCGATAAAAAGGAGAGATTGTTAATTATACTGATGCCAGTGCAACCGACGATTGCAGTGACTGGGTTATTTTTGGACCTGGCTCGTGCTCTCCATATTAAAAGCAGACCTTGTGTCGCATGTTATCCGCGGCAGGTACATACCGACTCTTTGTGGGTGAAGAAGGTAGTTGTACTTTGCGAGTTGTGGATGTCGCTTATTTTACCATTTGGATTTATGCCCCTTTGTATTTTCTGACATTCGACTTGCAAGATTTGATTCATGAACCTTTGAATGACCACCAAGTACTCATGATTTTGGTATCTCCACCTTCTCATTACTATTTTCTACAATTTTTAAATAATATCTGGTTTTCTAATGACGCAAATCGTGTCTACTGTTATATTTAAAAACATACCCGAAGAGGAAGAATCACCTACTTTCATTACTCAGGTTTTCCACGTCCATTTGTTTATGTGATCCGTTGATTGATATGTGTTTTACGGCTTATCAACCCATTTTTCTAGTTATATAAAGCCAAACAAATTTTTACATTGTAAGAATTTTTGGGAAGATAATAACGTTTTACTAACCCATAGCAGGGAAAGCGGTGGATGAATACCTTTATAAAGCTTATTCTACTTGGCATTCTCATGCGGTCACCCATCTAGTTACTGACCAGGCATGACGTTTTTTAACCTTCAGTAATCGTACGGGAACTGTTTTACGTTATGTGGCTGTAAACGGCGGTTAGGAGAATGTACACTTTACATTAGTTACCCACGTGTGTATGTGAACGTTGCATTACGTCGTAAAAATATTTATTGAATTATCCTAAAAAAAAACAACATAAGTTTGATCCTATCATAAACTGCTTTAAGTATATTTTATTATAATTCTTTTCTTATCTGTCGTTTCCCTTCAGGGTGAAGGTGATCATTCGTTCCATAAATACCTTTTCTTTGTGACCTTCAGCAATATTTATTTTATTATCTTTTACCTCTCTTATCTGTCATCGATTTACACAAATGTTTTAGATCAGTTACTAGTTTTTTTTATTCTTCCGCTGAACTTGCCTTCTCGCGAGTGTCGAATTCTGCCAGCCTTTTTCCTTTATTAAGTCTCCCGCAAATTCCAACAGCTTCCTGATTTCAAGTACATTTTCTTTTTGGCTCCCATTTTCATTCAAATTCTCTCGTGGCTCATATGCTCCGTAATGAAATGCACGGAATAATTTGGTTTGGTTTATTTTGTTTTACGGCATATCAACACCTTAAGTGGGTTATTCAACTAGATTTTTTGGATAGGTTCGTGTTGATAGTAGATGCATTCTTTCTAAGAAATCAGTTTATAAATTCGGTTTCATAGTCGTATTTCTGCAAAGAGGGGTTTGTCGACAGTCAAACGTATTGCTGAGAATATTTTTCTCCCAAAGATGTATCGCTGGAATTTTTTTTTTTTTTGAAAAAATGTATTGCTGTTATTTTTTGTTCCCAAAACTGTATTGCTGGTTTTTTTACTATAAAAATTTATTTTTATATTTTCTTTGTTTTTTACCCAAGTTGGTGGTAAACTATTTTCTCATAACTGGGACCCTAACAGATGTTACAACAAGAGTCACGGTGGACCTGGGAACAACAGCATTTAAGAGGTGGTTCCAGGCTCCTCAAAATCAGCGGCCTTGCTGTCAAATGTAATTTATCATCCTACCCAGGTCGTCGGGATGCTTTCTGACTTATTCACCTATGAGGAATCCGCTCCGCTATATAAGAGGAGCGATTAAACATAGAATTTCATCACTCTTTTCTTTTTTTCAAACGAGCATTTTCTGTTTTTTAATAATTTGTTTATATTTTGGAAGGCAAATTTCATCATTCGAATACGCCTGTGAATTCCGGTGTCAGAGCCTCCGTTGTCGACAAAAAAGCGTATAAATCTTTCTTTCGATCGGTCACAAAATATTACAACAAGCACAAACTCAGAATGATGAAGTTAACACTCAGCCAGTTTTTCGTTAATTACCAAATATAAGTCTAATGTTATTCACGAGGAAGAGAATTCCTCGAAAACTATTGTTTTAGTGATTTTATTACAAGCCAAGAAATAAAGCCAATGTTACTGGGTGTGAAAGAATATAAAAAAAGAAAAAATATTATTAAGGATAATGAATAGTAACAGAATAAAGAATACAGAAGACAAAGATTGACAATAAAATATTTGGAGATCAAACTGTAGTGTCAAAAACCTAAATGAGAATTCCACAATTGATAAGTGTGAGAAAAGAAAACTCTTAGCAAAGAAATTATATTACATCTATGGATTTCAACCGTAAAATGATGAGAACCTGCCGACGATCCAGTACTGCAATTAATTTAATCTAGGTACCATAGCGGAAATTTCATGAGAACGCTCAACATGAACGTATTTAAAGAAAAGGCACAGGGATGCTACATTAATCTTTTATTGCTGTATATTCCCCTCGTTCGGGCGAGCTCTTGGTCAATGCACCAATTAATATTAATTAAATCTCTCTTCTCTCGTCATTTCCCGACCGGTGATCGCTAGTCGATTTTGGTTTGAAGATAAAAGAACTTAACAAAAATAATTTTAATCTTAACTATTTTATTAACGTCGGCGTATACATCTTCTAACTTTCCAATGGGGTTGTTCTCTCTCTCTCTCAGCAGTTTCCAGAGACGAAAGGAACACGTGTACATTGTTCGACGTGTAAGAACCAACGCCTGAAAACCCTTCATCTAGCTATCATAATCACGCTCGTTCAGCCAGTCAAAATCGCCTTCCTTGTTTTGTCTTCTATCTGACCCTTAAGGTCAGCCGCAGGAAGTCTGAGCAGAGATACACTTCTCTAAAATATAAGAGCCTGCTAAACTATTATTTCAACCGTGTTTTTAAAGTTTTTAAATTATTAAAATAGTTTGCATCGTCTTGAAAATGCGTATAAACTTAATTCTTTAGTATTTTTTACTACATGCGGTAAATAGAATATATCATTTCTCAATGACTCACAGTTTTATTTTTAGAGCTATAAGAAAAGAAATGTTAATCAAGGTGCTTTCTTCGAAATTAGAAATCTTAAAGATATCTGTAAAAGTATTCAAGAAGTTTCTTTGATTCTAAAAGTGTGCAGAATTTTAATACTAAATTTCCTACTACAGACGGTCAATAGAAAAAAAAAATCCATCATCCTGTCGCTCAAAAACTTTTTTGCAGCTGTTAAAGAAAATAATGAAGCGAGGGGCATTCGACAAACTTTCAACACTTAACAAAGGTGAGTGTAACATTCTTCAACTAGATTGCATGATGCACGGAATTTCCAGAAGAAATGTAATGAAGACAAAGCAGTGCAATAAATCTGCCAAACGGAACGGAGAAAACGTTTTTGAAGTCCGCTCTCCCGCCGTTTATTCCATTCCGTGCTTAAACTCATACGAAAAGAACGAGGTCCAATTACCACGCAATCCGGCTCTTCGACTATCGTCCTGAGTTACTTGCCTTAATGGCATTGCACAATGGAAAACAGGTGAGGGTAGTAACAGCCAAAACGACAGAATGACATTTCTTGATGGGTATAGGAACAGAACGACAACACAACGGCAACGAAAAGAAAACTAGAGGTAGAAGGAAAAGACAGGCAGAAATGGAGTAAATTGAAAAGACAGACAAGAGGAAATAAACTAAGAAGGAAACTGCATGAAGAAGAAAAACAAAGTATTAAAGCATATTTTCTGGGTTTGCTGCCTGACACAAATGTTCAAAACGTCATGAGACCGAAATTAAAGGAAGGATTTTCTTGTAATACTATCGAGCATATATAACATTGAAGGGGATTCGCTGAGTATGGGGACGGTTCACATGAGCACAATCTTTGTATCTAACATATGAGTTTGCCTGGGATGTGCACAATGTGTGTATTAGCATTATTTTTCATAATTCCTAGAGCGTCTATTATTACTCTTATTCTGATTATGTTTAAATGCTGCATCCGAAAATTTTTCATTTCCAGGTTCCTTTATTTGGAAGATATTCAAACCCATTTGCTGAGAGTTTTTATCAATGAGGGTGGCCATGATGATATGAGATTATTATTATTATTATTATTATTATTATTATTATTATTATTATTATTATTATTATTATTATCATCAGCATGAAGCTAAGTGAAGCCATTACTTACGGTGGGGGTCATAATAATTATAATAATAATAATAATAATAATAATAATAATAATAATACAAAAAGTACTGAGAAGTACAGCTCGCACATTACGAAGAGCACTATCTGTATAAAATGTGTGTGATCTTAGTTTTTTTTGTTTTTGTTTTAGAAAGAAATATCAATGCAACAATGTGATAAAGCCATTTCTAAACTTAGCGCTCTGGTTGGCATCCAGGAGGAAATGTATATACAACAGAAATTCAATAATAATAATAGAAAATTATCATCAGTATCATCATCATATAGACATGATCATACAGTCTTATAAAAATTATTATTATTATTAATTTTGTTGTTCATGTTAATTATTATTCTTATCATTATAAACAAAAAAAATGTCTACATAGCTGTGTATCAATGCCCAGCACATTTCGTCGCACTACCGTATGGAAATCCTTTTTCATTTTGTTGATTTCAGTTCTTAACTTGTGTCTAAATTAGTCAGAATCACCAAAATCATTATTATTTCAAAAAGAAAATTCTTAGAATCTAGAATCTTTTATAGCTTTAAATAACCTTCAAAGGGTTGATAAACCGTAGAAAACGAATCAGTAAATAAATTAAATAGACTGAATCACCAATTCACGGTATCGCGGTGAATCTTACTACTATCTTACGGGCCACGAACATATTTTGCAAATGAGAATATTCATAGCCCTGTTTTGAAAACATAAGATTGGATCTATTTGTGGTGTGTCCCTTCAGCAATCATGGCTATCTGAAAATGCATGTTTTTAATAGCTCTTAGCAATAATTGCTTTTTTTTATTGCCCTTCCCATATCTGTTAACGATTTACTCAAGCTTGTTACGTAGGTTACTCGCTTGGTTTGGCTTTTGTCTGTCACGCCTTTCATTTCATCATGTGAGTCTTTAATTCTCAAATATTTTTAAAAAAAATATACGTACTAAAAGATTGCCTCTTTTTATTCTAAGTATATTGTACTTTTGTTATATTCCTTAAAAATCTATTTATTACTCTTATGCTCCCTTCATTGGATTCTTAGTATCCTTCGGTAGAAACATATCGCATTTGTCTCACGTTTCGTCATGATCTAAAAGGATATTTTCCAGCATTCCCTTTTGGATTAATATTAGTATTACATAAGAAGTCACTATGATTTCCTTTGTTTATCACAAAATTTGACTTTTACTTAATATTGTGCTGACTTCCTTTAAATCAATCTTTCACTATTGCAATACGTCTTACTGAATGCAGATATGGTAACTTTTTCCTCGTACCTGATTCTAAGAATGGGTTAGCACATGGAATATTGCGTGAGTGTAAATTTGCAAGAACAAAAATATTTGGTAAGACAAGACAGCTGACAAACGATCAATGTCAGACGATCTTGCCCCACTAAATGTGGAACAAAAATAAAATTAAATGATACCTATTTTTTTTTCTTTCATATGTCCTGTCGCTTCAGGGCGTAGGCCCTCAGCACTCCTTACATTTTCCTATTCTTTGTAGCTCCAGGCAATGTCTGTTCTCTTACTGACTGGAAATAGGGTTATCTCCAGTTTGAAGTGCGTCTCAATTTTCTACTTGCAATACCTCTATAAATAACACTACGTTACCTAATTTCATATAAAAATCCACATTGATTGTCGGCTCGTATATACATAAAGAATTGGTGTTATGTATAGAATGTTTTAGATAAAAATAGTGTGGATGTAGGAAATAACATTGCCTGGGACTATAGCTTTCATGCATCAATACGATCTTGAAAACGAGATATGTATTGCGCCATGAAACTTAAAGTATTGATTTGCAGTGTTGATTTTTATTTCTACTCTATCTATCTATCTATCTATCTATCTATCTATCTATCTATCTATCTATCAAGATAGAAATAGGTCTTAATTTCCGAAAAGGAATTCCTTCAAACAAATGCTATTTTATTGACGGAGTCAGACTCATAAATAAAATGTCAGGAGAACATTGGTGGTTCAATATAACAAACAATAGTTAAAATGTCTGACTAAAGATTTTACTCTACAGTCTTTAGAGAATTACTACTTTGAATGTAAATAGATTGTAAATTATCTCTAGGATTCAGCATCCGATTGTTTTTATTTATATTGATTTTTATCATATTTTTTTGTATATCAAATTACCGCAGTAATGACTTTATTAAAAAGGGAGATATATCTTATCATGGACTTCAAGACGTTGTAGACAGTTAGAAAATCTGTGCACTTTCTATATATGTACACATTAAATTACTTTTGTATCTAAATCAAAATAATTTCTTTAAATTGAAGTTATTGCTAGATATATCAAGACGAGTGTTAGATGCATTGAATGTATGGTTTCTAAATAAAATCGCTCATAAGCATAAACTTAATTTTCTAGAGGTTTAATCAATATATATGTATCTTGAGGAATTTGCAATCTATTTATAATAATTCTGATGTAGGTTTCCTGGTGTATAATGTCTTGTCTTTAGTGGATCTCGTCGTCTTTTATGTACATGTGTGAAATATATGAATGGATCTATTTTTTGCATGTAGCCTTTATTGAGATGGTAGTAGTAGAAAGTGCCTAATTTAATGAAGAATATTTGTATTATTTTCTGTTTTATGTATTTTGTAAAATTTCGCCATCACCCAGAGCTAATGTTTTTAATAACGAATCATTCTAAATAAGAAAGGAAATTAAGTAAATAACAAACTAAGACTGCACATATAAACATGTAAACACAGAGAGAAGATGGCGTTTTGAACTTAATGTCTACTTTTATATTTGTATACGGTATACCCCTGATATTGAGCCCTTTAAACCATACATATAGCATACCTTCTTTATTTTATATATATATATATATATATATATATATATATATATATATATATATATATATATATGTATATTTATATATATATATATATATATATATATATATATATATATATATATATATATATATATATATATATGGTTAAAATGATCCAAGGAGAGAAAATGTATATTTTCTAAAAAGTGGGAAACCGTTATAACGTGGATTTGTTTTAGTGTATATATTATATTTGATTCTTCATAAATACACACATTATATATATATATATATATATATATATATATATATATATATATATATATATGTGCGTGTGTGTGTGTGTGTGTGTGTGTGTGTGTGTGTGTGTGTGTGTGTGTGTGTGTGTGTTTCCAGTGTTGGAGAACGCCGGGATCGCCTTCCAAGTTCGATATTTTCTTGAAACCAGTTCCTTCAGAGATTGTCCACAGTGAGAATGAATGGTGAATGCCGTGTATCAAACTTTTGCAAATTTAGCACCCCTCCATTTTCCCCGACACTCGTTGTACCCTTTACATATGTATTAAGTAGTATCGCTCACACCAACATGTATCTGATCACCTATTACTGTACTATGTAAAAGTATTTCTTAATAAATCCGATCCTGTTCGCTTTTGTGTATGTGAGGTGTGAATTCAAAATTAACTCTTAATTCTAAGTAATGCCGAGACATATATCACCGTGTTTGTGTTGTCAATGCATTTAGGAAGGTGTGCGGAGACGTTCTCGACATGGTCTACTTGCCAAAATTTTAAATGTTGAATATTTTTAATTATTGAATAGATCATTTTGCCGATGCGTAAAAATCATATATGTATTTGTTTATCTACCTTACTTAAGTACAATGGATTTTCCACTGTAATTGTTTTCACGTACGCCCTTCAACCTGATAGTAGATATTTCTCTGTGAATTATGTATGAACTTATTTGAGCGTATTTATGATTGCAATTATGTGATTATGGTTGAGCATGTTTTCTTATTCTGCGCAACTCGTGTACGTCTAAGAACGAACCACACGCCTCCGTATAACGGATAATGGCTGAGTGAAAGCAAGTTTACTTAATCAATTTAGCACCGACACTTATGCTGCCACCGGCTTAGCTGATAACGCGCTCACAGAAGATAAACGTAAGAAACTTGTTAAAATCTCTGCGTAAAATTACCGTCTCTCTTGCTTTTCGACATCAGCTAGTGCTTCGGGTACTTAATACTTACATTTTTCCCTTCTCTTTTTGTTTCTTTCGTGAATATTGTTTCCTTTACACTCCCCTTTCATCTTTCTTTTCTTTTATCAATGTTTATATTGGTGAGAAGCAACATCTTTCCCTTTATTCCTTTTCTCCCTACATCCCGTTTTTCATTTTTCATTCACGCATTACATGTAAGATCTGAAATGATATTACACAAATAAATATTGCGCCGGCAATTTTTATATAAGTAAAAAAAAAAAGAAAAATGTGTAATAAATTAATTTATGTACATGACATCCGCAGTAAGACAGGATGTGATGCAAGGTATGTTTTTCTGCACATATGTACAGTGGGGCACAGGGTAAAATCTGTCCAATCATCACGATCACTATTACCCTATGACATCGACCAGACATCTTTTAGTTCAATGGGTAAGGTGCTACCTCAGGGTTGAAATTTCTCGGATTACGCACCTTCTCCCATCTAAAATAGGAACAAATGCCACGCTTTAATTCCGGTCAAAAAAGATATTGTATAAAATGATCATTCCCTGGTGAATATTTCTTTTTAACAAAGATAGGAATGTAATGTTGTAGGGATATTATTATTATAAATAAATAAATAATAATAATAATTGTATATAAAATAAAATAAAACTAAATAAAATAAAACTAAATAAAACTATAATATAAAAACTAAATTAAAAATAATAATAATAAAAAATACTCCCGGCATGCAACAAAAACTGTTCCTGGCGAAAATCCGGACTTCTCGTCGAAAGACGTAAAATTCAATCTCTTCACTACGAACCTTGCTACGGACAACACCTGTCCGACTTCTCTCTGTTATATGGTGTGTAATAATACGTAGTAATTTCTTCTCTTTTTCATATGTACCATAAAATAAATGTAACCTAAAATTTACACACATCAATACACAGAAAAAATATAAATAATTTGTAAAAAATTCATATACAATTTACAATGTTTCCTGTTATTTCTGTACGTTTTCTTTCCATGAATCCCGTTTTACATTGACTTTTCTCTTCAATGAAGGTTTCTCAGTTTTTATTTTATTTTTTTTTATTCTCAGTAACCTTTTGCGTATTAATGAAAATATCAACTTGAGTCTGTCGAAGGAATTAAATGAATCGTATTTTGTGTAAAGTGTTTATTTAACATTTTATCTATTTTTAAAATCAATTTCACCCCATGAAAGGTAGTAGAGCCATTAAGACATAAGAGCTTACTGGATATGGAAGAATTAGTAAACATAAACGTTACTAAGGAGCAAGAACAAAAGAGTAATTGGAAGGACAGTAAAAAGCGACTTAGATTAAAAATGTAGAATATTAAATTTGGCTGGAAATCATGGAGCCGGAATAGAGTTTCACAATTGTGAAGTGCGTAAAACTAAACTACAGTGTAACCCGGATATAAAAGACCCGGATATAAGATAAACCCGCATATAAGAGAGATTTTCTCTGCTCATAAATTATAGCCTGTGTTAATGTATATATAATAGACCAAACCCGGATATAAGAGAAACCCGGATATAAGATAAACCTGGATATAAGTTACTTCTTCTCCGGTCCCGACAACTCTCTTATATCCGAGTTACACAGTATTAACATAGAACATACGGTTACATCTAAACAAATCAACTGTAAATTGTTGAAACCTCGTCGTTAGTTTAGTACTTCGTTTATATTTAAAAAAAAGTTTAAGTACCCTGGCAAAGAGCTCATACAAACAGTTACCTTAAAGTAATTACAGAAAAGGCATAGATGGTGATGGGGTGGGGCAACTTTACGAACATTTTTTTCGTTCTGTTTCCCACCCCTTTTCAAATCTTCTCCATTTCTTTTGTTTTATGTCTGCCCTGTCTCGATCACAGACATTTCTTTCTTTTTCGTTTTTTTTTTCTACTAATTCAACTTCCGTATAGACTATTTCCTGTCTTCCAAACACTTTTACTTCACATATTGAGTGGTCAAAAGAAGTCGCGGCTAGGGAAGACTTTGTTTCCAGTCGATCTCCTATTCCCAGAGGAAAAAACAAAAACAAATTGGTGTTGAATAACGGTCAGAGACGTAAGATCAAAATATGTCTACAATCATATTCTCACATTCTTCCTATATTCGGGTAATACTAGTGGATGTCTATCATATATTAACGTCATTAGATATCACCTAGCTAGCCTCTGGCATTCCCTAGTTCTCGCCTCATCCAACTTTTTCCAGTTTCCAAAAATCAAATCTCACTTGAAACGAACAATGAAACAAGGAAATTCAAAAGAATGAGATGAGGCAGCTGTTCGTTATTGTAAACAAAAAAAGTTCCGGGAACGCTTCCATTAATGGAAATTACGCTGGATAAACTGTCTGGATTTAGAAGGGGACTACTTCGAAGGAGGTTACTCGCTGAATTTATATGTGTTGTAGTTTTCTTTTTATAGCACCGCAGTCCATATTTTCTGATTGGATCTCGTATGTAGTTAATTTCTATAAGAAGCAATAATGAAATTATCATTTTTTTTTAAAAATCATAGAAAATTAATATTTACTAGTGTTATAGAATTTTTTGAAAGCAAATATTTAGTATTTTTCTGAGTGAGAAATATGTCCAACAGCAAAGGTCGTATATTTTTGTTCTTCAGGTAACACTATCTAGAGAGCATAGCGCCATGGCCAATAAAGCCACTCCAGAACATAATCTCTCCGCTACAAAAACTTCCAACAGCGTTTGTCGGTGTTTTTTCTATCGTAGAACATACTTAACAAGATTTAGCAAACAGGTATGTCGGGACTGAAGAGTTTTTCTTTTTTTATTTGTCCAGATATCATTTCGCATCGTCTCACCCAACTGAATTATTTTGCATTTTTGTATCGTTTAAGTAAACACGTTTTCGACTCAACATACAGTAGGATAAATAAAGGTTTCCCGGCCAAAATACATCGAAGAGAAGATTACAATAATTATAAGCGCTTCCTTTCTCTTCCCCTCTTCTATGAGATCTATGAAAACGTATGACTAAACGCATACACTGTATTCAAGACTATATATATACCTATCAATATATCTATCTACATTTTCTTGCTTCCTCTCTTTTCTTGCTCTACTTTTTGGAAAAGATTCCGAAATTTTTAAACTTCTTTTCTGTCTTCCTAAATCTCAATTTTGTCTTGTCAGCCTAAAGGAATTACTCTGAAACTATCTTAATTAAATTCTATGCGCTTTGGCGATGTTCTTTTTCCATAGGCATTCTCTGAAGAAGAGACATTACCGATAATCAGTACATTCAGCTCTAAACAAAGACATGCAAACACAGATATCGTGCAATTTAAAAGGGATAAAATAGGTCGGAACAATGTGACATAGTGAATAAAACATATTGTCCCTTCCTTTCGTGCAAAGGATTCTCTCTCGGTAGACAATGTTGTCAATATCTTATAAAAGTTGATCTTATTACGCGCCGTCGGTGTATTCTGATCTAAATTATTTGACGAAACAAGAGAAGCAAAATCAGGAGTTGAATGATTTTTGATGGGTTAGTAGGATAGGTTGATTTTGCACTTTTTTTCCAAAATCAGTTTGTACTACTCTAGATAGTTAGGACAATGAGATAAAACCTCCTACCAAATTTTAAACTCCTAGCTTTACATCCTTCTGAGGAAATGCCATCAAAACTGGCGTTGAAAATACGTTTATAGAGTCATAAATTTTGGCAATATTTGTTTGAAATATGTTATTATTTCAACAGTAAATAAAAAAAGCTTGCTATTTTAATAAATATAATTCATATTACATGAAGCCTAATTCAATTCAAATATTCATGTCATCAAAATTTTCAGTCTAAGTGTCTTTAGAAACAAAGTTTTTCTTTGCAAATATGCATCTGTCTTGCTTCAAATCCTTACACAAAATGAGAAACTTCATTTCACTGCACTTTCAACACTCTGAGGATATAAAGGAAAATCAGGCAACTTCAATTCTGCGATATTTATAAGAGATGCTTAAATTTCAATTTCTGAAAATTTTTCACTCATTCCATTTTGAGATAGATTGATTAGTTCTGAACAGTGCCAGGCTTCAATGTTGATAGCTGGTATTTTATTGAACATTTTATTGGGTATCTTACCACTTCTGAAAGGATACAAAACCACTTTCTATTTTAATTAAACAATCCATGTCTATTCTCTTCTATTTTTAATGACTAGAATTAAAAAAGATGCCCTTTAAATCCAGATAAATAAGACTATTTGTTTAATGGACAGAATTTCCCCAAGTGCTATTTTTGTCACTTCCGATTCATCTGACTACATCATCGAATACGACACATTCTCAGGTAACAAAGTAAAATATTGGCTGTTCTTGAATAAAATATTGTTAATTTCTTCAGACTGTTCCTTAATACTTTGTATCATATTGAATATATACAGCTGCTGGTTATTTGTTTCAACACTTAATCTCAAGGCAGCTAACTGCGTACAGTACAATAATGAATTTAATCTGAAGTGTCCACATACAAATTTAACTGGTTGCTAAAGTTACCCATCTTGAATTACTTACTGGTCCAATTTTCCACGCAGCAAATGTAGAGTTATTTTACGTTTTGAAATCTCTCGCGTATATTCCAAATACGTATTTGGTCTTTACTTAGAACCCCCGTTTTTACTATAGAACCATATTATCAAAATAACCACTTATTTTCATAAATTCTACTCGTGGCAAATCATGAACATTCCATTCACACAATTCACTGTAAAAGCAGCCGGACTTCTTGTTGTACTATCAACAAATTTAAACAAAAAACACTCTGATGTAATGAAAAACCAATTGTATGTAATTTTCAACGGACCTTCTTCGCCGTAATTAGAGTATTTGTATTGTCCAGAAGAACGACCTTAAAGATGTCTATACTATCAATTTCTCCCAAAACACGAAAAGCTTCTTTAGCTAGAACAGCACCAATGGTACCTGTATTTGGAACTACTCTATGAGTCAGGAATTTTCCAGTCTCTGTTGTTCTCTCCTGTGTAAATGTTAAATTGCGTTCTGGGCTACATTCAACTTTTAGTTTAATGTCACTAATTTTTGAAAAAAAATTATTACTCTAGGAAATAATAATAATAAACTACACTGAAAATTTATATTTTACTTTAAAATTTCGCGATTAATACCTTCCTTTACCTTATATTACTTCAAAGTTTCCTATGTAAATTAAACATGACGCACGCTAAGAGAACGGTGTAAAGGCAAATATTCACCCACGAAATTTAAATCCGGTTCATCTACAATAAAAATGAAAGTTTGTTGCCTTTTAGTTATTCTTCGGAATAGACCTATTGCTTAAAATAAATTAGGATATGACTATGATTTATATTGATTTTACTGAATTCATACTGAACACATTTCTTTCAGGAAGAAAATAAAGTTTTTAATTGATCTTTACCTGCGATTCAAATACGTCAGTATAGCCTTGTTTAACTCCCCGCAAATAAATTATTTTAAAATTAAATTTATAAAGTATGTTATTTCTTATAGAATAATTATATGAGTAATCTTTTACATGTTTATCTTTTCCTGTATTTTAAAGTAATATTAAACCTCAGTTTTCAATTTATGTATATTCACTTTATTATTAAGCATGGAATAAACCGGCCTGCATATATATTTAATTTAACACCGCAACAATCTCTGAGATATTAATTTGATTTTAATTGCATTTCCTCAAATGGATTTGAAATTTTAAGGTAAAATATTTTCTGTGTGGTTTTATGAAATAATACCTTAACTATCTACATGTGTCCAAGTTTTTAGTTTAAAAATCAACATACCCTAATGTTTAGAGACCAAGTCTACAAAACCGTTACTACTGTTTGTTCGTTCCTCGCTGGTCACAAAATCATTGTGATATTACGCGAAAGTAATCTAAGCTAAACTTACAAAATATGTTGGGTAACTCGGTAAGGAGTTGCGGTTAACGAGCTAATGTAGAAAAATCTGAGTAGTGATTTCGATCCACCTTGTCTGATAGCCACTCATGTCTTTGTCTCAAACTAAAAATGTTACTATTCTATTTTTTAAGTCATAAGTAGTTTCAGCTGCAAGCCCAGAGGACAATGGTAGTGCCTTTCTTTCGTGTGGGCGTGAGTTTATTGCCTGGCACCTGAGTCGTCTCAAAAAGTGGAAGTGTCGATGGGAGCTTGAGCTATTTTTCCACGGTATTTCCGTTAAACCCACTTTAAAGTGCGCCTTGTGTCATATTGGATAGCGGCATGGGCTTACTGAAAAAACACACAGGTGTGATTTCTGCTGTAGGGAAACCGATTATCGTGGCGATTGTCCAAATATAAACACCATTGGGTATAAAACCCTATATTTTACAATCAATAAGTGAAGCACAAGTAAGAAACGGCTACACATAAATAGGATCGGAATAACTAAAATAAAACTTTTGTATAAATCAGATAGGATCGACAATTATATAAGTGTTTTCTGGAATTTGAGTGGAGAATACAGTCACGTGCTATACTTCCGACTAGGCCCGTATCCAAATAAACTGGTCGCCGGGTGCATTCTAGCGTAAACCGGGAAGATTTCGTTTGGAGCTGATCAGTATAACTCTATATACACCGATTTCGGGGGAAATAAAACACACAGCAAAAAACCAGTCAGCAAGTGAATGTGCTAACGGAAAGCAGTGGTACCTGCAAACACCCGACAAGAATTCCCTCGTTACTACGACAGTAACTCAGTCAGCGATGACTACACACGATTCAAAGGAATATTCACACAACTCAAGGAAATATACATAGCCATGAACAAAAAGTGCTTCTGATCATCATCTGTATGTCCATTTCCTTTTGGAACCACCATAATCAGATTTCACGTATATGCACTTACACACACAACGTTTCTACTAATGTGCTTCACCACCTCTCTCTCACACACACACACACACACACACACACACACACACACACACACACACACACACACACACACACACACACATTCAGTCATCAGCCAAGCATACACTGTTAAAATGTGCATCAGACACACGCATATATATGCACACTTTATATTGATCAAGGCATATCATATTCCGAACTACTCCTTAAATGGACATTTTTTTCGAAATTTTGAACTTTGATTTTTTTAAGAACAAGCACATTGTTTACCATGCAAAAACAAATTTTAATATGTATATAAATATATGATTATTTCGATTTGGTTTTCCTTTTTACTTATGTAAAAAATATGTCTTTGCGTTATGTTGTATTTGGGGGCACGATACTCAGAATTTATTTTTTCATTTTTAATTATGGTAGGCTGAATCTTACACCAATAATAATACGGACATTATCTTTGACGCAACGGAATAAACCCAGAATAGAAGAAGGTAAGAATAAAAAAGTCATTCAAAATTGATTTATTTTCGGAAAACAAAAGGAATAGAGAGGAAGTTAAAATGAACAGATAGGTTGGGGAAAAATGAAAAACAAAACAAACACGGTCTCTCGAATAAGAGTTGATAGGTTGGAAAGAAATCTTAATTTAAATATTACGCCCAGGACTCTCTCTTCCGGACGCGAGAAATGACAACGTAATATTATTCTGCTAATAGCTGTCATTATTGCGAATTCTAAATACAAAAGCAAAAGTTTGAGTAAAACGATGAAAAAAGAAAAGACAGATATGCATTTACAATATATATTTACATGAGTTCAATCTCATTAAAACACCCTCGTCATTAATACTTTATCTTACATACACAATATATTCCAACGTATTAATTGTTATAATTAAGAAAAGATGAGGACAATTTTGATTTTTTTTAAAAATGCAAAGAAAAGAGAATGAATAGATGTTAGTGTTATGACATTTTATCAAAAGTAAATTCGGCTGATTTAGGTAAAACTATATTCGATCAATATACTTTATACTTAAGTTTAATTAAATATTCAACAAGAATCAAACGTTGATTATTATCCATTGACACTCATTAGATATTTGCGAGATGAAAACCATTTCAACAGAAGTCAGTTTTTAGACCAGTATATGATATTGTTATATTACGTACAAGCCACGCCAAATAATCATCTGTCGGTCCATCTTAATATGTCTTACCCATTTAAAAATCAGCTGGTAATACACAATGGTAATGATAGTGTTAACGGCTTCTCCACAGGGAGACAATTGGCATTCAATAACCGAGCAGCCAGTACTGCATTTGTTTGAAGTTTATTCAGTCTTACTCGTGAAAAGTTTCAGTAAAACATACTTTTTAAATTAGGTAACTGTTATGGCTCCTTGCAGTATTGATTGCGGTTTCCTTTCCTAAAGTTGAGCTTTAAGTAATGTGGAACACCAACATCTTGATTATGTCATTAATTTCTCTGCGAGTTACACGTGCTATCCACTTTTTTTTTACAGTTGGTGAATGTCCTCGAGTGATTTAATTTCTTTTATTTGGTACCGTGTTTTTATGATTCTGTGAAACCAGTCCACAAGGTTTCAAGAAGTCTGGTCCTCACTAGGACCTTTATACTTTATTCGCTGGATGATATTGCATCCATTGATCTGAGAAAGCAGTTGTTTACATAGGTACCTCCACGAAATGTAAAAAAAAAGAGCATAGCTTGATGAAAAAGACGCCAAACTTGACGAAAACAAAACTTTATCGTCTAAATGTTTATGCTATTTTTAAGAGGAAAGATCAAAGTATTTTGTGGTATGTTTTTACATTTTTTAATCGTTCCTAACACGTCCGAATATTTCGTTAAAAATCTTGTTTTTCCCGAGTCAGCAAAATTGACCATTTTTTTCCATTTCATAGAATCAATGAAAATCTCAGTTTGAATTTTTTTAAATATCAATTATCATTTTTTAAAAACTTATTTTAAGAAAATCAGAAATTATAATGTTTATTTAAAATATTTTGAACCAAGCTTAACTTAGCTTTTGCGCCTAAAAGATGTAATTTGAAAATAAATCAAAGCAGGTCATAAACTTTCGCGTCATTTGACAGGTGTTTAATGACCTATTGATGGATTCCGTGAGGATAATTTGTTCTACGGAAGGAGAAAAGTGAAATATTTCACATTTAAGTGAACAAATTATTTGCCTCGTTATTTTTAACGAAAACTTTCAGCGCTCTAATGTTTTTTTGTACTTACCTTTACGTTTATGATGCTTCATGCAAAATATATTATAAAGAAATTAAAAAAGACTGTGACGAATGAGATTAAATTTTATAAGAAAGGTATCTAATTAATTTATAGGTACCTTTCTCATGAGATTTTATCAGAAGTGTACATAAAATACTATAATTTTATGTACATTTACTACATTTTACTGCGTTATCTGTATTTCCATTCATTTTATTAATTTTGATATTTCATTTATGGAAAAATGCCATACACTGAGATTAATATAAAAATAAGATCATATAAATTTTAGGTACCCTTCTCATTTGAAATTGAAAAATCAAATAAACTTCTCCGCACGTGTTTCGCAAAATTAAAGGCCTTAACAGCGGAGAACAATGCTTAACTTAAATAACGCAACTTAATTGTATTCTGGTTGGTCTTCCGTACTTTATAATTAGAGCCCGATTATAAACACAAAAATACATTCTTAATTACTTCCTGTCTTCTGATTAGAAAAAACGATACAATTTACAAAGCGCTAAAAAAGATCTCTCATAAGGACACTTAGGAAACCCGACGCGGCTTTTAATTAATTTTACAATATTTTAACAAATTAATTTAAAAATCTATTATAATTAAAAGAATAACAAATAACTGTATTAAAAATTCATTTTTTATCAAACATTTTTTCCTTTCAGAAAATATTGTCCATATTCATAAAAACAACAAAAAAGCAAATAAAAGCATTTGAAATTAAATAATATCTTTGTTTTATTGAGTTTTGTATGTTTCAATTCAGAGCTGATTTTCAGGTACAATGGGTCCAATTAAAAAAAAAAACTTGATTTGCATTCTTCAAAGCCTTGTGCTTTTAACTATTGTAATCACTAAACCCGACGCGGGCGAATTTCTAGGGTTTTCTTAAAATTAGTTGGTGGGGGTGGGTAATAAATATAATAAAAAATATTTCTGCCATGACTTTAATAAAAAAAACATATTTATAATAATTTACATCATCTGTGAATACGTTCTGAAAGTTTCATTAACATCCGAGAATTATTTTTATTTTTGCTAGATTTCCAAAAATAATGGGTGTCATACAAAAAAAAACGTGCTAAAAATTGTATATGTTATTTTACTAGTGACGGTGATACAAAGATAAACAATGTTTTTGTAATCAAAATTTATAATGTTGTAAAAAGGAAATTTTTTTTTAAATAATGAAAAAAAACTTTGGTCTTTCCGCTTCATGATAACATAAGCATTTAGACGATAAAATTTTGTTTTAGTCAAGTTTGGCGTCTTTTTCATCATGCTATGCCATTCTTTTAGCGATTTCGTGGAGGTACCTATGTTTACAGCTGATAGTTTAGCTAGTTCAGAAAGACTTAGGCCCTATTAACAATATCCATATGAATGCCCCGAAGTGACGATTCTATTTGAGAACATGTCATGAATTTATTGTTTAATGATTTATTTTAGTAGCAACTGACAATTTGTGCAAGGTGAGCAATAAACATGAAGGAATAGATAATATGCCATATTATAAAATTTTAATTTCTGGACGGACAAAAAGGCGGCATACGGACTTGTTATACCTAACCATGCGCAACTTACAAATAACAATGAATAAGAAAAAACTTTGACAGTGCCCTGATTGTCCTCGAGGTGACATATTTAAAGCATTGTCCTTGGGAATCTCACCAAGTTTTGACACTCGGAGTCAGATCAGAAGTTCGACCAACTGCATTTAGAAGATGAAACACGTCATAAATTTTTGCTGATCTGGTGTTATATGGGCTAGTCAAGCAGAAGACAGATATAACCAATTGTCTCTTTTTCCACCCATTGAATTCCTCGTTATCACGTTGGATACCTTTTTAGCGCCCAGAAGATGAGGTGCCGGGTGAAGACAATCCTATATACAAAACCCTTAATCAACTAACACGAAACAGGAAACTCTTATTCAATAAATATATTTCAAAATATCCGTTAAAAGTTAACAAACACTGTACATACGTATAAAAAAAAAAGAAAAAAATTATATACATACGTTCATTTACATCCTGTCCCGGTTATTTATATAGTGAACTGCAAATAAAGAAATATCTTTTAAATTTACTAAGTTAATCCTTCTAGTTAATTTTCAAAACGAGCATTGTAACTCGCTGGTTAAAAAGCAAATACAGTTTATATTGATATATGTGTGGTCAGTGTAAATCATGGCGTGGAGAGTGGAATCGACGAGCCGATTTCCATCTCTAGGCTAGGTTAGTGCGTTCCATTTCGAACGCATGCCCTTGGGAAAGGAATCTTATTTCCGCCAGATTTGGCCAATTTCGGAGTGTATATCAGAATCTCTAATCTGTGATGTGACCAATCCAAATGACAATCGGTGTACATGGCAACCCGAAAGCACTTCACTATATTTTCCAAGAATATATGGTCATTGGCCGATGAGAAAGAAAAATTCTGGATTCACGATCGCCTAAGCCCTGAAAAGAAATGGTATCAAAAAGTGGAGGTATAATTCCTAAATTAGCCGCTTGCTGACAGCTTTATCTACATGCACGTTAGTAAAATCTTTTAATTGCAAAAACACATTTGTGTGTTTATCTTGTAACCTCTGACCTACTGCAATCAATGTTTTAACGCAGTTAGATTGATTGCCAACCTACTTTGCTATTTTGCTGGGCGGTGATATAGAAGAGATATATTTCTGTGTTTTATAAGGCTATTAGTGCGAAGTGGGCATACATTCTCTTGAACGGAACTTGAATTCTATTCTAGGATTATAACATGCTATTATCACTGGCAAATTCCATTGAAAATTAGAGAAATATATGTTAATATATTTGATGGCGTTTATGTCCGGTCAATATACGAGTGCTTCTAGGAAGCCGTTACTGTCTGCTCCAGGGTTGGCACATCGGCTACTTAACCGGTTACTCCATTCGGCTTCTCTGGTGATGGTGGCTATACTCTCAACAGAATTATATATATATATATATATATATATATATATATATATATATATATATATGTATATATATCTGTCAAAGAAGGACTAATTTTCCTGTTGGGTAAACAGACTTATAGCTCAATGCGAATGATTGGGTTCTATATATATATATATATATATATATATATATATATATATATATATATATATATATATATAATCTGTGTAGTGATGACATAGCATCGATGGACTGATGGCTCCCTAGATTGAAATCCAAGGCTACGGTGGTAGGGTTCCCTAGATCACATTAACTGACACGTGTCCGTGACCACGCCGGGAGGGATGATACCTGCTAGTTCTTCTTGCTCAAGATACGCTACGCATTAACGAATACCTCCCCAGCATTCAACACAGGTATACGGCACGAACTAGTCCGGTGGTCACTCAGAAATCGGCTCTACGACTAGAACCAGTCATGAGCTTGGAGATAATGAAAATATAGCTTACATTTGGAGAACGGAGATGATAATGCGTTGAACGATAATTCATCACCGATTATTTTAATAAACATTCAGATTGACGAATTTGACTGTTTCTTTTTGGAGAATGCTTCAGTCGTAATACGAAAGTTATATAATTAGCTCAGGCAAATTAAAACGTTGTTTCTGGCGAATGGTTACCCTGAATGTGTGATTACAGCTATCATTGGACATGCAATGCAAGATTTAATGGAATTAAAGTGTCTGGTCCATCTAAGTGTCCTGTATATATGAGACTACCGTGAATTGGTCCCAGTTGTCTGGTATACGCCGATAAAATATCTTATTTGGTCAGTCGGTGTTTTAATTCGTTAGATGTCCGGAATATTTTACTACCAGGAGGGATTTTCCTTCTTTTCGTAAGGATGACTTATCTACACATCAGAAGAGTTTAGTCATTTATCAATATAAATATCAATGTCGGCTATGTGGTAAACCTATCCAGCGGTTGGAGGTTAGAATCGCCCAGCATGTGCCGGGCCAAATACGTAGACGCGTGTCTTTAGCATCCGGACGCTCACAGGCTCATGGGTCTGCTTTTGCCGAACATTTATTGCATTCAGTCGCTTGTAGGACTGGCTACTCTAAGGATTTATTCACTGTTCTGTGCAGGGCACGTAGGAAACTCAACATTAACATCTTGGAGGCACTATACACAGTCTGACCCTCTGTAAGCTGGAAGAATTAAAGCACAAACACGTACAATTTGGTTATTTCGTAGCCAATTTTAGGTCAAATTGAGAGAAAATATTTAAGTTCTTCTTTGCTATCCCCTCCTTTTCCTGCTATTGTAGAATTCGCTCGTTGGAAAAAAAAATTCTCGGCAATTTATTTTTATACTGACGATATAATTTCGGAATATGAGTCGGTCCAAATATAGCTAAAGTTATTTTTATTCGTTGTGATAGTGTATTTCTAAAATAAGATACAATACTATGATCGCTGTCTTACAAATTATTATTATTATTATTATTATTATTATTATTATTATTATACACACACATATATATATATATATATATATATATATATATATATATATATATATATATATATATATATACTTATTACTATAAACGTTATTTTTAGTGGGTTCACTCATTTGAATTGCTCTCCTTGTTTATGTTTCTTTTTCTTAAACAGTGAAATCTACCAGCGGCCAAAATTGAGAAGTTATTCTTATGAAAAAAAAGTCCCCGATAAGAATCGAAGTTGTATCCCATTTTCCGTAAAAAAAAACGATTTTTTTTTCATCCAATGTGATACTATGAATTTGAACAACTAGGCCAACCTGACAATACGTGGTTAGAATGAACTATTTAAGAAAATACGTTTCTCGTTGGGACTTCTACGAATTTATATCTGCTAGAATCAGTTTCGTACCGGAAACGTAAATAGCAGTAGTTTTGAAGGATTGTATCTCCTGACATTATATGTTGTTGATATAAACGTTAATTTTAGAGGATACACCTGTATACCTCGTGATGACTGTAAGTGTATATATTAGTATGGGTGTGTGTATAAGTGTGAGGACTCAATACCTCCGCAAGCATGTCTGTCTTGTGTGGGTTAGAAATGTGGGTAGGGCCTTATTTGTGGGGTTATATATCAAGTCTATCTATGTTCTTAAATTTGTGATTAAGCCCGTCTGGCTGAAAGGTTTTTAGGCGCAGAATCCACTTATCTTCATGGTCTTCTAAAAAGTTTCTAATGTTATCTACTCTGAACTTTTCTATTTTATCAATTATAGTGAATTTGGCATGGGTTTTAAAATCGTATTTTTTGTAGGTGGAAATGTTGTTCTACAGGTAATAATCTTTCATGGCGTGCCGACTTAATTCGATTGCGATAATTATTAATTCTGTAGGGAAAGGGCCATTCAGAATTTCCTACATATTGTTTCTGACATAGTGTGATCTCTAGGATGTTAAAATATGATACGAATTCTGCAGTTAGATTCGGGGTAGATTTTGAAGGTAGATTTAGTGACTGAAGTAGTGAATGAATTCGTGTGTATAATGTGGTTGCAGTATAAGTTTCTTTTGTTTTTACATGGTTGGGAAAATCCTGTTTTTTATTGTTTTGGGTTTATTACGGATAATCTTATCCCCTGAAATGTGGTTACTACCTCTAATTTCCATTAGGTTCGTAGGCCTACGATATAGTAGAAAACCGTGTTCCTCAGACAATTCAAACAAGTCTGGTTTGAGATGTAGTATTTCCCAGTGACTTTTGATTATCTGAGATAGTGGAGGCAGAGGGGGTTTGAAATTGCTTACTTGATGGATGCGGCTGGGTGTATTTTTAA
>OZ038490.1:68828958-68911458 GCA_964036315.1 Acanthosepion esculentum
CTTCCGACGAGTTGCAAAGGGACTGCAAAGGCGGCTTCGAGAGCCACAGGCAAGTTCGAGATTTTCCGAACGCTGGCGTTGGGTCGGTATCGCTGGTTTGTCTGATCACACTTTTTTCCTTCGCTTACACGCCGTGGTGAAGGGAACGAGATAAATTACCTATTGATTTTACATGTTTTTCGTATCCAATTGCGTATTTCAATTTGTTTCTATCTATCTATCTATCTATCTATCTATCTATCTATCTATCTATCTATCTATCTCAGTTTATTACCTATCTATCTAAGTTTATTACCCTTCTATCTATCTATCTATCTATCTATCTATCTATCTATCTATCTATCTATCTATCTATCTATCTAAGTTTCTTACCTATCTATCTATCTATCTATCTATCTATCTAAGTTTATTACCGATCTATCTATCTATCTATTTATGTATCTACCTATCTTTCTCGGTCTTTTAATATACATTTATCTCTCTATCCATTTTTATATATGTGTGTATGTCTGTTTGAACATATCTATATATTTATCTGGCAGTATATATCTATCTCCTTGTCTTTCATATCTACATATCTATTCATGTCTGCATATATCTGTTCACATCTATCTGGCTGTCTGTACATATGTATCTCTCTCTCTTTCTCTCTTTTTCTCTCTCTCTCTCTCTCTCTCTCTCTCTCTCTCTCTCTCCCTGTGCATATATATATATATATATATTCTTGAGTCAAAGCCGGCATAGATGCTTTTATTCCTTCTCGGAAATATTAGTTAAATCTCAATCTCCTAGTTGGTTCACAGCCACATGTTAGGCTTCTATAGCCCACAGGAATCACTGCTTTCTCTTATTCTGTTTTTTTCTTTATCAGACCACGCAATGACAGTTATACTGAGCGGCCAATCTTCTAGATACTTTAGGTATCCCCTAGAGCACTATCCTTGTTTTTTTTTTTTCATTTTTTATTATCAACATTCCTGATGACATCAGTACTCAACTTGGTGCCTAAGCTGATGACATAATCGTTTACTCCTGTCTTGATACTGAGTCTGATCAGTTGGATAAGGTCAATTTGGCGGTTGATCTCAAAATCAGTCTGCTAAATGCGATAGAGAATGGTTTATTAAGTTTAACGCGTCTAAAAACAACTGCTAAGAGATTTCCTTCAATATGACGTGCTCGACAATTACTCTCGTCAGAATCTATTTTATGTATCTAAATTTTAACCATTCTCTGATGCTTAGAATATTGCTGCCACATATGGTCTGGTGATCCTGCTATATATTTAGAGATTCTTGATAACATCCAAAGAAGAATCAGCAATATTACTGATACTGACGTCTTGGATTCAGTCACTTTCTCACCGCCGTAATGTTGCCTTTAATAGTAATTGTTCGGAGGATCTCTTCAGTATGTTACATAAACCTTTTGAATTTAAGCGCAGTATTACATTGGCAACAGGATCATATCAACTTACAGTTGGATTGGCTACATGTAACTGTATTTTCTATGGTAACAGTTTCTTTTCTTGCACTTGCCTCTTGTAGAACTCTCTTCCAGATCCAGGCTTTTTTGCCGATTTTGATCTTCAAACATTTAAATGCAATACAATCGTTAACTACTGTTATTTTCTGAATATTCTTATACTGTTCTCGCTTCCTTATAATGTTTTTGTTTACTAATTCTTTCAAACACAGTCACCCCCTGGTGGCTTAGTGACTTTACTACCTTACTTGGGGTAAATTTGATTAAATAAAATCTATCTCACTATCTATTCATATATATCTATTTATATTATCTATCCATCTATCAAACTGTTCATATCTGTTTATCGATATATCTATCTCTTCATATCTCTTTATATATTTATACGTTCATATCCGTTTATCTATATACCTATCTATTCATATCTGTCTATCTATCTATCTATGTTTCTTTTATACCACAATTATTTCTCATCATCACTTTTTCTTTTATTTCGACAAAGGAATAAGACATTTCATTCAACTTGTTGAGTTCTGCACAAGGCCACCAGCTGTGAAAACTGAATAAAACTAACATTTACGAATATGCCGTCATATTTAATCAAATTAACGTCCTAACTTATATCTCTAGATTAAGTTGCCTCAAGTACTGAATAGCACATGGAATTTAGTTATAGCTTGTGAAGGCAAATCTCTATACGTCTTTGACAACTATGGTTTGCTAAACATTGATTTAAAGAGAAACACCCCTAGAAAGACTATTGTATAGTATTTGGCAGTAGTTAGTTTATTTCAATACAAACTATGTTATGCAGGAGCCCACTAGTTGTAAGAGCCGAGAAAGTATCGTATTTACGATACATTCGTGATAATTTATGGAATTAATTTATTAAATTATAACTTTGAGGCGGGATTTGTGAATTACTTAATAACACAAATTTAAATTTGCCTTATCAGCCTGTAAATGTCAATCTCACTGCTGTCTTAATTAGCTAAATTTCGTGAAAATTGCTTCACAAGAAATTTCCCGCGACCAATGTCATGGAATCTCATTTGAGGCATTGCATTTACATTCGTTGATAAAATGTCTAAACTCTCATTTGTGTGAAACCGTCTTTTATCAATGATGACAATTAGCTTAAAATGAATGAATCATTTAGTTGTCAAAGAAGGCAGTATTATATCAGACCTTATACATTAGCGCTAAAGAATCACCAGAACTTAGCTTTATGAAGTAACAAAAAAAAACATACCTGAACTGGAAACAAGTACAACTGAAATGCTTATTGCATGTAACTAGAACGGAAAACAAGAAATAAAAGTGAGTTGCTGATTTTGTACACTAACACAAAGAAAATGTTCGAAAGAGCGATATCAGTTAGTGGACTGTAGTAAAATAGGTTTACTATTTACATTGTTCGGACTGTTGTCCTCATATTTATTGTCATATTCACATACTTCATCATCGGTCTTTATTTCCGTCCTGGGCATGACGTTAAACTACATCCGCGTCCTGGGTAAGACTATAAACTACGTTAAACAGCAAGGCTTCTGATCAGCTATTGAGGAGCGTGGAACCGCTTCTTAATTGCTAGTGTTCCCAGGTCCACCCTGACCCGGGGTGGTAACACATGTTAGGGTCCCAGCTTTTGGCAAATAATTAACACCCAGACTACATCAGCCTCCTGGGTGTGACGATAAACTACATCCCTGTCCCGGGTATGACGATAAACTACATCCGTGTCCTGGGTATGACGATAAACTACATCCGCGTCCTGGGTGTGACGATAAACTACATCCGTGTCCTGGGTGTGACGGTAAACTACGTCCAACAGCAAGGCCTCTGATAATGCGTTTTTGAAAAAATAATGTTACCGGCTATACGTTTTTGAAAAAATAATATTATCAGCTATACGTTTTTGAAAAATAATATTACAGGCTATACATATTTTAGAAAATAATATTATCAGCTTTACGTTTTTGAAAAAAATCATATTACCAACTATATGTTTTTGAGGAAAAAGCTATTAGCAGAAATAGATTTTTGACAAAACCAAAATATTACCAGGAAAAAAAGGTGTCATTAAATGACACATTGAGGTTGATATGCTGTAAAACAAAGCAAACCAAACAAACCAAACCGGTCTATATTTCTGAGATATGGTATTGTAATTATTTACATTGTTCCGATTGTTTCCCACATGCCTTCATTATTTAGTGAATATCTCAATAAAGATGACGTCAACAGTCCGAACAATGTAAATAGTGTAAATAGTTACAATCCATTCTCTCAGAAAAACACACAAAAATTATTTTATAAACAAGACTTCACCTCGTCACAATCGGAAGTGAATACTGTTGGCTTGTTTGTTGATATTCAAACCGCGATTACGTCACTTAGACTTATGCAATGTTTTGCTTTGAATTTGTGATTTTGCTTATTTCACTACGTAACCAATTTAAGGTTAGTGAGGAAACGCCAAAAACTGGAGTATCTGTCTTGTGTGCATTTTATTATTGCTACTTAATAATTATTGATCAAAATTCAAAGCTCTTGAAAGTAGAACATTAAGCAATATCTGTTACATATATTAACTAAATGTTGTCAAGAACGACAGAAAGAAAATTAAAAAGAATATAGCATAATTTTAGAATTTTGTAAAAATACAGTTTAAGCTTAGGTAATTACAAAATTGATGTAATATTTCATATACTATTTCGTAGTACAATCTTCCTGTCAAATGATATGGTCCATGTAAGCCTGTGACAAAATCAGTAATAAATTAGCAGTACTCCTACTATCTGACTTGTAACATATATTTATGTAGTACAGGTACTCTATAAATATGATATGCTAAATTAAAATTTAAATACATGTATATAGTCTGGTCAGCCTTGTGTTTTCAGATTAATCCCTGCGAATTAATTTGAGCACTACCAAATATCATGATTAAAAATGACAATTTGCAAAATGGGTTAGAGCCTGTTTATTTAGATGAGCATTTTCTAGACTTAATTTTCCCCCATCTCATCCGATTGCAGTTTTGGTTGAAGCTAAGTTTAAGAAATGTCAATGGAAATCATGTTTGTAAATGTCTCCTTCAGTTTTTTTTTTGTTTTTTTTAGTCTTTTATACCTTGCGTATGCGTGTTGCTTCTTACTGACTTCATATATGCGTTTTTAGAGCAAATATTCTGCAACTTTCCACGAGATCATATAAGCGCTATCGGGAAAACAGATCTAAAAACCAGGAAAAGGAGTCATCGGATGTGAGGTGTATATCAAAGGAAGTACACCTTTGCCTAAGATCAAGGATTATATCCCATATAAGACAGACATCAAACG
The DNA here is from genome assembly GCA_964036315.1 of Acanthosepion esculentum. Lineage (NCBI taxonomy): Eukaryota > Metazoa > Mollusca > Cephalopoda > Sepiida > Sepiidae > Acanthosepion > Acanthosepion esculentum. Next base: position 68,833,788 of record OZ038490.1, read on the forward strand.
AAAACCGGTGAAGCGTTTTGTTTAAAAAATGGGAAAGATGCCGAATCAGCCAAATATAGGTATATTTTTTTCTGTTTAATATCGCTTATTATTTATTCGAATGCCACGTTAAAAAGGGAATTCTTATTTACACGATATTCGTTGAGAAAGAAAAGTGTAACGATTTCCTCACAAGAGCATCCTGCTGAGAAATGTTATCCTGTCAACTACAAAGAAAAAAAATACCTAAAATAGATGACTGTAGGTCGAAGAGAAAAACGAAATATTTTAGCTTATTACAAATTTTCTCGTAGATATTTTTCCAAAATATTTTCTTCATCACATTTCAGTGCATCATTATTCAGGGGCGAAAAAATGTCCCTCTAACTCTATGAACTCTGGCAAACTTCCAGGTTTCAGATTAATTTTTTCATGGTTTTTGCTGGTTTCCTTAAACTTCGATTTCTTTCAGTGTTAAACTTTGTTTCCAAAATTGGTGTGCGTCGCTATGTGCAATAAGGAAAATGGGGTAAAAAGATTATTTAAAAATTACATTTTACTAATATTCCAATTATAAAGCGGTTAACTAATTTAGAAATATGAAATGAGTATTCTAAATTCGTCTCTACCAAGTCATAGGAATGACGGTAAACTACATTCGGCAGCAAGGTCTCTGATCAGGATATAGTAGGTTTTGAGGAGCTTGAAACCATCTCTTAATTGCCGTTGTTCCCAGGTTCGCCCTGACTCGGGGTCGTAGCACCTGTTAGGGTCCCAGCTATGGGCAAATAGTAAACCCCCAAACAAAAGCAAAACACCATGAAAGTATAAAAGTACATTTTATATTTAAAATACCAGCAGTACATATTTATATCAAGTTACAAACAATATATATTAATACAGGGTAACCAAAAAAGTTCTGTCCGTTTTTTTATTAGTCATTGAATGAAGTTGAAATATATATGAAATGCATGTAGCAATTGTTTTCAAATTTGAACAGCCGGAAGTAGGAACATCGGACATTATGAAAAACATGCGCACCGTGCACGGCCATCAGTTATAAGCTGAACAGCTGTGAGAAGGGTGGAAGTGTCTAGAGATCTCGTTCGGGGCTGTTTGCTTTACGACTTCAAAGTGGGCTTATCAGCAGCTGCATCAAGTCGCCGCATATGTCAAGCGTTTGGGGATAGTGCTGTGGATGAACGTACTGCAAGGCGTTGGTTTCGAAAATTCAAGTCGGGAGATTTGTCTCTCCATGATGATCCTCACAGTGGACGACCACAGGTCTTGAATGACGGAATCCTGAAGGCGGCCATTGAAGAAGACAGTAGTCTAACGTGTGGTGAACTCTGCAAGACTGTTCAACGTTTCCGATGAAACAGTTAGACTTCACCTGCACCGCCTAGGTAAGACGTACAAACTGAGGAAGTGGGTTCCGCAAACACTTTGGAGGTCCACAATGGGCGAGAGGCAGGCTGCGTGTCCCTGCTTTCTCGCCACTGTACCGCATCCTTATTCAATCGAGTGCTTACCAGTGGTGAAACGTGGGTTCTGTACGAAACTCCTAAGTGTTCCAGACATTGGTTGTCTCCTCAGAATGCTGCCTATAAAACCACGCAAGATTATGCTTTGTGTCTGGTGCACAGATCGTCAAGTGGTTCATTATGAACTGCTACAAATGGGCCAAGCAGTCACTGGAGACCTATACTTACAGCAATTGAAACGTGTGCAACAGGCATTGGGCCAGAAGGAGACAACACTGGTGAATCGCAGGGTGTTCTTTTCCTACATGGCAATGTCAGGCCGCATGTCGCGCGAGTGGTCAGGGATACCATACAGCAACTTGGGTGGGAGACTTTGTGCCATCCACCTTATTCACCCGACCTTGTGCCATCCGATTACCACCTCTTCCACTCCCTGGATAATCATCTTCGTGGGAAATCCTTCACCAATGAAGCAGACTTGCGCAAAGCCCTCATGGACTTCTTTGCGTCACCCCCCCACCCCAAGTTCTACTGCAAGGGCACTGAACAGGTGGAGATAAGTTGGCAGAAGGTGCTGGATGCCAATGGGGATTACGTCGAAGACTAAATAGAAGTTACACATACTGTGAAGCATTTTCTTTTTTTCCTTTAAAAACGGACAGAACCTTTTTGGTTGCCTTGTAGTAAACTGACTAGCGATACATTTTTAAAACGAAATGACCAGAATACATTTTATAGTAGAATGACCAACAATACATTTTATCTGTAGTTGAAGGGATACAATTATCTTCACAATATTTAGATTTCGGCATTAAATAACGCATAATGTTGATATGCATCTAAGCAAAATCAATCAACAAAAATCATGAGGCTTCGTAAAAGATACGTGTCACCATTGGAAAAACACGCAACAATAAAGAATATGGAAGAGACATATTTCAGACAAGTGCATATAAGCAATATTACCCCTCCTACATAAATATATAATTACAATGAAAATAGACAAACCATGAGGAAAGGGGGCTTGAATAATTTAACTCCAACAGGACATTGAATGAAACGGGCATGGAGCATTTGCCTTAAACTAAATATTCTTGCTGCGTGCTGTTGCTGTTTTGCTTATTATCTTAGTTTTTCAATGTAAGTTTCGTTGGATTCCACAGGAATTAGACTATTAACGTAAGGACTAGCGTATATCGATAGGAGGGGAATATAACGGTTACCTATAGACTTGAACAGGTCAATATTGTAGTGATTTGGGAAAGGTCATCTTGCTAGACTGTTCCGAAGAATTAAACAGGTTAAGCTTGTAGTGATCGGCGGAAACATCTTCTTGCATATCTGTTCCATAGGGTAGTGGTTCGCGCGAAGAGGCTGTTTGAGTGGAACTTACGGGGGGATGTTGGTGGTTTGCTACTACATAACTGGCATGGTAGATCCTAGACGTGATTGTTAGACGTGGTGGGACCAAGGAATGTACTTTACAGACAAGTAGCGATAGTGCAGTGTGAGGCTCGCCACATCCCGCCCGTGATAGAAAGGTTGGTGGTTGGAAAATAATTCCTCACTCACAAGGACACGGAGACGCTTTTGAATTATATCCAAAGGGGAAATGGAAGCCTGAGAAGATCTCGCCCGAATATGATATGTACTCCATTTTCCTCCTGATATGGCTCTTATAATGTAGAGTATAGATTGAGGAGCTAGTACGATACAGGGAGACGATCATTTTACCTGCATCTTTAGCGATGGATCGTATGTACTGGTTCCACTTGACGTCACGTGTGACTTTCGGGCTCCGATCAGTGATGATGGAATGTACCTAGTTTAATTTTCGAGGCATTGACTGCAAGTAGACATTTTTCCCAGTTAGTGCCGGAAAAGGCAAGCTGACAATTTCTGAACGTCAAAAGTTCTAGAAGTGCACACGTATATCGTCATATCTTCGACATATAAGTTTACAAATGATCTGAGTATATTCATAAATCATTTATGTAAAATAGAGGGTCGATCCGAGAAGTGACACCTGGTGGACGCCAGCGTTGATCGCCAGGGCCTCGGGTGTCTAGCTGTTAGTAACTACCTTCCATTATGAAGGACTTTATAATTGAGAAATCCCTCCCAGTGATTCCATACCTGGAGATCGTGTATCAAGGCTTTTTGCCAAATCTTGTCAAAAGCATTCGAGATATTTAATGTTATGGTCCCCGAATTGTGTCTTGTCCCAAAGAACCTCACTAAAACTGTGTTTAATGATCGGACGTCAGAAGTGGATCTGGCCGATCGAAAACCATACTGCTGCTCGCACAGGTCGTTGTTCCTATTTAGGTGCTTGACGACCTTCTTGTTGGTTATAGCCTGAACAATCTCACTGAGGAGACTGATGGGTCTCTACTGGGAGGGATATAATTGTTCGCCCACGTTCTTAAAGACCGGGCATACCATTGACTCCTTACAGAGTGTTAGGAAGGATTTATCCTTGAAGCAGCGGTTGAATAACTTCGCTATGATCGGAGATAATTCCGGGTTGATATTCGTAAGGATAACCATTGAATTGCCTGGGCCAATGTCTTTGATAGGATCGAAGCTTTTTAATATGTCTAGAGACTTATCATGCTGAATTGAAGATATTTCTGAGATTGTGCCGAGTGAGACGTGTTAAGTTGAGGCGTGATGGCCTTTGTCATTGAAATTCGTGTTTGAGGTAGATATACAATCAAAGATCTTCGCCTTGTCTGTCAAGGAAGATGTGTTCTTCGGGGATATTTATAATACCAGGCACAGTCACTTTCCTTCTGTTTAGGATTTGGTTGATGATCTTCTATAAGATCTTTTTTTTCGAGTTTAGCCTGGAGAGCTTGCTCGCGGCTGACATTTGCTTTTTCTAGAACTCTCTTTCAGGGATTGCGGGCGATTCTGAAAGAAGTAAAGGCTACCACTTATATTACTACTGTTGAAGACTTGCCATCAAGCTTGAAACTCTTCCTCATTATTTTACTTTCACTATCTATCAATGGCTTCCATATGGTTCTGCTTTATGTGTAGTATCCTCTCAGGACGTAAGCGATCATGACTCTTTAGAAATTTCTGTCCCTTGCAGCTCTTAATAAATTTCGATTTCTGTTATTTCTCTTAAACCTATGCCCCCATCTATTTACTCAAGCTCACTGTGTTATACAGTGTAACCTGGATATAAGAGAGTTGTCGGGACCGGAGAAGAAGTATCTTATATCCGACTTTCTCTTATATCCGGGTTTCTCTTATATCCGGGTCTCTCTTATATCCGGGTCTCTCTTATATCCGGGTTTGGTCTATTTTGTTTAGGTAAGTATGGCTCTAATTTGGGACCAGAGAAAATATATCTTATATCCGGGTTTCTCTTATATCCTGGTCTCTTATATCCGGGTCACACTGTACATTGATTTCTTCTGCATGCCTTACCTTCAATCTGTCCTGTGAGTATCATATATCCAAAACCTTCTTTCCTCATTATTGTCTCAGTCGTCACTTCCTGATCCTTCATTGTTCCCATATATTAATTTCTACTTTAGGCTATGACGGCCTACTCAGTAGATCTAACATATGTATTCATATTTTGATACCTGATTCTCCATTGCTCTCCTTGTCTAGTATTTTACTTCATTCCAAATGGGTTGCTGATCACACTATCTCTACCTATCATAAGTCATGTCTGACTTCCTTGTTTCACGTGTAATTATGTCTGTTCCGAGTTTCTCTAGTCTGACGGTTCGGGATCAACTTGAATCACCTAGTACAGTATCCTGGTCGAATCCTCCAGTTAGCAACAAAGTTTAATATATATTTCAGGCTTGAAATGATGTAAATAAGTGTAAGATACATATTGTTTGTCTCGTATCCAGGAGAGACCAGTATACGCCTTCTTGGGCCCATGTGTTCCTCTGATATGAAGATTATATGAAATCAATTTTACGTCTACTGCAGGGAAAGTCGGCTCACTGTCGTTCCAGATAATTTTTTCTCTGACAAGGTAGATTTTTCCCGCATTTTGTTGCCATTTCTTTCTACGGTAGACCAGTTTCCATCCAATTCTATAGAACCAGGTATGTCATGCTATTTACTCATAGCTAGGATGAGAAGAAGAAGATTCATACCTTTCCCAATGGTCTTAACACGTAAGTGAATATAATGGATTCGACTGGATTTCGAACTCGGCTCACCAATTCCTCAATCCGAGCCGCTATCCATTACTCCACCGTGCCTCTACTACATGAATTTACACGTTCTACTAGGTTGGCAACTAGGGGTCACTCTTTTACTTTAGAATTAGCTAGATGCAACCGCCACCTCCTTTATAATAGTTTCTTTTCTCGCATTACTGTGCTGGGAAATGACGTCCGATTTATTGCTTCCCTGCCAGATACAGTTTCTAAGAATTTAAACGCAATGTGAATCGGCACATTCTGTATGAAACCTAATCCTTTATTATCCTTTCCTCAGTGTAGTCTTTTCATTCTCTTTCACTTCTTGTAATCCCCGGTGTCTTAGTGTCGCCTTGCTTTGGGTGAAATTATTAAAATTTACATCCATTGATGTGTCACATACAATACTCTTCCGCCTTGATCATATTTATCATTTACACCTAGCTGCACGATTCTAGAGTCTGATGACGGCAATGTAATAGACATAATGACTATAAAATAATACACGATAATAGGTTGGTTGGTCAGTCAGAAATAAACCAAAAATTTCGGTTCCTGACAAAACATATAAACAATAATAATAATAATAATAATAATAATATATCAAGAACTGAATCGAAGAAACCTGAAATTGTCAGTAGGAGAAAAATATATATTGTCTCCTTTTTTTAATCTTTATTTTCATAGCAATTTTAGTGTCATTTGCAGTGGCTATCTTTTGCGATAGAAGCTTTCCAGACAACTTAACGTATCTTCCAGGCTAACACCTTTAAAATGAAGAGGTGCATTGCATCAGGTGTTTTCGAATATGAGATTCAGGTCTTAGGATATTAACGGCAAGCAGCCAACTTAGGTAAATGGAACCTTCGTCACCTCCGTCACACTTTGAACAGTGTTACTTCTGCTTTACGAAATTTTCTGAAATGCGCCCTTTCATGAGATCCACTTTGCTTCTTTGCATTCTCAGTAATCTCCTTTATAATCCTCCATAATATAAAAGCCCAAAAAGTAAACTTTATTTTGAAGGACTTACAAGTTACATGGCAGCATCTGTTTACTGATTCGCCAGAAATAGATGTTGGTTACCTTCAAGACAATCTAAAAGAAAAATCGCGTTGAAGGTCAATTAACTATTGTAATGCTATTTTTTTAATTTAATTTTTCTATGTTTTATGTTTTTCTTATTTCTAGTTTGTATTTAGAAATTGTTGTCCAATATCATTCCAATTTAAAATTATTATAAATCATTACGGATATTATCGATTATTCCATGAATGTAGCGTCTGCGCATATTGACTTATTACCAAATATACAAAAATAATCACCTATTAGGAATTTTTACTTATCACATCGATTGTAGCACCTTGGTTGATGAGGTCAGGATTTTATAACAGTCTTCTCTTCCAATAAACATAAATATATTCTTTCTATGGGGTACCCAGAGGTGGTGACATGCTTAGCAAGCTTGTCTCGCTAGAACAATTACGACTGAGTAGTGAGTTCGATCCTCACTGGGTGCCCCCTTCTTTCGGTCATGTGCTACAACTAAGATATGCTTGGAAAATCACTATATTCTGTCTATATGGAAAACAGTAGCAAACCATTTTGAAATGCAGCAAATTTCGCGTTTTCCTGTGAATGGAATGGAGAACAAAATATTCGAGATGACATTTTAGATTTTCTTTTATAATAACAGCATTCAAAACGAAGAAGGGTGAAAAATTCACTGACCTTAGAATAGTTAATAAAACAAGTAAGTACGTCTTCATTTGAAATATTCCCTGAAAGTAAATTGTAACTCGCAGATAAAACCAAGTAAAAGATAATACATAGAGAATTAACTTACGAGAATGACCTCGGCGCTATAAGATTCTTAATGAGGTGATAAGATTTAGTTGCAAATATCATGCTGTATATTACGATATATGTGTTCACATGTATGTCGTACAGATCCTCAGAACTTGACTAGAAACAATCGACACATTTTTTAAGTTATAAAACTATTACTTAAGAAAATGTGTTGATTGTTTCTAGTCAATTCATTCATCCATTATTCCGCTATTTTCACAATGGGGTTTACATCTCATCATATATACGAGCTTAAGTATTATCAATAAGTTGATGAAAATTATTTCACAGATAATTAACTGTAGTGAAACAGAGTTTTTAAAAGTCCTTCGAATTTATCATTCCTGGAAGACTGTCGCATTTTAAGCCTTACTATCAAAACAAAATAGTCGGATTAAAAGCTTTATCAGTTCTGACATTTAAGATTGAATTGAGTCAAAAAGTTTCCTCTTTGTTTGATGACTGTTTCTATGTGTAAGGTAATCACAGAACGAATACTTAGATAAAGTCTTTGGAGATCTTGTGGTGCCAAGCACCATTAGATGTGATTTTCCAAAGTGGTAATTGTCAATGTTAATGGAATAAGAAAACGCAGGCATGAGAATATGAAGACGGAAAGAACAAGTGTGGAAGTAAAACGGAGAGAATGAAATTTAGATAATCCTATTGACGAGCGCAATCCGAATAGGGAGAAGAGGAGGCAGCAGGGAGGAGCGGAACAGAGAATGAGTAGAGGAAGAAGAGGTTCTAAAAAATGAGCAAGAAGGAAGAAAAAGAAAAAGTAGCTGTACAATTGTGGAGGAAAGTACGAAAAAAAACAAGGAGAAATTATGGAATATGAAGACGAAAGAACAGAGAATTTGGAGTAACAAAAGTAAGATGAAAGAAAGAAGAGGAAGAAACATAAGGAAAAGGAGAGAAAAAAAGAAGACGTTTTTTTAAAAATGAAGAGGAAAGAAAGGGGAAGAAGTTGTGAAAAGGGAAGAAGAAGAAGTTGTAAAAAGGGGAGATCGAAGAAGAACAAGAAGTAAAATGTGAAGAGGGAAGATAAAAGTAGTTGTGAAAAGTGAAGATTGAAGAAGTTGTAAAAGTGAAGAAAAAAGAACGAAGAAGAATAAGTTGTGAAAAGGAAAGACGCATTTGTATTTATTAACAATTTTAAGTGAGTTCGAACCCACATTAAAAGTATAATTTCAAATAGTATTTCTCTAGACAAATGAACAGACACGCTTCATTTGATGAACTTATCCTAAACATCTGTTAATTTTACCTTGTTCTCTGCCTTTTTTACTAGTAATCTCTCTTCCTCTCTCTCTTTTCCCACTCATATATATATATATATATATATATATATATATATATATATATATATAGAGAGAGAGAGAGAGAGAGAGAGAGAGATAGAGAGAGAGAGAGAGAGAAACAATAGCGATACTTATCATAGCCAACGCGTTTCGTCCGTCCTCAGTTGGACATTGTCAAGGTGAATGCAAGGATTTCAATTTGTGACAACTATTCTTATATAAAGAACAAACACACACACACACACACACACACACACACACACACACACACACACACACACACACACACACACACACACATATATATATGTGTGTGTGTGTGTGTGTGTTTGTTCTCTCTCTCTCTCTCTCTATATATATATATATATTTATATATACATTAATTTTCATCATTATCACCGTTGTTATATATTCAGAGATGTCCTTTTACTAATGCCCGGAAAAGTCAATCTACCCTGCCAATTAAACGCATTCCGTTGGTGTAGGATTAGAAATGAGCTAATTACTTTACAAATGGCATTCGTGTAAGATGAATTAAAGAGATAATAGCAGAAATTGATCTTTGTTCTCCGATTCTTATATCCGTGATGATAACTGTTAGGCATGAAACCATATAATTATATAAATTAAAACTAACCAACTCTCGTTTAATCCTCTTAGGCAACATCTTTGTCTCCCTACAGCGTGGCTGGTGCTAAATCTTAGCCGATTAACTCACTGCAAATTAGCTTCCTAGCTTTTTCCCCCTCATATGAATTTGAATGTTTATATCGAGGAGTGACTCGGATTGAGGAATCGGACAACCGAGTTCGAATTCCAGTCGAGTTCATTACCTACATTATGAACCATTCTCTCCTCCTTCAAGCTATAGATAAATAGCGGAGGAAATTGTGTCCATCAGTTGTGTTTGGCGACGAATCGCCAAATTTTAAGAAGGAAAAATTCTGAATTCAAAAAACCTGGGGAGAGTGGAATTCGTTAGGCTACGATATTTCACTATTTACACTATTTATATTGTTTTTCTCATCTTCATTGTCATGGTCACGACGTTTAGGCCGTTGTACGCCCCGGCCTTCTTCAGGTGATATACGTTTGAATTTCTGACCGAACCCGTTATTTCGTCCACCGTGGTAGATATTTCTAGTTACACGTGACATACAATTTCCGGATATCTCACTTTCATTTTTTTTTCCATTTACTAACTCATCTTACCATGTTTTTGTTCACCTCCGCTGCAGCAATGTTTTGAACTCAAACCTTTGGGTCAATTCAATACATTGATTCAACCAACAATGTTATCAATGTGTCCTTGAAATATGTTCAAAATTCCAACAGATTTTCAGTCAAGATTTCTTGAATATTTTGACGCTAAATGTAATTCAATTAAAAAATACTGTTTAATTAAATAAACAGAGCATTTACTCGATCTAATATAAAACAAATTAAAATATGTCGGATTTAGTCAAAGGTAAAAAACAATGTCTAGTGCATATATATATATATATATATATATATATATATATATATATATATATATGTATATATATATATATATATATATATATATATATATATATATATATATATATAATGCGGAGTGGGCATTTGGAACATGATTACAACAATTTAATATTAAATAATTCAGGATTAAAATAAGTCATAAACAGTTCCAGCTGAGTGCAAAAGGAATAATTTCTCACTGATGACCCTCGAAACAAACATAGAGAACGAATGAAATGTTCATTCTAGTTGCACAGATGCGGTTGGTGCATACATATATATATATATATATATATATATATATATATATATATATATATATGTGTGTGTGTGTGTGTGTGTGTGTGTGTGTGTGCGTGCGTGCGTGCGTGTGTGTGTGTGTGTGTGTTTAAATAATTTGTTAGAGGTACAAAAACGTAATATTGCAAGGAAAAGATATAATTTGTTTCTTATAGGCATTGTGATATTAGTCTATCTGCCCTCGGCTGTATGGTCTTCCGAAGATTCATAAGGATAATGTACCCCTTCGACCCATTTTGTCCAAGTCAGTCTCGTCTCAACATAAGGTTGCTAGTTTTCTTTGAGGCCTTCTTCAACCTGTCGTTGAGCATTTTAGCTCGTATACTATTAAAGATCCTTTTTTTATTTATTCAGGTTATACGTGATACTCCTTCTGAAAATACATTTATGTGTTCCTTTGACGTATGTTCTTTGTTTACTTGTGTTCCATTAATGGAAACTATTGATATTTATTTTGACATGTTATATGGAAGTTGTTAGTCACCTCCGGATATCCCAGAAAATGTGATTGTTGAGCTTATGCAATTCGCTACTATGTCAATTGAGTTCAGCTTTAATAATTTTATGTACAGGCAGATTGATGATCTTGCCATGGGATCCCGCCCGGGTCCCGCTTTGGCCAACATTTTTGGGGGCTTTTATGAGTCGTCCCTCTTCACTTATGACAATGTACCGTCTATGTATTGTCGGTATGTAGACGATACATTTTGGCTTTTCAATAGTGAAGTGGCATTCCTTTCTCTCAGTCATGAACCAATTTCATCCATCTTTGAAATTTGCCATCGAAAAGGATTCTAATTCTTGTCTCTTCAATCTTGAAGTCCTTGAACATCGGACTCCTTCTCAATTTCTTACTTCGGTATTTCGCAAACCAACGTTTTCTGGGTTGTATAAGCGATGGGACTCATTTTGTCCCAAAAAGCGTAAAATTAATCTCATCAAGACCTTAACTCACAGGGCCTTGATGATTTATAGTGAACAATATTTGGATGATGAATTGGATTTTATCCGCTACACTCTTTTCAAAAATGGGTATCCTAGTGATACTCTTGATAGTGTCATGGGTGATAAGATTATTAGTTTTCGAAAGGATAAACAATACTTAGTTCAGAAATGTCTTATTTATCTGCGGCTTCCTTTTATTGGTTCGCGGGCCGAGCTTATAGATAAGCGGATCTTGTCTGCTGTTCAACTGTGCTATTTTCCGCTCAACTAAGGACACGTTTTGCCTTTTTCTCTATGCGTAAGGATTCTCTTCCTCCACATCATATTTCTTCGGTGATTTATTCATTTAATTGCGGTTGTGGTAGAAACTACATAGGAAGGACTTCCCAATGCTTGGATCGTAGGATTAGGCAGCATGTCCCATTACACCCGGATGCCCGTAAGAGCCAACTGGTCAATACTTCCGGGTCAGCTATCACTGAACATCTTATAAATTGCGGGGATTGTGCAATGAATTTCAGTCCAGACTGGTTCTCTGTTCTGTCTAGTTCGCACTCTCCTTTTTATTTGCGGGCCGTCTCTTTGTAAGTAAAAAGACTGTCCCCTTGGATTTCACGTTATTAGACACTAGTATATGTGAATCTTTCATCCCCCTTCTTTTCGCTGGGCAAATTCGCGTTGTTCTGATTTTCGTCTTCCTTCATAACATTAATCATTTCAATTTGTAATGTTTTAATTGTATGTAGGGTGTTTATGGGAGTAAATGTATCTTTGCAATAAATTATTAATCTGTTCCCAGACGACACTGATGAGTTTGGGAACGAACCCGGTTGGTCTGTCTTGTAATTATATTCATTTCTTATTGTTTATTTTCATATTTCACAATGTCTTTAAGAAACAAATTATATCTTTTCCTTGCAATATATATATATATATATATATATATATATATATATATATATATATATAGATATAGATATATATATATATATATATATATATATATGTATATATATATATATATATATATATATATATGTATATATATATATAGATATATATATATAATGTATAGTGATTCAAGAAAAGAACACGCATGTGATGAGAAAACTGGGTGTGTGTACAAAAGTGAAAAATCTGTCTACATGCTTTGTGGCACAGGCGCGATTATCAAGTAGATGTTAGCCTATTGACGAGTTTTATGTGTCGACTGAGTCCTCCTAGAAGAAAAACTCAGATTGTCTGCTTTTATATTTGCCTGAACTTGTTGGCACATACGGATCTCCAAACTCAAAGCTGTCCGCCTTACTTAATCAGCATCACACTGATATTTCTACTTATATATGACAGAACTACGTTGAAATTAGAACATACGATCGTTAACAAAAGTTGGAAACACTGAATTGGTCGTAAAAACAACACGTAACTTGACAGTCGAAAAAAACTTATATCATGCGACCTGACAGTCTGCCTGCACACATTTGGCTACTCCTACCTCGCCACAGCAGTTTCAAATAAGGGAGACAAAGACTGGGACCAAAACCATCAATTTTTGGCTGCGTTTAACTATATGGTAAACCACACACTCACTGACATTGGCAAGAAAACCACTCTAAAAATGTTCGCGAGTTCCTGTTCAAGTATACAAGGAGAAAAAAAATCATCAACGGAGGATGGACTAAGTTGTAAATAAGGTTAACTTTGAAAAATTTTGGCCAAAATGGATTTCTTTAGGAAAAGAAAAAATTGAAAAATGCTGTTCATGTTGTGAGGTGTCAAGTACTTTTCCTTGTCGGCTTCAAGTTTTTAATGTAGATTGCTTCCAGGACCTGTAGTTTTAATTTGTTATTTTCTTGGTGTAGGATAGTTGTTTTATTAATCAGTAATTTTCTATACTCTGCTGGTAGACAGGAATGGTGTAAATGTTTCACAATAGATGAATGGTCAGACTTGTGTAGAGTAAGTCATCTTGATAATGAAATATATATCCAACATACATATTTCTTTTTCTGTTGGAGATAGATTATCCCAAGGGACATTTTAATTAAAATATAATGTTGACTTTACGTAATACATCAGTAGGTGGGGGGGAGTTATTTCGAATTATTAAACTATTTTTTTGTATTTTGTATAATATAGGATTATTTTATTAGGATCCACGGGAAAATATATTGTTGCGAAGTTTTTATGGTTTTCCCAAACTGTTTGTAGTTAGGAACATGACAAAACCTAGAAAATAATATATTTAGCAACACCAAGAAACCCTCAATCTAACTAAGATATATAGATGATACCCTTATTTTAGTTAAAAACATAGAAGAAATAATTCACCGTATGAACCATAAAATAATATTATATATCAATTCAAATGAGATAATGTATCTTCTACAGAAAAACAAATATTTATGTTGGATACAAGACAACTACATTATAATGGCGTCTTAATCTACACATGTCTAACTATTCGTTCATTGCATTAACATTCCTGTCCGCATGCACAGTATAGAATAATACTGATTGATAACACAATTATCCTACACTAGAAAATTAACAAATTAAAACTACAGATCATCGAAACAATCTACATTTAAAAAAAAAACTGAAACCGACAATGAATAGTATCAGCTACGAATACTGTAATAATGTTCTAAAATGCCTATAAAAAGTAGCGGTTTTACGGTTTATTGTGTGCTTTGCCATGACATTCCAACATAAAAGAAAACATTCCATAGTGGATATTTTTCCGTTCTAATGCCCTCTGAAGTATAACTGTCAGCCGTTTCTTTTGATCGCAAACATGTATATAAAGAGAAAGAACAGACAGATTAAGAATCCACAGTTGTTAGCAAATTACTTTTTTTTCAAAGTGCTTAATACAGCGTAGAGCAAAATATTATCATAATTATATTATATTTTTATTATAATATTTTACATCACTACACAAAACTTCTATGTATCTGTGTTTACATGAAAAGCTGCATTATGAAGTTTCCTAAAATTAATGTTCTCCTAAATCAAATAAATGAATTAACAGTAATTTGTATGCATTGCATAATGGTTACTTCAAAGTATAGTTAAAAGATACATTTTATTTTTTAAAATATACGCATTGCAGATATATATATACATCATTTATTAGTATAGAATGGTCCACATAATATTTACTTAATTCTTTGATTCTTCCAAATAATATTGCCATATTGTGTTACCCATTTGTAGAACAATCACGTTGCCAAGATAAGCACTCCATTGTGGAACAAGCTGAGAGAAGAATAACCCACCTTGAGAAAGAGAGCTATTTTTGGTGCCATGGAGCATCTCATTGTGCTCAAGTGGGATAGTCCATTTCTTGGGCTGTGATTGGCTGCTGGTACATGAGTGGAGGTATTTATTTATAAATACCAGCTTGATTCCAGTCAGTTTGCAGGGTTTGTAAACTGCTTCATTTTTGTCTGCCAGCTGGACGCTAGCTGGGAACCTTACGCCGGTGGGTGTTGTTATTCTATTGTTATTCTACATCTCCCCCCCTCATTGCGCGAGGGTAGTGGCCTTTGGGGAGGGACGAGTTCCTTTAAACCTGTCTGGTTGTGCGGAGGTAGTCTGGACAATGCCCGGGGCGGGGTTGTCGGTGTTATTGTAGACGGCTGAGCGGTGTTTGATGTTATTCCTGTGTCCAATGTTTGTGGCACTGGTGTAGCGGTCTCGGGTAAGGAACTAGGTATGGGAACTGGAATTGTAGGTGTATCCAGTTTCCTGAGGGATCGGCGATTTCGCAAGGTAATTCTACCTGATCTGTCAACTCTGATACGATATTGGTGGGGGTGGAGGGTCAATGACCTGTTGTTTCCCATCGTCGTGTTGTCGGTCTCTGTAGTGCCACTATTTCTCCTTTTCGAAGGGGGTTTAAGGAGTGCGCTGTTCTTATCTAAACATTGTTTGCAACAGTTTGTCTGCTTTTAGACGTGTTTAAAGTTTCAATTTATCTAAACATGAATTAATAAATCACCTACCTGCAATCTCTTACCTTATTTTTCATTTTTCCTTTTAGCTTAGATCTGCCTTTTAATTAGTCAATCAAGACATAGCCACATGTGTGTTTTTTTTGTAATTTTGAAAATAGGGTTCCCCCACCGGCTCTATGTTAGCTTACAAATAAAATGTAGTAATCATTGTTTTCTAGTTTCCCAAATAAATCATTTACATCATAAGTTATCTATCATCGCCCGATGAAGTAACATTCTAGTTACGAAACATGGACGTTTTTGTGTACCGATGTAAAATATAGCATATATATATATATATATATATATATATATATATATATATATATATATATGTTATAAAAATGTTATGAAAAGGTCGGAGAATTCCAAAAGATATCTTCAATAATTTGTAAGATTCAACAGTTCAAAGCTTAATCACGGTTTGGTCAATTTAGCTGTTACACCAGGTGTATATATATATATATATATATATATATATATATATATATATATATATATATATATATATATATATATATATATGGGTTGGACTAAATAATTGAAACACTCGTTAAATTCAAAGAAAATTTATTTAATATGGAGTTGGTCATGCTTTAGCCTCACATACAGCTTTAATACGTCTAGGAATTGAATCATACAGCTTCATGATTTCATCCAGATGAATTGTCAGCCATTCTTCCATTAACACCTGCTTCAACTCTTTAGGACACGACGGTGGAAGATAGTAGCTCCGAACTTGTCGCTCCAAAATGCACCACAAATGTTAAATAATATTGATATCTAGAGATTCGGTAGGCCACTCCATATGTTCTAGCTCACTTTCTTGCTCTTCATACCAATTCTTAACCACTCGAGCAGTATGCATTGGAGCATTATCATCTTGGAAGATGCAGTCACCATCAGGGAATAAAGTCTGGGCCATTGGTTTAAGATGATCACCCAAAATGTTCAGGTAATCTGTGCTGTTGATTCTACCATGCATGGCAACTATTGGACCGAGACATTTCCATGATATGGCTGCCCAAACTATCACTGATCCACCTCCATGCTTCACTGTTGGAAAAAGGCAGTCAGGGTTGTAAGCTTTTGGGGGCTGCCTCCACAGATAAACTCGCCTTGAATTTGGAAAAAGAGAGAATAAATGGACTCGTCTGAGAATATGATATGCTTCCATTGGTCTGCAGACCAGGAATTGTGATCTCTTCACCAATTCAACCTCTTATGAATGTTGCGAGTGAAGTGAAGAAGTTTCCTTACGACGGCTCTTCCATGATATCCAGCCTTATGGAACACATAACCAAGAATTTTAGTAGAAACTGGACTATTCAGATGATTATTCAACTCAGCAGTCACTTTGGCCACAGTAGTCCCAAGATTGTTGCCACATTGAGTTTCAATGCACATCGGTGCCTGTCAGTAAGTTTGCAAGTCCGGTCCGAATTATTACGGTTGCTAGAAGTTTTGCCCTGTTTCTCGATTTGAGTCATAGTTCTTGATATGGTAGCTCTTGAAAAACCAAACACTTCAGCAACCTTAGTGATCGAGGCTCCTGCCATGCGAGTTCCAAAGATTTGCCCTTTTCCGAACCTGGAGAAATCACGCATTTAGCTTTATTTTTTACTAGATTCTGAAAATAAATAAGACTGACAATAAATTAATAAAATAAACCTATTTACAATAGATATAACCTAAAATTACGAAGTTTTAGTTAAAGTTATTAATATAATAGGTCTGTGAAATATAGAAGTGGAATTTTCCCCTGTTTCAATTATTTCGTCAAACCCCTGTACACACACACATATATATAACACACACACACACACACACACACACACACACACACACACACACACACACATATACATATATATATATATATATATATATATATATATATATATATATATATATATATATAGTGTATTGGGGTAGCAGATCATTATTTAAGCATATATTATTGAACATAACAGACAATGAATGTGTATTTTGTCCGATCACGAGCCGTTCCAATGTTCGAATGTTTGCTTTGATTTCTGGTAAAATTAAAGGCAACAATTTTCCAACATTTGAATATGTTTTTTGTAAGTTAGTCCTAAACTTTCGGCTCACATGAGTCATCCTCAAAGTGGTTATACGTACATGAAACAAATATATCCACCGTCAAAGATGATATTTTGTTATTTCGACATAGAAAATTGCTATGCGACGTTAACGGTCGCGGAATATCAGACACAGAACCTAATTTCAAGATGTGGTTCTATGACGTCATACTACGCTATAGACCGAAGTATTACAACAGAACCAATGTCTAGATGCAACGTAATCTGTTTTGACTAGTTTTAATGGAAATGTTTAGATGTGGGTTGGTTCGTTTTAATGTAGACGGCCTCCAATATCTGAAGGTACTTTTCACATTGTGTAAGTGTGAGTAATAATCTGTTATCAACTAATATCTGTCTAATACTATGTAAGTAGATAAGTTTTTCTAAGAAATGTTGTTTAATAGAACTAAGATCAGAAATGTAACAATTAAGTCTACGGGAGAATGTTCTAGTAGTAAGACCAATATATGTAGCGGGTTTATTATTAGCATCAGAGATACAATCTCTGAGCGGACATGTAAGGTGATACACTACATTGTTTTTTGGTAAAGAATTTAGTTGTTTGGTTGTAGGATTATTAGATAGTATGAGTCCAATTGTTCTAATTTTTTTATGATATATGCTGAGCTTAACTTGTATATTATTTGTTGAGTCTTGACTCATTGTTGAATCTCGACTAATGCATGGAATAATAATGCAACACAAAATGTACTTAGAACAAGAATGTATTATAACAAGAAAATGTACACAATATTTACATATAGTATTTCTGTATATTTCTGGGAAGACGTTCCTGGAGAATGTGTTGACTAAGTCGCAGTCGGGCAGAGTCTCTAGTTGGATCTCTGTATTCGCCTCCCTGTCTTCCGGTACCAACCATTATTTATATAGTCGGTAGTCACCTATGCAGATTAGGTTGATCCTACCACAACATTATTATTAATGGGTTTAATATTTCAACCTGTTATGTTTTTGAGTGTTGAGTCATCATGTTTGTACTTATTATGCATTTTGTTACAATAGAATAAGTTAATAGTGTTATGTTTATTTTGACGTACAATATTATTATTAATATTATTAATTTTGTTAGGGGTATTATTAAGATTAATGTGATACATTTTAATTTGTTGATCAATGACGGAATTAGAAAATCCATTATTATAAGTGTTTGTTTAATGTTAATACAATATAGAATATGGCTTTGGAAGAAGATATCGTTTGCGTGTGTTGAATTATGTTTTTTTATAAATGCTAACTTATATCGTTGGGGGCATTCACTATTGTAATGAAGAGGACACGACTTAATGCTTGTGGGCTTCCTTGTATAAAGAAGTAGTAAATATATGTGTGCTGGAATCAATAAATATATCAAGATATCTTCTATTTACAGCCTATTTTATACACTGTTTACATTATTCGGACAATTGACCTCCTCTTTGTCGCCATATTTATTAGAAGGTTTCGGTCGTTGTACGCTCCGGCCTTCTTCCGATAGTTGGAATGTCGAACTGAACCCTTTATTTCGCTCACTGGGGAAGACTGTTCTTGTTCCACGTGCCATTTCTAATTGATATCAGTTATCTCCTGTTAATTTCTGAGATGAGGTATTATGTACACTATTCACATTATTTGGACTATTGTCCTCATCTTTGTCGCCATATTTATTACAACGTTTCGACCGTTGTATGCTCCGACCGTCTTCAGGTGGTTGGAATGTCGAACTGAACCCTTTATTTCGCTCGCTGGCGTAGACTGTTCAAGTTCCACGTGCTATGTTTAATGGATGTCAGGTATCAGTTATCTCCAGTTAATTCCCCTCTGCAAGTTCTCCACCGCCTTAACCAGGTATTGAACTCACACTTTTGGGGTCCTGTCACTGGATCTAACTAACGCCTTTATCCACTGTGCCATGTGTCCTTGGGGACACACCTGAAAAGGCCGGGGCGTACAACTGCCGAAACGTTGTGATAAATATGGCGACAAGATGAGGACAATAGTCTGAATAATGTAAATAGTGTACATAATATCTCCTCTCAGAAAAATAGACAGAGCCTATTTTATGTTCACTTCCTTTCATAAGGTAAGGGGTTTTTGTTTTAACTGAACCATACGCCGAGGCATATGATGTGCTTAGTAATTATCAATAACACAACTTTATTCTTAAGATGAATTTAATGTAAATTTCATTTGAATTCCAGATTGAAGGTTTATTTTAAGTCCTGTTTCTTGGAACATCTGTTAGATGATGTTGATTTTTTTTTATAAAAATCATTCTCTTTCTAACTATTTCATCATCATAGCTGCCTCTCATCACCCGTACACTGAGTATGGCGTGGAAAAGCAGGATCACTCTTTTCTGTTATGAGTTTCATCTGTCCTAGGTATGACGATAAACTACATCCGACTGCAAAGCCATTGATTGGCATCTTTTGAGAAACGTGGGACCATGTCTTAATTTTTGTCGTCCCCAGGTCGACCATGTGTCGGTGTGGTAGCACATATTAGAGGCCCTAGTTATGGGCAAATAGTTAACCTCCAAACTGGGTTCAAAACCATGGGAAAGTGTAAAAGTATTTTATAGTAAAAATACCATAAATATACTTTCATGGTAAGAAAATTACCTGTAATACGTTTCTATAAAAAATAAAAATAAATTATTGGCAACAAATCTATCTGTATAAGGGAAAATACCAACAATATATTTTTGTTTTGTTAAAGAAATTACTTATCGTGCCAGGAAAATTAGGTTTCAGCATTAAATGACGCATATCGCTAAGCAAACAGACAAACACACTTGAATCGTTTGGAATGTGATATGGAATGCTTAAATGACAGGAAATCATTTCGGCACCGTGTTCTTTGCCTGCCATGTACGACTTTGTTATCAGTTACATGGATTCAGTCAAGCTTGGAAGTCGGTTTCTACCGGACGTGAAGATGGTCCAGGTATAAAACTATCTATTGAAAACTATAGAATTTCCTTGATGGGGCTGGCAATATACATTACATGCTTTAACTGAACGAAAGTTAAATTGGATTGTGATGGGTTGAATTCCTAAGAACAATAAAAGCTTAGTTAATTCATTGTTCATAAGTACATTCACCTTAATGGAACCAACATAGTGCCTTCATGCGCGATATACAGCATTACTTTGGGGTGCCAATCTGATTCCAGTTTTCATTCATGAAATTGAGAAATGTGTTTGTATATTCAGAGGGGATTTTATATATTTATTCTTTTTAAAATCAAACCGTATATCAAGTAATGTCATATTCTATAAATTATCTTATAGCTTTCTGACTTTCCCATCATGAGCTTCGTTATTGTTTACATTTGGAAAGAGATTTTGTAAAGATCGGATGTATACTGCTATGGTATATGTTCGTGTTCATCTACAGCTTAGTGCGGTCAGGAAGGAAATGTGATTCAAAATAATTTTCAGGACAAATCTTTCTATTTCGTTCGACAGTTTTATAGTATTGTAATTTTATGTATTTCGCTCTACTTCAGCACACATTTTATGCTGCTTGACTTCCTCAGTTTAGTTTTCCAATTTTATAAAGATATTGGTATCTCGATGCATTATTAGTTTCTCCTTTGTTATTGAAAAAAATACTTGTTAATTGTTTTATAATGTCCCTTGCATTTTTTTTCACTTGTGTCAGCTTCTTTCTGATATCAATCTTTTCAAATGAGTAATGTCGACCCACGGGAATATAATTTACTGTCTAGCTTTTCTTGGAACAGTTTCACGTGATTCAGCTAAAAAACATAGGCACGTAATTTGATTCCTCTTTGTTGTTTTGGTCTAGAATTCGGGACACTAAAATTTGGGGCGTAAATATATACAAGTTGGTCAAAGATAAGAATCTCTATAACTTGAGGTATAAACAGAAACATATATGTATTTATTTATCTGCACATTGCTGCACAAAGCAAAACCTTATATATATATATATATATATATATATATATATATATATATATATATATATATATATATATATATATATAAGGTTATAGCTGTTCCAACCAGAGAAAAATGTATATTATTTTAAAAAACGCGAGGGACCGCAAACGTTTTTCGTTTTGGTTTTTAGTATATATGTTAAATTTTATTTTTCATATGAAGAATAAAATATAATATATATATTAAAACAAATACACATTATAATCAAAATTTTGCGGTGTGTCTGTTTTTTTTTTTTTTGCCGGGTGGGGTTCTCACCGGTAGCACTACTTGGAGTTTCATGCAGAACGCAATTTTCAGTTGATGAGTATAGATTGACTGTTACATAATTCATATCTTAATAAAAAGAACATATGATTAACGCTATGCTGGTGTAGTCCTTATATTATACTGTGATTACTGGTTTAAAAAAATAAAAATGTTATATATGCTATGTCTATGGAGGAAGTGTGCACAATATCGGAGATATAATGTTTACTGTGCGATAATATTTATCAACACTACATGGTGACTGCTAGATTTACGCCTCAAGCCATTTTCAGATCATTATCAAGCAGTGAAAGTGTCCGATTCAAGTTCTAGAAGAATTTAGCTCATTAATAGGACGCCATATTTCCTTCTTTTTAATATTGATCAATACATGCTCCAAGTCATCAAAAGTTAAACGTTTACTGATTAAGGTTATTGCCAAGGGGTATAGAAAGGAAACAAGGGGGTCATGTTATGAGTATATGTACGATAGATAACAGTTTACCTTCCACTGAAATAGACTGTACTAAGCAGGGAAGCATTCATTTGGGGTACGTACGATAATACAAGAATTCTAGGGCAGAATCTGTTTGTGCGGAGTATAATTCATAGTCATTGAAATATGACGGGAATGAGTATGAGTTGAATCTGTTTATGTGTCTTGTCGGGTTCCACCAATACATTTTATATTAAAAATAAATACCAGCAATCCATTTTTGCGAAAAAATATATTACAGATATAGACTTTTGTAAAACGTTATTACCAGCAATAACTTTTTGGAAAATAAATTTCTAGTGTTTTTAAGAAAATTAAATGACAGCATTAAATGAGTTGATATGGTCCTAAACACACACAATATATATATATATATATATATATATATATATATATATATATATATATATATATATATATGTGTGTATATATATATATATATATATATATATGTGTATATATATATATATATATATATATATATATATATATATATATATATATATATATATATATATATATATATATATATATATATATATATAGATAGATAGATAGATAGATAGATAGATAGAGAGAGGAGGCACGGTGGAGTAGTGTGTAGCGGTTCGGAGAGCCGAGTTCGAATTCCAGTCGAATCCATTATATTTTATTACCTGCTAATACCCTTGGGAAAGGTAATAATCCTATTTTTCTCCCTCTAGCTATGGGTAAATAGCAGGACAGTTTGGGTTCGATAGCCTTGAATGACAACTGGTCTAGGAGAAGGACAACTGTCAATTCAAAACCTGCGGAGGGTTGTTTGGGGACCTTGTGGCACGTAATGCACTAGTTCTCTGTATTTGACTATTTAAAAAGTATGATTGTTTGCTTCGCCACTATAATCAAATGATATGTGCTGGAGTCGGGCTGTCGCTTCCCAGGAACTGAGCTGCTTGACCCTCATACGTGGAATACTACGGGAGAGTCCACCATATATATATATATATATATAGAGAGAGAGAGAGAGACAGAGACAGAGACAGACAGACAGATAATTTCTTTACCATACCTAACATGTCTTTTTCATGCCCTTAATAAGAACAAAGTATTTTTAAGCTCATTTTTTTCTGAAACATAGTGAAATCTGCTCAAGGATGAAAAAGAAAATCGAGGCAACGGAGATGTGGCTCTACAGAAGGACACTGAGGATTTCATGGACCGAGCGTGTGAGGAGCTATGAGGTCTTGGAGAGCAGGTGGATGAGATAACGTAGTCTGGGGGAGATAGCAAAGCAAAGGAACTTGTTGAGAGCTGAAGGATATAGAGCGAGGTGGAGAGCCATGATCGCCTATGTCTTGAAAGTACATAGCGCATAAAAAGAAAGAAACTTAAATAGTAATCATCTTGTGTAGGTCGAATGTTTTGCAATATTTGTATGTCGCTGGTTTATAATTCTGTACATGAAGCTGATGATTCTATCTGCACTTGATCAAGGATAGTTGGCTGAATACCCGCTAATGACATAACCATTAAATAGATTAACGCCGGTTATTCAGGTGTTAATCTACTTAATTAAACTTAGAGTATCTCACTATTTTAATATATAGCACTCTTTATTCATTCATGGGTATCAGTTATCAATATTTGATTATGCATGTGTTTGATTACTCCGAGTTTAGCGACACGAGATCACAAGGGAAAGTTTCACAGCAGTTATATTTCTATGAATACTTATAATATATTTAACTAGAAATTTTATTAATTGATTAAAGTCGGATAGTGTTAAAAGCTGAAATGTTAATGAGCTGAATATTTAAGGAAGTTGACCCACATTCGCTTCGGAATGTACGGCATAAAATCAGTTTAGAATGGAATGCATAGGCGAAAAATAGTCGTAAATTCACCGGTGAGCGTTTGCCGTTGAATAGAGGTATATAGTTTGGTTAGTATGAACTTCAAAGATATATTCTTTTTCCATATTAAATACATTAGGTGAAAATGATTAACATCTATTCACCTGGTCTAGTAAATGAGTTGTCAGTATTTCGATCATAATTGATGTTATGAATTTATCCTTTTGCCAGTTGTTGTGTTAAAAGGATTCCTGACTTGTCAGGGTTTAGTCGTTAGCATGACGGTCTCGGGATTAAGAGGATTGTACAAATTTCTCACGTTCCGCACGCTTTTAGATTAAATTTATTTTACGGCTTATCGAGGACAGCAGCTGTGGTTGCTGTTATGGCTCTGGGAGCAGAGTGTGGTTTCCGAAGGTCGAGCCTTATTGACTGCACATTTTCTTTTTGTTTCAATTAATCATTTCATCTCAATCAAGGTAAACATGACACTAAGTTTGAAAGGGGTTACTGAGAGTAAACGAGAATGAGAATAATTTAGATGTAACCAGAAACCGACCCTAAAAAGGAACCAAGTGATAAACGTCTACTTCTGTTCAAAAGACAGGGAGGGATTTTGAACTGGGTGATATCTGAACGTACCTCCTCCTATTTGTTTTTTGTTTGTTTGTTTTTACTAATTTTATTTTTATTTTTTTAGTAATTAGTTCGAGTTTCATTGATAGCCCAAAATTTACAGTTTCATTTTCTTTTGTGTGTGTACGCTATTATAATTTACTTTTATTATTTAAAAGTTTACTTTCAACTGATTCTTATGGATTAGATTATGTTTTTCACATATGTGCCGTAGGATGGAGGCGATAACGATAATCTACTTCCTATTCTCCCTTGTAGCTCTCAATAATTTTTGTCAGAAATTTCAGCTGTCTCATCCTGATGCTAATTATAAGTTTCCGTCTTTCTTTGCATCCTCTCTAAAACCACATCGTTGCTCACATATTCAGTTCATTGTATCCTTAGTATCCTTCTGTAGAACCACACTTCAGTTGCCTCAAATCTTTTCATGTTTGGGCAAATTGTCCAACATTCGCTGCCATTTTGGAAGGCATAGGAATTCAGTGCTTTCTTCTTTCTTTGTTACAAACGATTTTTTCTGTTTTATGTGCATATTTAGTTACACATCTGTGTACAGTTAATTATATGAAAGGCATGTTTATTCATTACTTGAAAATACAATAAATTAAAATTTGTATGTGTACTAATATTTGTTTCCCCCCACACTATATATATATGCATATACATATGGTAAGTATTCCACTATGGTAATGTCGGCGACTAAACCGGCTACCCCACTCCATGTTCTCGAAATAGATGCGGCTTGTTTACAAGCCAGTAAGACAAAAAAAGACCTAACAAAAGGCCAGATAATTGAGGCGATGTCTCAATGAACTAGCGTTGAGAAGGCATTGGAAAACACACTACTATTAATACTAAGAAATATAATGACAACACATACATTATGAAACCTAACGGCATGAAGAGGGTTAAGTCTATGGAAATTAACCCCTCGTCCGGTCAGTAATGACATGAGCAACAGATGTCACCTGACGGTCATCCATAAACGACGTTAAGGGGATAAAATGGTTGGAACATCTCCCTCGCCAGGAAAGGAGCGACATGAGAGACAACTATCACTGGACACTCATACAGTGACAGCTCGCATCAAACAAAAAATAACCCTTGGAACATGGAACGTTAGGAAGTTGAAGAACTCTGGCCATTTGGAAATTTTAAAACAAGAGATGAGTAGACTAAAAAATAACCATCTACGGTGTATGTGAAACTAGATGGACATACAACGGAGAGTTTGTCATTGACAATCACAGGATTATATATGCAGGCGGAGAGAAAAAAATTAAATGAGTAGGATTGATACTAGATCAAGAATTCAAGAAGGCGTTCTGTGAAATTATCAATTATACGAAAGGATTCAGATAGTCAGTGAAAGGAAAGCCTTTCAACGTAGCTATCGTAATAATGTATGCATCGACAGTACAAAAATAAGAAAGAAGAATACGAATCTTTCTACTCCACGCCAGACAACGCGAAGACTGATCGCAAATCACAAGAAGTAATAATTATCGTATTTGACGGCATATACGGCGTATTTTTTTTTACTAAAAATATCTTTTAAAATTCTCCTGCGTCTTTTATGCTATATGTAGGTTTAAAATTCGCGATAGTCCGCCGAGATTAGCTACATGGCAACTCCTAATTGCTTAGATTTTAGAGTAACTTTTATATACCTGTTGTTATTATTTAAAATGTTTTTTTATGCAGATTAAAAGTGTTATCATTGATAATATCTATTATATTAATTTCATGACGTTTAATATTAGTAATTTATTTCACTAAAATTATATGCAATAAATTCAAATTACATATTTGTAAAATATATTTGTTTCATTAATATTTTGCTTGTGATAACTTTCAGTTGCATTGGTATAAATACAATCAGAATTTATATATCCTAATTATTCCAGTAAGACGTTTACAAGACGTAGGTTGTACAGATCATATAAAGGATATAATAAAGTTTTTGTAGGCTCGTGTCCTTTTTTCTCTTATTTTTTTTTAGCTTAATTGTAATCATGGTTTGTTTAACCAAAATAATTCCTCATAAATATAGCATAGGCTGTGTCAATTACTAATTACTATTTTTTTCTTGATTTGTCCTGCTGAAATTGAGGTGCGTCTTATACACTGTCAAATACAGTAGTTATTCTTAACCGCCCCGCCGCAGCACACTAATATGCGTTGCGATCCGCTTAAGTGTGCCGCGAAATACTGTCAAGGCACACATATGTCTGTATGTGTAATGGTAAAACGTTAGTTTATGAATAAATGGATAATTATCAAACTTGCTTAGACAGATTAGCTAAAAACGATTTATCAGTGTTATTACACTTTTCTACTTTTATTTATGTGAATTGGGGTTCTCAACCCTAAATAAAATTAAAAAAAGAAGTGAGAAAAAATACGCTCAAGACTACAGACATTCGACCAAACACTGAAGAAATCGAAAAAAAAAAAAACACCAGGTTATACAGTAAATAATATATACAAATAGCTGAATAGAAACATTGAAATAAAGTAAGTCCATAACTGTGCGCGTATTTTCTAATCTATAGTTTTACTTCATAACATTTTTTTAAGCATTTCACCGCAGGGAAGGCGGGAGTGCCACTAGTTTGCAAGCCAGGTTAGTTTTGTCAGCGATACCAGATTTGATATTAAGGCAAGAGTAAATAGTTGTGTCGTCGGCATAGATATCTACTTGGGAACTGATAACATCGGTGGGGACACTTGCGTTCGTGAGCAAAGGAACTGGAGGAGAATCCGTTTAGGACGACCTTAATTACACGGTTTGACAGGAATGGTTGACTTAACTCAAACAATCTTTCCGAAATTCCGTATCCCTGAGGCTTACGAAGATGTCAGGTATGCAAAAAGCGTATAAAACGCTTTAAAGATATCTAGAGCCACGGCTCGAGCTTCTCCGTTACTGAGAAGTGATTGGTAAACAGGTCCAGTTATGGCCGTGAGCGCATCAGCGGTAGATCAGGCAAAGCTGAAACCATATTGCTTGTCTGAGAGCAGATCATGGGATAAAGGGTTCTAAATTTACACACTTTATAAATTTTCGTTACGTGTGCCGTAATATTTTCATTTGTCTCAGGTGTGCTGTTGCTTAAAAGATTTGAGAAACACTGGGTTAGATTATTTTTAGTCTTGCAATCCATTGGTTAATAGTTCCTTCAACATTTGTTTTTGTCTTCCTGTTAGAATACATTACTGTCTACCGTCTCAAAGCAACATCTTG
Organism: Acanthosepion esculentum; assembly: GCA_964036315.1. NCBI lineage: Eukaryota > Metazoa > Mollusca > Cephalopoda > Sepiida > Sepiidae > Acanthosepion > Acanthosepion esculentum. The sequence continues at coordinate 68,861,869 of OZ038490.1, forward strand.
CTATCTGTCTGTGGTTAGAGTGCTGGCTAGAAAACCTTTCGTAATCAATCAGAATTTCGTTGATGGCTTGAATATATGAATTTTGCTAGTTTTTATATAAAATTAATTTATTTTGTATTGTGTACGTGCGATATTCCGGATGTTGAGGCAATACAGTAATTAGAAATGTAGCTTCGTATTTACGGTGTCCTGACATCGATTATGATGATCAGTAGAAATATATGCTATTTTTTTCATAATGTTTTATCTTCTCTGTGCCCGATTCTGACCACTGTTTTGGGCTTGTCTAATACGGGTGGTGGTGCAAAAAGTGATTATGACTTTGTCCCTCACTGATGATACCAGATTATCTCCTCTACGTTTTTTTTTGTATTAAAATGATTTACTATTGATTGTGAAAATCTGATAAACAGATGATAACTGAAAATCTTTTCCTTTCAATATTTGGGCAATAATGGGTCTCTACAACTTCCTGTCCTTCTTGACGCTGATTAATGTTTGTAATTTTCAAATCTCTCCAAATACAGTTTCTGGCAAGCAGCCACACAGGATGTTTCGTTATGTCATTGTCTGCTTTACTCTGATCTTTCTTTCAAAACCTCATATGAGTGTCGAATTCTCCAAGCGATCTTTCCTTATTTTTATATCAAATAAATTTCAATTATCTCTTTCTGATTCTAATTATAAGTGTCTATTTTGATTTCATTTTCTCTAAAAAAAAACTCCTCGTTCAGTTCATGTGATTCTCAGCGTCCTTCTAAATTGATGTTGCCTCATTCTCTTCTTTCTGGAATTGGAGCAGTTTTCTTTTTCTATGTTGAGAAACATTATATTTGGTAGAGCAGTCCTGCATTGCAGTCGCTCATCTTCATTCCAAGCAAGGAGATGGAGAGAAAATTGCTGAACTCGTCAATCTAAAGTGTTTCTTTCATTTTCTTAATGCCTAATATTAAGAATCTGATACGCCTGCTATAAGAAGAGCCATGTTCTTACAAATGTATCCTTTCCTGCGGTGAACCAGTTAAATATGTTTTTCTACTTGTTTAATATATTTTGTTCATGCGTGTCAAATGCACACGTATTTTTACATTACTGATTTTGTTGTTTTGAAACTGCAGTGCAATTAATACAAACAAGAATAGTCATGTTATGGAAATGGAAAAAGAGCGACAGGGATGTAATATATGAGACAAGGGAGCGGAAGATCAGATAAATGTGGGAACCTCTGCTCTAAATGATTATAACGATTTTTCTCAAACAGAAAACATCACGAAAATGAATCTTAAACAGTTTCTATGGATGTCTTGTCACGATATTTTAGGGAAACGCAAAATTCCTTTAATTATACGAAATAAAACAATATGATCGTGAAGAAAAATCAATTTTTGATTTGACAGATCAGCTAAAATAACTTGTAGCGGAGCGTGGGTTTACGTGTTGTTAAATTAGGAACACGTGTGTAACTCCTGATAGAATATTAAAAGGTCCACTACAAGAATATGGCGGACTCAAGTTGAGTCCAACCGAAGATGTAAAGAAAACAAACAAGACCGATATATATATATATATATATATATATATATATATATATATATATATATATATATATATATATATATATATATATATATATTTGAGACGGTACAAAAGCGTATCAGGGCATAAAAAAAAACATTTTTTTATTAATGGCCATGTTAGATTTAAAATAAATACCAGTTAACCGGTTTCGTCCCCTCTCATCAGAACTGTTACACGGGGAATAGAAAATTATGAGAAAAACTATTTGCTATGGGTGACATGAATGAAGGACAGGGAAGAGAAAAAATAAATATATATATATATATATATATATATATATATATATATATATATATATATATATATATACAACAAGCATGTGTATTAAACAAAATTTACAATCGACAAAGACATTAACGTTTGTGTTTGTGCTAGAACGTAAAGACTTCGTATTTTGATGAATGTTCGTGCGTGCGTGCGTGCGTGCGTGCGTGCGTGCGTGCGTGTTACATGGCGTTTTTCCATGAGTGGGCCAAACGCGAATCTCTGCGAGAGATCACATCCTTTAAATGTGTCCGCTGAAATGCAAAGTAAAAAAAGTGCAGGAGGCAAGGAATCCTACAAAGATAACAATTTTCAAAAATACCAAAAGTATTGCACAGAGTATAAACGTAAACATTTATTCATTTCGAATTCATTAAACCCGATATGAAAGCAAGACGAAAGGAGGACAGTACAGATAAACAGCGGAAAGTTACCAAAAACTTTATGAAAATATTTGTGTGCATCAGAAGAGTAAAGAAAAACATTTTTGATAGAAAATTAATATCTGGTCAAGTAACTTATCATTTCGACATCACGATATGTTTTCTTGGATGTAATTTGCGTTTTACGACAGAGATGCTCGCCATCAAATGTCTTCTTTATTCCCACGATATTAGAGACTATCAAAAACACTCTGCTCAAGCAATTCATGTAGAAGAAAAACGAAACAAATTTCGTCTAAATCTTCTATACAATATACCATATAAAAATCAAACTAGGTAAAAAAAATAAGAAGAATTCACGCTGTCAACTTCTTCAATTTCGCCTAGACAAATTCCTCTTATTTACGCGAAGACATTCTTACCAGCAGAAACTCGTTCATACAATGACAAGCTATTTCTTTAATCCATAAAACATGTCTTCAGCTCTCCTGACTACTTATCGATCAGCGAATTGAGTACAGACACTGGCATTTTTCGCAAGATATAAAATTTTAGTTTTAAACCCTCAAGTGATGTAGTTTCTGTTATCTGGTACAGTTTTTTTGTCCGCGATTCTGTAGCGCCAGTCCACTTGTTCGAAGATGTATGGCCTTCGCCAAGATCCTCAAGCTTCACTCGCTCAAAGTCATTTTAACATTTGATCTTAGAAGCGGTTGTATACAAATGGCAGATGAAATCGTTCTTGTGTTATTGGTCGAAGCGATAACCTTGGGGATTTACGTGCACATGCTGATTAACTGATTTATTTAATTTTAACTCCTCACTTTTGTCACTGTCATCGCTGACATGTCTTTTTTCTTACTGTCAATTCACTTAACGCTTTTTCACTTGCTTAAATCATTCAATTACTTGGTAGTGTTAATCTTAAACATGCGGTAATTAATTGTTCATTTTCTGCTCCCTATCGGTCTTTTTATTTAATAATAGCGTTTTTACCATAAAGTCTATTCACATAAATACCGTTTATATTTTTATTGCATACTTTTTTTAAGCATTACATCCCAAGCAAGGCGGGATGCCACTATCACGCAAGAGGTTACAGAGAGTGTGAATGAGAGTAAAGAGGCGTGATAGAGTCAAGGATGAAGAGAAGGACAGGGAATAGATCAGGGCATCTGGAGATGCCGATTGACATTACATTTGAATAGTTGGAGATTATAGCTATCAGGTAAACAAATAATAGGTAGAGAATTCCACAGACGGGAGGTGCGAGACATGAAGCTATTGGAGTAGAAGAGACGGCCACATTTAACTTTTTCAACAATGAAAGGGTGGGACAGAGATACCAGCCTAGTTGCACGTTTAAATTCATGCAGTATGGGAACTAGCGAAAGTAGAACGTCGGAGTAGTTGCCGTGAAAGTATTTGTAGAAAAGACAGAGGGGGGCGGCAGCACGTCTGTGCGAGAGTGACTGTAGACGAGATGACAGATCAGGGTTAATCACATTGCATATCAGTTTCCGGATTTTGTCGAGGACCTTAAGACGAACTTGGGGAGCACCAGACCATATATGGCAGCAGTATTCCATGCAAGGGTGAATGGTTGATTTATAGATTTGAAGGATGGACTCGGGAGCGAAAACAATCTTTCTGGTTCGACACAGCGAACCACATTTCCTTCCTGTGGATGAAGCTATAGATTCAATGTAAATGTTCGATCTCAGGTCAATGGACAGTGTGTGACCAAACAGTTGCAAATAGGTTCTCTCGTGGAGTTGAGTATCAGATATTGTAATGGGGGCAGGGATGTTTCAGTGTTGTGAGTATTAGAGAGCAGTTTTGTGTTTGAGGTATTAAAGTTTTACTATTAGCTTGAATAACCCAACCCCTGACACAATTATTAGATGTCATATCCTCATTGTAATTGTTCCTATCCTTAGTCATTACAGTCTTGACCAATATTGTTCGACAAATATGCGTGTTTTTCTCGCGAAATTCTTTTCATACTATACCCCATGAATAAATCGATTTTAAGTTATTCTTGTCCTGCGGCTGGACATGTTTAAAAGATTTCGAGAAACCAAGAGAGACTAAGTGACAGAAAATAGAAGGTTTCAAAAATACGAATGGAAAAACGAGTAAAAATAAATTCAAAAGCAATTTTTTATGCTTTTAAAAAGGAAAAAAAAAATCAGTCTAGTCTTTTAAATTTTCCTCAGGTAGATTAATGTGTGGAAGCGAACGTTCGAAAAAAGACGGGTCGATGGAACATGGCGGATGAGAGATTTGGTAAAAGTGAGAGGGATAGGAAAAGAGTTAAAAGGGGAAGAGACGAAAAAGAAAATGATGAAGAAAAACTAAAAAGAAAGTAGGGTATACTGAGAAACAGAACGGATTAGAGAAAATCACAGACGGGAGGTGAGATAGGTCTATATCTGTCGTAACAATTGAAAATAGAGTGGAGACGAAAATAGAATTAAAAAAAATCCCTGGGAATAGTTGACGGAGATAAAGGTATTTATATTGAATACAACGATAAAAAGTAGAGAAGTGAATTGAAAGAGAAAGAAGGTGAAGATAACGTGAAACGAAGACAGATAAGAATCAAAGAAAACGAAAGATGTTGTTTACAAGTGGATATAAAAAAGAAGAATTAATAGCAAAATTAGAAGAATGCGAATGGGTAAAATGGAATGACGTCAGGATAATGAAGAAGAAAAAAGATGATGTAGCAGTAGTAAACGCGAAAACGGAGAAATACATTGGATTGATTTTTTACGTCTAATCAACCCTTTGAAGATTATCTAATTCCATAGATATTTGTAGATGGTGAGAACATTTTTTGGAAGATAATAATTATTTACTGATCAAAAATCCTACTAATTAATCTATAGCTGGGAGTGTAAAGATGCATACATACCTTTTCCAAGCGTATTTGCGCGTAAGTGAACATAACGACCTCGACTGGAATTGGAACACGGCTATCCGATCTCCAATTCTGAGCTGTTATCCATTACACCGTCCGCACATCCATGCTTACATCACCTGGTATTGTCAAGTAATGACCAGGCTCGGTGTTGCTTCACTTCGGTGGTCGTTCAAAATTAAGTGTTTCAACCTGATATGGCCGTTAGCCCGGGAAGTAGAGAAAGAAAAGAAGAAAATTAAGAGTCACTATAGAAAAGGAATAGGTGAAGTTAAAGGGCAACGAGAGAAAGAGAGAGAAAGAGAGAGAGTAAAGGTAATAGAAACTGAAAGAAAATAAATCTTTAAAAGGGAAATAAATAAGAGGAGAGTGCATGTATATAACACTTATGTAAAGAGAGAGAATGATGGGGAATTTAGGATTATAAGAATGAAGTGGTTGAGAATAAGATGATATGTAGATTTAAAGAAAAAGAAAACTATTATGTAGAGAGTAACTGTATACGAAACAATGGCGGACAACACCAAGAATTGGTGAAGCGATGTTGTTTGAATAAAGAAGAAAATAAAGTTCAGAAACGGGACAGGCGAAAGAAAAGACAATAAGACAAATACACAAAAGCAGTAAATGAAGCAGCGGTTTGAATGAGCAAGAAGCGAAAGTAGAAAGAGAAACAGAATTAAAAATAGAATAAAAAGAAGAAGAAGAAATACAGAAGGAGAACAAAGTTGAAACTAGAGAAAGAGAATAAAGAGAGATCTATCAAATGAGAAAAAAGATCTAGAGAAAGGGAAAAAAAGAGACAACTAGATATTGAGAATAAAGAGGTAGATAGAGAAGGAGAAAGAGAGATGTAGAGATGGAGAATACGGAGAGAACAAGAGAAACAGAATAAACGGTCTAGAGAAAGAGAATAAAGAGGGAAGAGAACGATAAAAAGAGAGCAATTTAAGATTGTTTTCTGTTAGACCTATTGTCTTCACGAGGGATCAATGGTGAAACGAAAAAAGGTCATCAAGAGAACAGTGAATAAGATTAAAAAGAAAGAACAGTAAATAAGGTGAATATTTCACATCAGATGGTTAGTAACAATTTTATTTTGAATAATTTGAATTGCAAAATTGATTTCCTAAAAGCTTATATCGTTGCTTCAAGACTCCGCTTCATCTGAGAGGATAGCACCAGAGGTCATCGGAATATTCCTCTTGTATATACAGATTCCCGACAATTTCCTATCTATAAGCAATGTTTCTGTTTCATGCTACCGTTCCCAGTACGTGATCCTTCAGTTTACATATGTTCTTTAGGTAGCTTACTCAATAGCATACTTACCTTCAATATGTACGACGAATGCAATATTCTCCACGGCTACTTTCCTTGCAATATGTTCCAAAGTTTTCAACTACATTTCTTTCTGATAGCAAACACAAGTGTAATTTTCGTTCAAATCCCTCTTAAAACTTCCCCGTTGCACACATGTGCCGTCCACGACCTGTGTTACATTTTGTAAGACCTTATCTCAAACAGTTGACGTCGACTCTTCATCTGTGAAGAAATTGACTATCATTCGTTTTCATGTATGTTGAACAGTTCTATTGCTCCATATTTATTGCCCGTCCATGACGATAAACTACTCCGCGTCCTGGGTAAGAAGATAAACTATGTCCAACAGCAAGGCCACTGATCAGGGGGTTTCGATGAGCATAGAACCACCTCGTAGTTGCTGGTGTTCCCAGGTCTACCCTGACCCAGGGTAGTAGCACCTGTTAGGTTCCCAGCTATGGGCAAATAATTAACCCCCAAACTGGGGTCAAAACACTATGGAAGTGTAAAAATAGATTTTAATACCAGAAATACTTTTTGTAAAAAAATTATTGCCATCAATACATTTTCGAAGAAAAAAATATTGCCAAAAATAGATTTATGAAGGAAAAAATATTACCAGCAACAAAAATTTTGTTGGCATTAAATAAACTGTTGAGGTTGATATGCCGTAAAACAAACCAAACCCAAACATATTTATTGCATAGCAGTTCAATAATAATTTTCCAAACGAAAGCAGTTCTATCTGCTTGATAGCAACACTTACTTTGTGATATTTTCTTTGAATATTAGATCATAAAAAGAGATCACTTACACATGGTCCAGTGGATAAATGTGTTGGTTAAATCCAGTGAATAGGCCCAAATATTTGTGAGTTCAATACCTGGCAACAGCAGTGGTGAACCAAAAATTGGAGATTTGAGTTAAAGAGAAATAACTGATACATCCTGAAGAGGCATGACACGTGTAACTAGAACATTCTAACCCAGTGTTCTAAATAAAGGGTTAGTTTTGAAAATCCAATCACCTGAAGATGGCTGGAGAGTACAACAGCCGAATCGTTGTGAATATAACAGCTCGAATAATGTAAATAATGTATGTAATCATAATAACTCATCTCAGAGATATAGACAGACATAAAATGATTTATATACGCAAGGAGATATTGATTCCCTAATTATACATATCATTAGGACTTTTCATTATTAAAGAGTTCATGTTTATGCTCAGTTTATTCGTTGAGCTACGACATAGTTAATTGTCACAGTATAGAAATTCAAAGTTATCTCATTAACAAACAAGTTGACTTTACAGTTACATTTGCGCGCGCACATACACACACACACAAGTGCTTCTCGGATTAATATTTGAAAAAGATTAATATGATTTTACAATGCTTATGCCAGAGCTTTCAGTGATAGTGCCAGGCTTTTGTCTTGTATAGATGTACATCTTTTGAGAGTTTCAAGACGATCGCATAAAGGAAGGTACGCTTTATAAAACATCCAATAAAGAGAAATCGAATGAACGACAGATAACGATCTTGAAACATAGAGAAAGACACAGCGAAAATATTATTTGAGAAAGAAATAATAATAATAATACTAGGAAAGAAAAAAGACCCAAAGTCAAATTGAAAAAAGAAGTAATAAACCGATATTGTAAAACGCAAAGAGAAGGTTGTAGTGTGATATGAACAAATATATATTCGGATAAATGTATTCGAAAATAACAGGTTACAAAAATAGGATGAAACAACCTGAAATAAAATTTCTATTTGTGTAAGCAAGATTGCATACGTTTGTAGGAGTTACTTCGAAGACCAGGAAAATGTGTATGAATTTCAACTAACAAAAAAAAAGGACTTTCACCGACTATAAACCCTTTGTCCCAAAGATTGACAGCTCTGTTTTGTTGTGTGTTAGTTGTCGTGTTCAGTTTCTCGTTACCCGAGATTTCAGTAGTAGACAAGATCTATTCTAAAAGAGGAAACAAAAACGTTAACCAGAAAAACGATTTTGATTAAATTTTTACATAAATCTTTTGCTGATTTTAAATTATTCTACAGAAGATTTAATAGTCATGCACATATCTAATAATCCACACTTTTTACATAAAATGCAATATATATATATATATATATATATATATATATATATATATATATATATATATATATATATATAAATATATATATATATAAGTTTATAGTCGTTCAAACGAGAGAAAAGTGTATATTTTAAGAAGATAAATCGCAAACGTTTTTGTTTGAAATGTGGATTTCTTATTTTTTTTAAATATTTATACTCTATTCCATAATTCTGCTACACGTGTTTATGGTTTCGCGACCTTTGTCAGGCAGAGTAGCTATTTCCACATATTATAGAAATGATTTTCTTTTGCGTGGTACTGTATATATATATATATATATATATATATATATATATATATATATATATATATATATATATATATATATATATATATATTAGTGGATGAGTGGTTAAAAGGCTTGCTTCCCAACTTTCGTATATGACCATAATCGATTTGTCAGAATATTATCATCTCGGAAAAGGCTATCGTAACGTGTGTTATTTTTTTAAAAATTGGCTTAAAAATAATACGTATGTACACAAGACTTATGAGTGAAACTTGATAAACGTTCGGAAGCCAACTATGTTTGTGATAGCTCAAAATCACAGGGCGTCTTCCCCGGGAATTCCAGCCTACTGAGGCTGTTCAAACAGCTGCTCTTGAAGAATAATGTGCTCTCCCCCAAAAAGTCCACACTGCATAATTGCTGTAAAAACAACACGCCTCAAACCAACAGAAATATTCATATGTAGTTTTCTAGTAGAAGTAATGGCTAGTCTTTCCAGTAGACATGTGTGATCGGAAAAGGTAAGCAACCGGTCATTTTATATACATCTCTACTTTTTTGAGTTTCTACTTTGACAACATTTTCCGTAACAAATAGAAATAAATGAAATAAGATTCAGTGTCTATATAAACACACACATAGGGAAGAGGCTATAGTCGTTCCAACGAGAGAAACCGCAAAGGTTTTTGGTTATAATGTGGATTTTTTATATATATTATATTTTATTTTTCCATATTTTTGCTACACGTATTTCCGATCTCCCGATTTTCTTCAGGCAAAGGGTGGATATTACCATATAATATTAAAAGGAAGTAATTTTCCTTATGTTTTTCTAGTTGTAATCATTGTCTTTTTTGCGTAGTAGTGGTCGCAATGTCATTCTTGTACTGATGTAAAAGTGTTTTTTTTTCTGCTTAAGGGGTAATAAATGAATTAGGACTGGTCTGAAAAGAGGCGAGGAAGGATGTCTTCGTTCTTATCTTTTTATGACCCCTATATCTTAGAACTATTTCCATTTTCTCTGTATTCTGTGTGCTTGTGAGATTTTGATAGTATGCATATGTACATTCTCTCTCCATACGTACGTACTGTCCTATTATAAGTAACCATATATATATATATATATATATATATATATATATATATATATATATATATATATATATATATATATATATATATATATATACTTCCTAGGCTTAACATATATATTTACCAAAATTATGTAATAATATAATCAAAAACGAAATAGTAAATTTATTCAATAAAATTGCCATAGGCTTCATCCACGACCTCCAGATGACTTCGGAATCTCCTGTATCTCTTCTAGAGGATCTCCTCGTTTAAGTTGGTAAATACTGCCATATTCTTTGCCATCAGTTCATCTTTGGTTTTATCAAGAGTTTTTTGGGTCTCTCGGTCAACAGCACCCCAAACATAATCAAGGGGGATCCACTCTGGAGAGTTAGATGGCCAAATTTATTGGGTGATGTGGTAGTAGAAATAATCTGACAACCATGACTTGGTACTCCTGCATGTGTGACATGGTGCAGAGTCCTGTTGTCAGGCAGAAGGCCTTCCAGCAGCTACCCGCTTGACTTAGGACAGTACTACCTTCCTGGAGTTATACCTGATTGTCTTGGAGGGATCTTTGTCAATAACGGCCTCGATGTCATCAACAAATTCGGTAGTTGTTTTCTTATGACAACGATCAGAGTGAGTTTTCCGTGACACTGTACGTATTTAAGCACCATTAGACACATTTAAATCTTTCCTAATCATCTGCACTATCCTAAGATTGACCCCCAAACACTCTGAACTGTTCGTAGTAGAGATTCCGGCTGCGAATGCCAAGTAGTACGTTTTAAAATTTCTGGCGGAATGAATTGCGTCATTGTGCTCTTTTTCTCACAGATGGTGCTATTCTGACCCTACTATACTGCACATTCGATAAAATAAAAAAAAATAATAATGGAAATGAAAATATAAAATGGCGACAATTTACCCATCGCATATTATACATACATACATACATACATACATACATACATATATATATATATATATATATATATATATATATATATATATATATATATATATATATACAAAAGAAAAAGAACAGATAGGGTAAAATTCCACGTTCTGTAGCATTTATTTTTTAAAAAAGTCCTCAATACACAGTTGAGAAAAATATAATATTTTTATTATAAAAAATTACAATGGAAAACATTTTACATCGTTACACAAAAAATTTCATGTTTCGGTACTAAGATGGTTCCTCTTCAGAAGATGTAGATAACTAATGATGAAAATGATTTATTAGGGAAATAAAATAAAAAAACTGAAAACAAATCATTACCTCTTTTCGTAAGTTAAAAGGTGGGAAATAATACATATGAATTTGGATTTGAGCAGCATGCAATCTTTAGTACAGCTTTCGTTAAAGACGACTGAAAGGTACTGCAACTAACCTTTTTATTTAATTTTTCTTGTGTTCGTCCAAACGTTTACCTTTCTGGACGCAAACTGTGTAAAAAGTCTCCGTAATTCTGCATATCCGAGCGCTTTCGGCTATTCTTTTATTAAGTGCGATTTTTATTTATTTTTGTTTTTGTTTAACTGAATGTGGGGTGGGGGTAACTGTGGTCGATGTTTCATATCCGCCCACAACCACTGATTACTTTAGAAAAATATAGTCTAATTTGGGGTTCGGTGAGGTAGTGAAGAAAATCACAGTTAACTAGTGTCTGTTTTATATCATTGAATTAATTAAGGAAAAGTGGACGAGAGGATGAATTCTCGTGTGCTCTCCTTAATAATTTCTTTATAACTACTATTTTATATCTAAGTGGGCATTCCCACTTAAAATTAAGCTGGCATGTATTTCTGCTTGTGGTTTTCCTGAATAATTAATTGGTGAATGTATTATTAATGAATTCTACGAGAACGTCTAAGAATGGGAGTTTATCTTTTTGACTCATTGGCAAAGTTAAGGACAGAGATGTTTTCGAATGTAGTTTTGTGATTTTTATTTCTTGTGTCTTTTTTGCTAAAATGAAATGAAATTTATCGTCTACATATCGGACATAGATCTTGGGTTTAGTAATTTATTTCGTAGTTAGAGAAGCACGGGCCGAGATGATTTCCCATACTAACACCATTCATTTTTGTGCATATATTGCTATGATGGTTGTAGAAGAGGACTTTATTTGTGAAGGAATGCAATAATTTTTAAGGATATTTGGTTTGATGAATGGCGGTGGAATGAAATTATATTTAAACAGAGAGTTAAGGTTTATGTCGATAGTTTGATCGACGGGGATGTTTGTAAATAAATTTCCATAGGCGACTGATGGAAAATACCTTGTTTTGTTTGTATAGTTTTAGAATTTGAAAGAATTCATGAGTTCATACGAAGCTATAATTGTTAAGTTGATATTGAGTAATGATATCTTTAAGGAATTTTGACAGCTTGTGGATAGGTGTGGACATCTGTGACATGATGTGTAGTAATGCTTTATGTATTTTTATATTTCCGTCTATGTATCCTGGTTGGTAGTGTCCGAAGATTTTATGGATTTTCAAGGAACCTTCGTCGGTATTGTAATAAATTTGTTGGCAGAAATTCTTAGGGCCTCCGTGGTTCCGTTATTTAATTTGTTAAATTTCTATCGGTCGTCGCTGATAGGTTGTAATGCTTTATGTTAATCGGCTTTTCCAAAATTGTGTATGTGTCAGGTTTGTCGGCTTGTCTGATGATAGAATATTTTTTTATTTAATTCTTTCGCAGCGGTCTTGTGTTTTATTGTTAAGATATTTTTATAGTTGTTGTGAGAAGAGCTGACTTTTAATACATATATATATATATATATATATATATATATATATATATATATATATATATATATATATATATATATATATATGTGTGTGTGTGTGTGTGTGTGTGTGATGCAAATTTAGCTATACAGGTATGTAAAACAAAACGTGTGCGCAAAATGTATTGTTTTACAAAAAGATCATTCACGCATTCAGACATTACTTATATATTATTATTACTTAAAAATAATTAAAATTATGAAAATAAAAATATTACAATTGTTTTCAAAGAATAAATTAATCCTGGAACTGCTATTGTAATGCTGGGGCAATATTTATTGTACACCAACTTTTGTAGCCTCCTCCTACTTCTTTAAGTTCTCTATCACATGAAAAGTAAGTGTCATTCAGAATGACAAATATTCATTTTATACAAGAAATATCAGTATAAGTACTTATAATTTGCCCATGGTACATTAGGTGAATATCAGTCAGTTGTGTGCCACGCGTGATACATGTTTAGGCGATCATGTATCTTTCAATACATTACTGACGAGGCAATTTTTTTTCCCACAGTAGGTTGTCATTTCTTTCTGCGGTAGACCAGATGCCATCCAAGGCTACAGAACCCGATCTGCGCTGTCCTATTTAAACATAGCTGGGGGAGTCATACCTTTTCCAAGAGTATTAGCACGTAAGTGAATGTAATGGATTCGGCTGGAATTCGAACTCGGCTCTCCAATTCCTCTATCCGAGGCACTGCCCATTACTCCTTGGTGAATATACTTAGAAAATAAACTGTTTTAAATAAGGCTGTTTATACTTATATAATAATTTACTTGGTTCTAGAATATATATATATATATATATATATATATATATATATATATATATATATATATATATATATATATATATATATATATATATATATATATATATATATATATATATATATATATGATTTCTATAGGTCGTTTATATCTGAGTCTCTCAAGATCTACATTATTCAGGAATAAGTAAATATTGGTCGATTATATTTGTCTCTATAAGCAATTACTTGAATCGGAGATAGGCAAATATCGATCATTTATATCTGAATCTATATGCATTTTCTTGGTTTGTGGATAAGTAAATATAGGTTATTTTTATCTAACTATACAAGGATGTACTTTTATCTGGGATATATAAATATTGGTAATTTATATTTCAGTTGGTAAACAGTTTTTTGTTTCGGAATTAGACAAATATTGGTCGTTTTTATTTGAGTCTATAAGCATTTTACTTGGTTCAAGGATTTCGATTTTTTATATTTGATTCCATTTATTTAATAAATATTGTTTGCATATATAACGATATAATGTTTCCGGACAGAAGGAAATATCTGAATCTATAAGCATTTTCTTCGCTCGAATTAGGTAAATATGGATTGTTTATATCTGTGTTAATAGGAATTTACATTGTTTAAAGAGACTTCGTTAGCTGGTAGTTTAATATTTGTCGTTTTATATTACTCTATAAGCATTTACCTCTTCAGAGTAGATAAATAGTAGATACTTATATTGGCAGCAATATGAATTTACTTACTTCGGCTATAAGTAAATAATGAAAAGCAGTCTATGAACATTTCATTCGGCACCCATACATGTATCTATAGGTATACAGGGTTCAACGGATAATTTGTAGTCTAAAAATGAAAATAACACTGACATCTCATTTTAACAGATATATTTACTAAAATTACACAAAAATATCTTAAAAAGGTTTTTTTCTTTTGGTCTCTCGCTCAACTGCGCTCCACACATAATAATCAAGCGGGTTACTATCTGGGGATTAGGTGGCCAGATGTAAGCGGTGATGTGCTTGCAGATATTGTCTAACTGCCATGACTGGGTTCTCCTGCTTGTGCGGTATGGTGCAGAGTCAAGTTGCCAGATAGAGGTTCTTCCAGCAGCCACCCTCTTGACTCACATCTTCACTACCTCTTCAAGCCTTTTGATTTAAACCTCGGTGATGAGTCTTAGGCTATCACCAAAAACTTCTTTTCTCATTAGAACTGCCAGAGTGTGTTTACTGAGCTACTGACGTTCGAAATCACCATTAGACTCATCCAACTCCTTCCGAATCCTCTGCACTGTCTTCAGATAGACACACAAACACTCTGAAATGTCCGTATTGGAGCTTAGGGCGTCAATGTCAAGCGGTACAGCATGTCGTTTCCAAATTTTTGGCAGAGTGAATTGCGTCATGGTGCTCATTTTCTCACAGAAGTTGCGCAACTGACCCGACTATACTGTGCCGTCAACAAATTTCAAAACCAAAAAACGCGCATGAGGGAAATTGAAAATATAATATGACGACAATTTATCCATTGCACTCTGCATAAGTAGAAACGTTGATCGGGGATAGTGTAATATATAGAGAGTCAGTAATGATGTACTTAAATCTGTAATAGCTGAATATAGTCCTTTATGTTTGACTCTACAGGCATTTATTTGATTATGGCATATGTAATATTAGTCACTTTCATATGAGTCCTCAGGAATGTATATGATACCTGACTGTACATAATTTTGACCATCTTCACCAAAGTCTATGAATATAGAATCCAGCGCAGTACGTAATCTGTTCAATGAAACAACGTTAAAGATTAACACTCCCGAGTCAGACACTCTACTGAATCTGATTATATCGCCAATACCACTAGCAGCAGCTGTTCCGTTGAGAGGTTGGCACTGAATATTGGGAAAAAATGGCCGCCTTTATACACGTCTTATTAAATATTTTGAACCTTCTGATTGGTAATCTCTTCTATTGGTGAACTATAAAATGAGTCAACTCATTTTGGTTGGCTCACAAGTACACAAAAGCTACGCAAAAACTCCAACACCCTCTCCATTTTGGGTACATTATGGAATCTTCTTTCAAAATATTAGTAAAGTCAATATTCAAAAGGAACAAATAGTTTAGTATTCATAAAATAATATTTTTTTTATAAAAAATTAATATCCATAAAATTTAGTTATATCATTTTGTCCACTGTTAAGTATTTCAGGTTAATAAACATTAATAACAATATTATAAACTTGGGTTGTGATCACAACAAAAAAGTGGAAAAATTGTTATTTTGCCCATAGCTGGGACCCATTTAAACAGTCACTATCACTCCGGGTCAGAGTGATTCTGAGAGTCATTCAGGAGGAGGATTAGGCTAAAAGTAGGACTATTTACGTTTATACCCCGAAACTAAGGACTTACATTTATACCAAAAACTGACGTCTCTTAAGACAATGACTAATGGATGCAGTTTTACGTCCTACCCAGGACTAATAAGGACCTTATAGGTCAATACCAAATATGACAGGAATGAAATCCCGTAATTTCAATTTTGTAATTGGCTTTGTAAACAAATCCGCCACGTTATTTTCCGATTGAACATATTCAATTTGTACTGTTTTCTTTTGTACTTGATCCCTAACAAATTGATATTTAATATCAATATGCTTTGATCTTTGATGTATTATTGTATATTTAGCCAAAACAATACTGGCCTGATTGTCAAAGCCAATAGTTACAGGCTCACTTATTATTAGTGTTGTAATTGGTTTTATTAGTAATTTAAGAAAAATAGCCTATTGTGTTGCATGTGACAATGCAACATATTCAGCCTCACATGTTGAAAGTGAAATCATTCCTTGTTATATTTCCAGCTAATTATTGGATTATCTTTCGCCAATCTAAAGCAATAGCCTGTGATACTTTTACGATCTGGTGATTTTGCCCAATCAGCATCACAAAATCAAAAAAGTTGTAGTGGGTTTGTTGATTGTCAAAATACTAGGCATTGATTCTTAGTTCCCTTTAAATAACGTAATACTTGCATAGCTCTTATTAAATGCATAGCCCTCGGTTTATTTAAGTTTTGAGACAACTTAGTAACCGTATAGCAGGTGTCTGGCATTTTGATGTCATGACGTAATCAATATTCTGTATTCTTTCTCACACGCCGCTATACCATCTTCATTATTCATAATTGTGGTTAAATCATTTCACATGGAGTCGTTCGTGTTTTACAATTTTGCATGCTGAATTTAGATAAGAGTTTTTCGATGTGTCTGGATTGATTCATTGTAATATTGTTGTCCTTAAATTCGAACTGTATACGAAGAAACAATGATAGTCGACCCAAGGCGGTTATTTTAAACCTCATATTTAAGGAATTTTAATTTTTAATAGAGCAGCTTCACATTTTGAAGCAATAAACATATCGTCGACCCAAATAATCGGAATTACTAATATTTCATTATTAAATATTTTGTGTACACTCATGAGATCAACTGCGGAAAGTTCAAAATGTTGTTCAATTAAATAGGAATGTAGTAATTATTCCACGTGCTTCCGCTTTGTTTGAGCCCATATAGTGACTGTTTGACATTCCATACATAATTATCACCTTTTTCAAAACCTTCTGGCGCTTCTGTGTATATTTCATAGTCAATTGGAGCATTTAAATACGCTGCTTTAACATCCATATGCTGTATATCAATACCATAATGTGCGGCCATTTGCATTAAAATTCTGATTGTTGTCATGTTTGTTGTTGGACTGAATGTTTCTACATAATCTTCCCCGTATATCTGCGAGAATCCTTTAAGTACAAAACTAGCCTTATACACTGGCGTGCCATCCTCAGTTCGCTTTATAGTATAAACCCAACGGCTGCCGATAATATTTTTATCATCCTGGGCCTTTTTCAATTCAAATGTATCATTTGATACTCGAGATTCCATTTCTTTTTGCATGGCGGCTATAAATCGTTTCAAATTATCAGAATTTATGGCTTCTTGATAGATCTTCGGGATACATTGCACCGATGTCAATGTCCCAGATATTACATTGACCCATTCTAAAATAGTCTGGATTTCTTCTATTTCTGGTCGGATAACGCGGAATTGGCTCCTCATCTTCTGTTGTATCTGCTTTTAACTCAAGGTTTGCATCTGATTTTTCCTCGTCTATATCATCTGGTATAACACCTTCCTTTAATTGTGGATTTTGAACGGGTTTTCTATTTATAGGCCCTATCTCATAATTAGGTCATACTAGTTCGTGTTGGACCAGTTCCTCTCAGTTAATGTTCTTTTCTTCGGGATCATCCACTTACTAAAAGGAATCTGTAAATCTGACGCATCTGATCTTCCTTATTATTTTACTTTGTCGGAAATAAATCATATAGGCCAGACTTGTTTTGCCATCGCCACTGAATATACCTCTTTCACTTTTTGGATCTAGGTTTGCGCTATGGTTGACATATGTTTAGCAAATTGTACCAAAAATATGTATACCACTTACGTTCGGTTTATAGTTCGTATAAGCCTCGTAGGGAATCTTTTTTTACTGTTACTATTATAGCAACGTTTTCTTATATATACGGCTGTATTTAATGCATAGACCCACATATTTTTGGGTAACTTAGATTCTAATAGCAAACATCTAGCCATTTCGAAAAGAGTCCACCAAATACGTTCAGCGATTCCGTTCTGGTGCGTGGAATAAGGGCAGGTTTTCTCATGGTTAATGCCTTCATTTATTAGGAGATTTTTGTATTCAATCATAAGTAAATTCTCCACCATTAACTGTTCTAATTATTTTCCCTTTTCCATAAGGTGAAGTATCAGAGAAATACATTCTTGTAGCTTGTAGGGTATCAGATTTGTTTTTCAGAAAATATATCATACGTCCTGAATATTCGTCAACAAATTTTAATATATATGAATAGGTGCCAATACCCATTGGTGAAATTGGACCCGCTAAGTCGCAATAAACTCTGAACAAGATGTCTGTTGATTTTGGGATTTGACCCCTATTTCTATTTTTCGTCATTTTCCCTTTAAGACATGTGTCACAATGTTGTAAGCCCTTTGTAGATGTAATTTTCATTCCAGTGACGTATTCTTGCAATCTTTTAACATCCAAATTATTACAGTGGCCTAATATTTTATGCCAAGTCCTTAAGTTGTGGGTGGCTGTTTTCACAGATTTAATACTTTTCAAATAATACAAACGTCCATTTTGTTGTATATTAAATTCAGTTCCGTCTGGATATATTAACTTTGAATTGTCTCGGTGAAAATTAACTTCAACACCAGTTCTAACAGCAGACTGAACCGAGAAAATATTTTGTTTAAATTTAGGGATATATAAAGCCCTTTTTAATAAATATTTACAAAATATTTCCTTTAGTATCTCGTAAATAAATGCAGTCATGGCCTCTTTTTTAAAACTAAATTGGGAATCTGGCTCGAAGTTGGGGTCAAAATTAATAAATGTTGTTTCATCTGTAATTACATGATTTGTCGCAACCGTGTCGTCTAGGTAAGAATTATAACTATTGGTTATATTATCCAAACCAAACGAAAAGGCATATGTTCGCTCATTCGAAAAAGCTTTTACATTTTTACAAAAATCACTACTTGTATGAATTTGACATTTCGCACGTACATGCCCGGCTCTTCCACAACGAAAGCAGATGATATTTGATTTTCTGTTATTATTGTTCCTGTTGTTGTTGTTGTTGTTGTTGTTATGGTAATAGTTTTTTTTTAAGTCCCTTGTTTTTAATATCATAATTCCTAGTCTGGTAGGTGTGAGGGACTCGTTTTCTGAGTTTTTTAAATGACGTTCTCAGTTGCATTACGTTATTTCCTTGATTTGTGGGAGTACACATTTTTTCAGTTTCTTCATAACTACGTAACGCAATTTTAAACTCAGTGAAAGTTAATTTTTTTTATCTTTTTGAGTTATGACTGTCGTGAAGAGTTTGAATGTTTCTGGTAATCCCTTTAAACCATGGCTATTATCAGCCCATAGTTTCACCTGCCATTTTTAAGGCATTTGTGACATTCTCAGCTCGTATAATATAATCTGTTACAGATTCATTTTCACGTCTCCTTAATGCGGTTAGTTCAGTATATGAATCAATAATTTTGGGTTTACTTTTTGACAAGTAATGTTCACGCAATATTCTTAAAGCTTGGCAACCATCGCCCCTGGCTTCTCTCATTATTAATGACAAAATCTTGTCATCCAGACATTTTATTAATTCGGCGAACACGGTCGCATTTCTTTCCATAAAATCATCATCTTCTTTATGGTCATCTTTGCAAAGAATGATGTCATGAAGTTTTTGTATTCTAAGGTAGCCTAGGAATTTCATGTTCACCATAGTCTATGAATATAGAATACAGCGCAGTAATCTGTTCAATGAAACAACGTTAAATATTAACACTCCCAAGTCAGACACTCTACTGAATCTGACTATATCGCCAATGCCACTAGCCGCAGCTATTCCCTAATTCTTCAGTCTTCGATATCAGAGGTTGGTAGTGAATTTTCGGAAGAAAATGGCCGCATTTATACACGTCACATTGAATATTTTGAGTATTCTGATTGGTTAACTTCTATTGGTGAAATATAAAATGAGTCAGCTCATTTTGGTTGGCTCACTAGTACACAAAAGTTACCCCAAAACTCCAACACATAGAGGGGTTTACTCCTTTGCAGTCAATGTTTTATGGGCCCTAGCGACCGGCCTGTCATTCTCAATCTATTATAAATTTTAAGAAGTCCGACTCGGCTGGAGGAAAAGAATTACTTGAACAATATGGACAATCCTTGAAATAATCACATTTTAAAATCTTTTTTGAGATCATATATTATTAATAGACATTGTCTTACTCGAATTATCAATAGACATTGACTTAGGCGTAATATCAATACACACCGACTTACTCGTATTATCAATACACATTGACTTACTCAAATTATCAATACGCATTGTCTTACACGAATTATCAATACACATTGACTTACTCTAATTATCAATACACGTTGACTTACTCGAATTATCAATAAAAGTTGACTTACTCGAATTATCAATACACGTTGACTTGAATTATCAATACACGTTGACTTACTCGAATTATCAATACGCATTGACTTAGACCTATTATCAATACGTATTGACTTAGATCTTTATCAATACGCATTGACTTACACCTATTATCAATACGCATTGACTTAAACGTATTATAAATACACACTGGCTTACTCGAATTATCAATACAGAAAATCAATGTGTATTGATAATTCAGTAAAGATAGATAATTGAGATAGCAGATGAACAATCTACACTAAATAAAGAGATCAGTTCGGAATTACTTGAAAGTTACCTGAATCTGCTAACAGATGAAGAAGGACAAATGGCCAAACGGGAGAAAAGTTGTGATAACAAACTCAAAGATATGGATAATAAACTGAATGTCCATAACATCGGATAATTATTAATTTCTCTGCAACTTTTGCCTCTCGGATTCGTTGCAGCGCTCGTTTTGTTACTAGTGTATATTTCATTGTTTCTTTTTTACGCGCTTAAATCAGATAATAAAACGCTCCGATCGAACTTTGCCAACAATTTTGCAACTGAAAACCCCGGCGATCATCCATCAATGTCTTGTTTCTTCTTTTAGGCATGGCAAACTTCCAGGTGCTGCGTGCGCATTCATCTGCGTTTCTGCAAATGGGTGTATATGATCTCGTGCAAAAACACATTTTAAACTTTTTAGACTTCGTTTTATATATATATATATTTTTTTTATGCTGCGCCTCGTTTTCTTAGCATTTGCCTACATTATGTTTGCATTTGCGACTCGGTAAAATATGGTATATTGCATAAAGTATTTAAGATTTTGCTTTTCAGTTCCATAAAAATAAATCTAAGATGAGCACATCGTATGATGTAAGCACTTTCGAAGGAAAATAGCACGGGAGAGACCTCTTACGAGTCGTAGTTACAAAGGAATTAAAAATCTTACACAATCTGAACTTTCGTGCTAAAAGCATAAGTCTAATGATAAAATCTAATATATAGCTATATCTTCATTTTGTGTACACACAGAAAACGGCACTACTAATTCCATTATGTGATGTGACCATTCAGTATGTCGATGAACATGGCGCTCTGTCCTGAGTTGCTCTTCAAATTGTCTTGTGGGCTTACGGCCATATCACGTTGAAACACTGTTTTCCGTATAGTGACATGTTAAACAAAGCTGACTCTGGTCAGTATCTCGATAGGTTACCGCTTGATAATATTCTGTAAAGTTGGATGTGCGGGTGGTTTAATGATAATGGCTCGAAATTGTTGAGCCGATTTCCAATTCCAGCCAGGTTTGTTCCATTCACTTACGTGCAAATACGCTTAGTAAGAATCTTCTCCTCCAGCCATGAATTATGTTTAAAGATTTGTATCACTATCATCGTGAAGAAATTTCTGCAAAACATTTTTGTGGGAAAAAATTAGCTGCAATAAATTCCTGTAAATAAACAGAAAGAAATAGCAGCAATAGATATTTGTAAAATATAAAAAAATAGCTACATGTAAAATAAAAAAAATAGCTACATGTAAAAGAAAAAAAATTACCAGCAATAGATTTTCAAAAAAAAAAATCCCAAGAAAATTGAATTTTGGCATTAAATGACCCATGATAAGTTGATAAGCCGTTAAACGAACAAGACAAACAAAATGTCCCGTGAAAGCCGAATTTTCGTTCTTACTGTCTTCATTGTGTCCCAGAAGATTTTACCTGGTCATTCAAATTCAGAACATATGTCTCTATTGATTTTGTTTTTCCTTAAAGCTTTCTCATAAGTTTTGTCCATCTTATTCTCATTATCCCTCCGCAAAACCACACCCTTATTTCCTCATGTTTCCTCTTCATCTATGAGAATATTTTTTTTAATTTCAAGGATTGATATTATATAATAGCTCAACACTATTTTCTTTGATTCTTAAGAGATGTTTCTTTTACCTAATACTTCGTTTAGTTTCTTAAATATATCGTTCGCTTTTTCAATGCGTCTTCGGAATTCTGCGATACATTATACATAGCCTGTTGTAACTTTTTAGAGATACTTCCAATTTTGTACATGATTTATTCCGACGTTCGAAAATATGTAGCTCGGATCTCGTAGCGGCCGCCTTGATAACGTCCATCCACTCAATTTTCTTATAATTGATAATTTGTCTTTTATTCCTGCTTTCTTTTACAATCTTCTTCAAATGTCATCTGACTATCTTATTTTTTTTCTCAGATTTTAACCACTAATAAATCATCTGGGTGGGGTTTCTAATTATTTTAGTCATTTCCCGATTTTAATGCCAAAGTAATAAGGGAAATACTCATATTTGTCACTTTTATTGGTACTATATTTTCACTATCTACCTATATTACTATAAAGATATATATATATATATATATATATATATATATATATATATATATATATATATATATATATATATATATATATATGTATATATATTATTTGTACTATATTTTCCCTTATATTCAGTTATACATTTTATAGTATAGTTTTAAATGCCTTATCATTTTAGGCTTGAAAGGGTTACATGTAAACATCAGCTATATATTAATAGTTTTTTTTTCTATCGCACTACTCTCTTGTGGAATTCTCTCCCTGCTTCTTGCTTCCCAGTCAATTTTAATTCTCAGAGATTTACATACAATATCAATCGTTACCTTCTGTCTTTACAATTTATGTTGTTTTATCGTTCTCTCTCCTTAATATTATTTTCTCATATTGTCTAACACTCAGTAACCTCTTGCGTTTTAGTGTTTTCATTGCCTCGCTTTTCGTGAAATGATTAAAAAGAAACATTTACGCTCTGTATGGCCAATTAATTTTTTAGTTTAAAATCTTTCTATAATAAAAGCAGGGTATAAATATTATCACCCGACATAAAAAAAAAAAACACCGGCTTATAACTGCGAATAATGCATACAAATTATGTAAGTCAATTCAGTGAAAAACTATCTACGATGAATTAAGTTGAAAAAGTACAAGGTGAGTTAATTTCCGTGAAACATTATGTGATGTTACTTGATGTAGTTTCCTATAGTCTGTGTTTATATAATATTATAATTTCCTCTGATGCATAATTTTATCTTTGATTCGTAAATAGACTTTTTCAAGATATAATTTATGCTTCAGTTGAGAAAACCGATAGTAAATACATTCATCATAATATATATGTCTTCTTGTTGCTCGAGTAGATATAGTAAGTTAGCACGTGCCTTACGGCCTGCCATTAACTCAAGTTAACTAATGGACAATTGTGTTTCCATTGCGAAGGAGAAGAAAAAGACAAACCGCAAATGGCTTTAGTTGAAATGCGGATGTATTTTCTATTTCAAAATATATATTATACTTTATTTTCCATAATTCTGCTACACGAGTTTCCGGTTTCGCGACCTTGTTCAAGCAAAGAGTAGATATTTCCACATATTATAACAATGAATCTTCCTCTGTCACGGAGGAATCCGTCCGGGATTTCGACCCCAAGCTCATGGAAATTCTGAGTTATCTTTTATGAATAGACCTGAGTATCAAGGCTTGTAAATTCATAAGCTGAAGCAGACTTATTAAATCTAGTTACAGATGGGAACATGAGATCAGGTTTGACCTCTTGAAGATCGACTTTGACCCTAGACAATTTATGTTACTGTAAGAGAGTTTTATTTATGCATGCTTGAATTTCTTTTGACTCTGATGTGGGTGATTTTGTGGGTAATATTTCGGGATGGGAAGTGGTGAACCTAGGTATCAAAACAGCAACATAATAAGTCGTATATATGAAAAACTACCTAGATTTGTTGCCAGTAAACAAAGACGTAACTTTGCTTTTCTTTATGGCATCGAGAAGTCTCACCGGATACCAACTGCACGGGATATATACTGTTTACCTGGTAGACAGTCGGTAACCCCCTCCTCCCTTCAGCACTCTAATAGTCTGGCTCATAGCTTTAAATAGTCTACGATTAAGGACTTCAGCAGTTGATTAATAAGTTGATACTAAACTGATTAATATCCAGATTGATCTTACTTTGTTTGGCTATACAGCATTTGATCCTCCTCTATTCCTTTTAAGTTGTCTTTTTAATTGTTTTGTAACTTAATGTTCTCCATTCTTTGTATGTGTCCGTTTGCACCGTATACTGGTGCTGAATAAATATCTAAAGTATTCACTCTTCTCTGTGTATCATTCACCTCGACGATACAACACTACCAAAGTACAATACAGTAATTCTGATACTATGAACCTGCGGATATGGTAGCCTACCTAGTAGTTATTCGGGTCTAGGATTCTTAGTCTGATATGTCCTGCCCAGAAAACTTTACATCCAAAACATTTGATGAACAGACAAATAATGCAGAACTGATAAGAGATGAGAGGAATCCCATTTGAAGTGAAATAATGAAGTTTATCCAGGAAACACCGTACAGTGGGTATAGACACATAGACAAACCCACTCTATTGGAGAACTAAAAGAGTTGCACAGAGTTTCCAAAATATTCGCTTAAACTAAGGTCAAATGTATGACTACAATTCCAGATTACTGATATTACTCCATGATGAGGAGTCCTTACAAATACATTGCTTAAAACAAAGCCACATGTATGGCTCACCCAGTGTGGATCAAGTCACACTCCTGATAATAATGCGTCAGAATGAGAAACGACAAGTCTTAGATTTTGATAAGAATTTCAGTTCTTCTGCTATTTCTTAGGCCGATATTTCCCCAGTTAGAGTCAGTTTACTGGGGTATCTGCGTTTTCATCTCTAGACAATGCAAGGCAGCTCGTTGCTGTCGGTCTGTTAACCAAGGACATGCGACATCGCGTTAGCACAAACATCGGCCGATATTTAATCCAATATCTGACTATGTTTCTGAGAAGAGGTATTCTAATTATTTACATTGTTTGGACTGTTGTCATCATCTGCAGGTGGCCGGAGCGTACAACGGCCGAAATGTCGTGAATATGACCCCAAAGATGAAGACAACAGTAGGAACAATGTAAATAGTGTAGATAATCGTTAATTCATTTTCAATCACAGCCGGTTAATCAAACTATAGCATGGTTTTCAGTCACTTACCGACGATGTCTCGCGATATTTTTAACAGATGACTCTTTCTATAGTAGACTATAATGCGATTCGAACCCTGATCTATAAATCAGGTTGCTGATCGTTATTCCATGGTTAGACGTTTGCCAGAAACAGTTGCAGATTGCTAATTTTCGTAAAAAAAATGAAACAAAGAAATCGTGCCACCCGATTATGCATTAGGGGGCAGAGGTTAGTCAGGTAAAATGGAGAAATCCTTCCACTCCATTATGTATTCGCGGGGTGAGATTGGTGAGCAAAATGGAGAAATGTCTGAATTGTTTCTTATACTCTCTTCTAAATCTCAATTCAAACAAAGAAGCGCGTGTTTTATTTACTCAGTCCCACCTTTAGACTAATTAGACGATGAATATCAGCGGCTTAAGCAGATGAAGTAAGTTATTACATTTGTGTATTTCGCAAACTCGCTTTATTATACAATATTGATTATTTGATAAGAATCCTTTTTCTGTTTAGTAAATTTAATTTTGTACAACACAAAGGAATTTGGTGGAAATGCAGATAACAGATGTGTAGTTATTTGTTTCTCTCATTTTAAATATCCTTGGTAATTTAGCAACTTCAATGAAAATAATTATTTTTCTATTGAAATATATAGCGATTGGCATGTCTTTGTGCAATAAAAGTATTTTGAATAAAAATGATCGGATTTGACGTATAGGTTTTGTACTTCATCTTTCTTTTTCAGTTTTTGCTGCATTTTCGTTTTGTCGACGGATTTCTTTTTCTGTAATGCAAATATGGTCGGCATTTTATCTGTTACAAATATTAAGACAAAGGGTACATCGGAGAAAACCAATAAGACTGTAGAATATGGAATTTGGAAGCAGTAGTTTTATATATTTTTCTTTGAATAGAGGACTAAAGCAACCAACAAAGTCATTTTCTATACCTATAGAAATAATGATAATAAAACTTAATTAATAAGAACAATAACTTTACCCACCTAAGTGGCAGATTTTATGGGAAACTTAGTGTCACCATGTCCTCTGAATTCAATAATATTCTCTAAATATTATAGATTATTTCACTCAGGAATTAGATTGAATTATATTTCAATTTCAGAGTTTCTTTTCATGTTAAGGAAAGATAATATATCTGATATCTTTAATATTACAATATAAACGATTCTTGCCAAGATTGTCTTGATTGACTGAATGTCAAGATTTCTTCTTCACCGTCGTCGGCTTCTTCTTCTGTGTCCCTTCAGGACGTGTTTGATCAGGGTTCTGTACAATTTCCTGTTCTTTGTAATTCTTAGTAAAAGTTCTTCTAATCCCTGCCGTGCTGACAACTTACACAAGTTTGTTAGGTGGGTCATTCGCTTTTTTCTCTGACACTCTTAGCTTCAATATGTCCTGTTCATAGAAAAGTTACTCAGCCATCTTTATGTGCCCAAGTATTTATACTTGACTCTTTCTGGTTCTAAGTTGAAGTGTCCTTTTGTATCCATTTTCTCTAAAATTTCGTTATCGTTCACATGATCAGTCCAAGATATTCTCAGTATCCGTCTACAGAACCACATTTCTATTTTCTTAAAGTCTTTTCTTCATCTGCATTCACTTAGTAAAGGAGAACTGATATTACATAATAATCCTATACTCATTGTCTCTAAGGAAATATTCCTATTTCTTAATACTCTGTTCATCTTTAGAAAACGTCTTTTACTATCCCAATCGCTTCCGGATTTCAGTGTCGCATTTTCCGTCTTCAGTTAAAACGCTTCTTATATTTTAAAATGTGTGTAGTTGCGTAATGTTACCAGATTGTAATTCGCATCTTGGGTTCTTCCCGTCTTCTTACAGTTTAGTCCTTTCTTCTTGCTTTCTTTTGCTAACTTCTGTAAGAGTTCATGTAATGTCATTTCTTTGTCTATCAACACTGTGACATCTGTCTATCAAATATTTTTTTTAAAGTTTGCAGCCGCGAATAATGAATCCTAGTAGGACTATACGTCTCACAGTATTGCTTCACTATAAAGCTTGAATGAGTCTAATGAGAAGACATGTTTGTCTTACACACCTTTCCATTTTTGCGTATTTACTAAATTCATTTGCTATCTGTATGATGGAGGTTTGCTCACAATGAAGAGTGTTCCAATAACTTGGACCGATTTTAATGTGAATTAAGTTTAGGTGTATAATGATTTTTTTCTTTTCGATTTGGCGAGTATTTGGCCGATATTATTTTTCATGCAGAATTGACATGACTTAAGTAATATGATCCAATAGAGAAATAAATATTTTTTTACCAATAACACTGATGTATTTACTACTGACTTTGATCCGTCTTAATGAAACACCCTTATATACAATCTGTCTTAATGAAACACCCTTATATATAATCAGTCTTAATGAAACACCCTTATATATAATCCGTTTTAATGAAACACCCTTATATATAATCCGTCTTAATGAAACACCCTTATATATAATCCGTCTTAATGAAACACCCTTATATATAATCTGTCTTAATGCAATACCCTTATATATAATCCGTCTTAATGAAACACCCTTTATAAGTAATTGATAATTATGATATTATTCCGAAATAAATCAAACATTAAATACCTTGGGCTATTTCTACTACGAGTTATTGGTCTCTTATACTGCTCGTTTGAAAAATTGAAATCGTTTCTCAGCAAACAAGGAAATAGAAGAAATCGTGAAATCTAAAGTATATGAAAAATGTGTCGCCATCATCATTAGAATTAAGAACTGCAGTAGCAAGATTAATGGAGAGAGATTTAAAACAATCGGAATTAGAATAGAAACAGCGGAAGAACAGAATCATTGGCAAAGTAATAAAAACGGGAGAAAAATCAATTTCAGAAAACAGAAGATATGTGTACAAAGGAAAGAACATGTCCACACTAAGTAGATCTATTAAGAGAAAATGTGTCGTTATGAATAGGTGTACTGAACAGTTTGAAAACAACTAATTATTTAGGAAATGACATAGACAAGTAACATGAATATATGGAAAGCAAATATACATGAGAACATTTATCACAAAATGAACTAAAAAATAAGAAAATATTTAATAATAATAATAATATTTGAAGCAATTCAACACAAGCAAGACGATGACGTCGCTAAAACGCAGGCAGGGCTACTCGGTGCGAAAGTGAATGAAACCTAATGCTAAACAGGAAATTAATGTTAAACCTCTACCACTGGTTAAAACGAAAAACGGTGGTATATAGTGAATCGGTAGATAAGCGAAAATAGCTACTCTGTAAGAAATTCTACAAATTAAGCGCCTATTGGCTAATTTTGTAACGACCAATCTCATTGGTCGAACTTTGACTGGGTTTTTTTTCGCGGGCATTTGACAACGCCCGCCACTTTTGAATCAGTCGCGGAAAAGGATTAGAACTGTCCGGACGCATTGAATCTTTGACAGGGCCTTGAGTGCCCAAGCCTAAATTAATTAGTCATTGAATGTCCACCAGCATCCAAAATGGAAATGCTTCAGAGGCAGTGGCGACAAATCCTCGGGAGAGACCGGACTCACTGGAAACAGCTTAATAGGGCCTTGAGTGCCCAAGCCTAATAATTAGGCATAGAAGTTTCTACTCGCGCAACCACATGGTAATGCGCCTTCACACCAGCAAGACTGCCTTTCTCGGTTGAGATACAGAAGAAGAAGAGACTTTCCTTTTTTTCATTGAACTACCCTACCCTGTTCCCAGGGGCAAAAAAGGGCAAAATCTTTTTTTGCAAGGTTGCAATAAAATTTGTCTCGTGTTTTGAGGTAAGCCTTGTTGACTTTCTTGTCCCTGCCAGGGTTAAGCTGTGTGAGAAGAAATTCTCACAACTCCTACTGATAATAAATGTCCTGAATTGACACAAACATAAGTGCTAATAGGTGTTAACATGGGTTTTGATTAATATGGGCTACACATCTACATGATATTATTCATATCTTGACGAGTTGGGCATGGCAGGGAGGGCCAAATGCACTGCGCATCATTGTTCATGAAGCGGTCGAAGCAAATGGAAATCACATCTAGATAATTGGTGAGACCCACAGCGACCCTCAGAGCGGACTTTGTTATTCGGCCTTACGTTTGTTTTTTGTTTTTTTTGTTTGTTTTTTTTTTCACCTCAATCCTACCAGCATGGTTATGCGCTATTTTACCAATACATTTTACTATATCACGTATTTTGGCGTCTGGTCCATGTGCCTGATATACTCGTAACAGACTCAGACTTAAAATGCCACGAGTAACTTGGGTTTCCTATATTTGTATCTTGGGCGCGTGGCTGAGTGGTTAAGCTATGACACCCGGTTCTAATCTGGCCATGGTCCTGGTCAGAATTTTGAGGGTACATATTTGAGTGGAATTGTGCAAACGGAGTACATCGCAATATGTGCAAACATAAAATCGCATCTCAACGTGGCCGAGATTTTCAGTGAACTAGGCATGTTTAAGTTGTTGATCAGGTCATATGATGCGTTCTCTCCAAGAAACTGAAACTAAGATCCGCTCAGCATAGTCTCATTTTGAATCGCAGATTAGCTCCGTGGGCACAAATGTGCCTTGGTAGGCGACCGCAACAAAAGTTGTCTAGCTGTCATAAGTGTGCCACGAAGCGAGTATAGGGTTAGCATTATTATTATTATTATTATTATTATTATTATTATTATTATTATTATTATTATCATTATTATTATTATTATTATTATTATTATTATTCCTTTGATTTCTGGTATATAGTAATTTCCTTCCGTGTCCTGACCATAGTTCTAATTTCAGAAATGGCATCATGATATTTTCCTCTGAGCACACATAGATAAAGCCCTTCGGAAGGTGTGGGTTGTACTTGTGAAAACAATATTTTCTATTTCTTTAAGGCGTTAGCTACTAGGTATTCCTTCAGTCAGTCTATTATAATCTCTTACAGTCATTCCGACGGCTCCATATACAAGTGCAATTGTTGATGTCCTTATGTGCTATATTTTTGAGATTTCGATTTCAAGGTCCATGTATTTTGATATTTTTTTGAAACCTTTCAAAGATACGGTCTGCATGGAGTGCCATGTTATTAAGAAGGGATATTTTGTTTTTGTAGTCTCTAATCACGATGTCAGGGCGATTAGCGTTGACTGTTCGGTCTAAGCGTATTGTGGAGTCCAATAAAATTGTTACCGGAGCTAAGATTTAGGTGATGTTCATACCAATTTCTTGCTGTTTCCTTTCCATAAACGTTGCAGATTTTCCAGTGCCCACTCTGTCATGCCGAATGTTATATTCGGTTGATGCGAATGCCACGCAAATTGATACTAGATGTTGTTCAGTTGTTTCTGGATATTTATCACAGAATCTGCATTTTGGGCTAACACAATATTTCAGTATGTGTGCTTTGTAATTTCTTGTTAGAAAGCATTGGTCCTGTGCAGCAAAAATAAAACCTTCAGCATCAGCTTTTAACTCTAACTACGTAGCCACTGATGGGTACGGGGTTTGTCTACATGAGCTTGTTTGGTACGAGCAGTGTATTGAGCGTGAAGTGGTTTATCTTGCAATCGTTTCTGTATCTGGTCAGTTACATATGCCTTTACTTTCTTTTTCCAGTATTTTAATTATTATTATTATTATTATTATTATTATTATTATTATTATTATTATTATTATTATTATTATCATCATCATCATCATCATCATCATCATCATCATCATCATCATCGCACGATGCCAAAAAAGAGGAGCTATCTTACATGAGCATACTGATTAAATTTCTCTTAAAGACCTGGATGAATACGCAACGTAGAATAATGTAAGATAAGTTATGACACTCAAAACTCCATTAAAATACACAAGAGAATAATGTAAGTATGCGGCACAAACGATTCCGAAATATGCAGGAACACATGATGTCAAAAAAAAAATGAACACACAACAAACACGAAAAAATATTTTAAATTATTTGCAGTTGAAAGGAAAGTTAAATACATGTGAATTGGACTCTGAATAGAGAAACAGAAACCGTGTTTGTCGAAACGTAGAAAGTTTGAATAAACTGATGCTACGGTAAACCTTGGGATATTAAATACGGAGATTTTATAGCAACTGATTTTTACGTAAATGCCATGAACACATTTAGAATGAAAGAAATATAGCAACTACTAATTTTAAAGAATGGTCCCCAAGAAGTCACTGATTGTATGTCGAATAAACGTGAATGCACAAGTCTTAGTGAGAGAATGTAACTGAAAAAGTTATATTTTATAGACTATGCAGAAGTGTTTGATAAAAAACGTTCAAAAGTCAATCAAGTCTCTGCTGTTCAGCTTTAATAATTGTTCTTCGCCATATTGCTTGCATGTTTTTTCTCTTGTTTCATTTTGCTTACATGAATTAGCTTCGAGTATTGACTTGTAATTTTCTTTCGTGTTGACTTTCTAATATTTTCTCGGTCCAAATAGGTGAATTTCATATTTTGTTATTTTCTTTACAATATTCCGCTATTATTTTAAAGTATTTGTAGTTGAAAGGAACGTTAAATACTTGTGAATTAATTTGACATCTGAATAGAGAAACGGAGCCCGTTTTTGTCGAAACGTACAATGTTTGAATAAAAACTATTGCTGATGCTACGGTAAACCGTGGGATATTAAATACGGAGATGGTAAGGCAACTGATTTTTATGTAAATGCCGTGAACATATTTAGAATGAAATTTATAATTTTTTAAAAAAATATTCTGCTTCGCCTGAAGATTACAATTTCTTGATTGCTAGATTATGTAAATAAATTCTGATGTTTAATTATTTCTTGCATTTTGGAAAATGTGCCAGACGAAGTAAGATTTTTCTGTATCCCCAAATATGTAATATATTGTCACATGGGAGATGCAAATATTTACAGTCAGTAGAATTGGTAAACATATTTTAGGTCTTATCAAACCTTTGAGTGTTATTTAAAGCCAGGACATATTTTTAGATTAAAAGATCTGTTTGAGATAAAATGGTTTAGTGACAAATGTCTTACTAATTAACCCATGGAGAGGCGGTGGATTCATACCTTTTCCAACGGTATTTACGCGTAAGTGAATATAACAAACCCAACGGGAATTGGAACATCGCTCTCCGTTTAAGAAACCCGAGTCATTATCAATTACACCACACGCACATCCAGGCTTACAGCACCTGGCACATTTCTTAAACCCAATCTTTATTCTATCGTCATGAATGAAAATTATAATCGTTCAAAGAAATATCTTCTACCCTTTTTTGGTTCTTGACAACTATTTTCCAGTCATCATTATGCATAATTTCCTCTGATTTTCTAAATCTAATATGAATCCTCCTATATTATGTTAAATTCTTGACGAAGTCGTACCAAGTGGCAAGAGCCGTGTTAGGAAGAATACCATTGATAGGATATGTAAGCAACGTGGATGTTATGAGGAAATACGAAAAGAAATGGACACATATAATAAGAATCTTAAAAAGAGAGATGAATATCTGGGTGACTTACTGAAGAAATAGACCTTGAAAAACTTTACACTCACAGGTAATATTTAAAGCAAGAGGGACAGAGGGAAACCTACGTAGCGAGCTTGTGCAAATGGATGACATGACAATGCGTGGTATATTAAGGGAACACACATGGCTTCGAGCTAAAAAGGATAAGAGGTGTTATAGAATGAAAAAAAAAACAGGAACGAAACGACCAGCGATTGGTCGGAGTGCGACGTGGGCAGGGCATTCTGACATGGATGTATTGCCTTTTCTGGGTTTTGGATATAAATACAAAAAGGCACGAATTCAAAAGAACGGCACAAGAATTCTGAAGGGTTGATATGCCTCTTACATCGAGGATGGCGACCTGTTCATTCCACCCACAGATGGGCACTGTTCCAATGAACGAAATGCGTTCCTGTGATATCAGTCCTCATAACGAATACCAAAAGTATATGAGCCTTTCCGGTAACACCATTTTATTTAGTAGCGTGCGGACCCCGGGACGACGCAGAAGACGACGGAGGTTGTGAACAGATATAAATGATCACAATCCAAGAAAAATGCAACATATACTTTCTCTCGATAGTAGAATACATACAAAATATTTCATTTATACCATAATTTTCTTCTAAATTAAATAAACCAATTTGACAATTAAATTCAATACAAAATTATCTACACTGAAAATGTAATTGAGGGAAATATTTTCCCTACATTTAATTACCTTATAATTTACTTAGAGCAACAGAGAATAGGATGTCGCTTAAAGCCATTGATCACCACCACCATATCCTGAAGGGATACGGTATATGAATGTCCTGCGTTAAAATCTTCTAATATATAATTTGCTGATGACACATGACATAATTATATACTCAGCCGTTATCCTACTTCGTGTAAAACACCATAAGCAAGTCACACTGTTGAGCACTATTACATAAGCTGGTTTCGCTAAATGATTCTCAGGAAGTCCAATTTTTAAGGCCGTATTACGACATTCTAAGTAAAAGTTAGCAAAACTTTACACTCTGATTAATAAGCTTTTTTATATATTGATAAAGTCTGGCTTACTACGGATAAAGATTTTAAGTGTATTGCCCTAGACACGATCTAACTTCAATGTAATGCAAATGCTACTACAAATGAAGTTTGGACACTGTGTCGTGCCAGAGAGTCTTTCATGTCAGAATCCTACTTGCACATTTACAAATCTACCATTAATCTATACATTAGATACTGTTGCCATATCTGGTCTGGTGCTCCTGCTAATTATCTGCAGGTTCTTGACAATATCCAAAGAATGATCTGTAATTTAATCGATCCTGACCTGACATCTCGACTTCAGCATGTAGCATATGCGATTGAAGGGAATGCGTGAGTTTTATTCAAAAGCTTCGTAGCGCAGTCTCACTTCTTGTCCTTTAGGGCTTGGGATATAATTGGCCCTTTCTCATCTTGTAATAAGAAATACCGAATGTTTTCATTAACTATCTGTCTGATAAGAAACTCAGACCCTCCTTTGTCATTGGCTATGGACCTAATGGTTGTAAATCGTAGCCTGTAACTGACTAAGAAATTCGGAGGTTCTTTTCTTGTAAAAACGACCAGGATGAATTTGCAGAGCTGTTGCAGCTTCGTAATCACCATTAGACCCATCCAACTCTATCTGAATCCTCTGCACTGTCTTCAGATTGATAGAAAAACACTTTGGGATGTTGGTATTGGAGCTTACCGTGCGAAATCCAAGCAGTACAGCATGCCGTTGCCAAATTTCTCGCTGAATAAAATGCGCTAAGGTGATCTTTTTCGCACTGATGGTAACCAACTGACCCTATTATACTGTGCAGTCGACAAAATCAAAAACAAACGAAGCGCATACGCGAAATTCAAAAAATCAAATGGAAAGAAGTTACCCACCGCACCCTGTATTTTTATTGGAATTGCCCTGATGAGATTTTTACCCTGCATTAATTTCAGCGTGGAATATAGGTCCCACCTACTTACTGTTGAAATAGTCAAATACAACCAACATTTCTATTCTAACAGTTTATTTAATCGCTCTTCCAACCTTTGGACCTCCCTTCCGTTTGTTTGTTTCCCTGATAAATACAACCTTCAAAAATTTAAAAGTGCCGTCAATCGCTATCTTCTATATTCGTGTATAACGTTCAGCCTGCATTTACTTTCCTCAGTCCTTCTACTCAGTCCTTTCTCTCCTTTCCACTCCTTGTAATCACTTGCCTACTAGTGGCATTCCCGACTTACTTGGGGCGAAGTTATTAATAAATACACACACACACACTATATATATATATATATATATATATATATATATATATATATATATATATATATATATATATATATATATATATATATATATATATACGATATTACCATAACAAATTCCCACGACGAAGTGAATTTTACCGGAATTAATTTTTTAGAGCAGTATAGAATTTTCAACATACAACTTGTTTTTCTTCCTATTTACTTCTGAAACAAAGCCGTGTTTGTGTCTGTGTTTTTGTTTTTTTTTCCGATTCGGATTGAACAAATAAACATCAATATTCTATGATTTGTAGAGGCTATTATTAATTAGTCTCCGAATCTTTGGTATATCAGAAGTTTTAGTAACAACTAAACACAGAAATCACTACTCAGACCTAGTGACCTAAAAGTGGAACAGATATCGGAGAAAACATGTGCAATCGCGGAGTCAATTCAAGTAGATATCGATCGGTCTCGAAGTTTACAATATATGCCTAATCCCTGGTGCAGAGGGTTTCTCGGGTACATTTGTATTTCTTCCGCACAAATATGCCTGAGCCTCTAGTGCCTAGCAGATCCCTGCCGCAGAATTCTTCTCACATTGGAATTTCTTGGACTCAGAAAAGCTTCGATAATTACAGAACAGGTTGACTAGACAGCGGAAAACAAAGCATAACCAATCTAGCTCGATGAAGTAAACGGATGGCAGGACAGGCCTTAGGAGGGATAATTAAAGGAAGAAAATTAATAAGATCGATGACGGGCAGGAAAACGTGGAGAGCCGTGATCGTCAAAGTGCTTGATGGACACTGATGATATAAAAAGAAAAAGTAGAATCCTCATATGATCTGAGAATTTTTGGGATAGATCGCTTGAACTAGTGTGATAAGCAATTGAAAGTGCCTCGAACATGCAAAAGCTTTTTTACGATCATCATGAGTTCCAGCTCGCACAAATACTGACAGCTTCCAAACAGTTTCATCTATGCAGTTTCACGCACAAGATTTCTCCTTGACAGATACTGATTAAACAGCAAGGCAGTTTAAGAGAAGGTAAATTCTCTGTTTGGTCAAGTGGCTTGCAGATCTATTCCATCAAAAAAACACTTTGTACTGAGGCCGAAACACAATAACGGGCACGGTATTCTTCGGGACTGAGGGTCCACAGCAAGAATACATATTCAAATAAATGATAACTTTGATTAGTCTACTGACCATTGAACTAAAAGGTAGCTTTAAAGTAGGCATCGTATTCTAATTAAGATGAAGATACTATTGCATAAGACTTTTTTAATTTTATTTATCAAGACTCACTGTTTATTCATTTCTCTCTCTCTCTCTCTGGATTGGTGATATCTCACGATTTGATTCCCATCTTTGCGCGTTCTATAATATATCAAAGGTTTCAGAAGTAATGGACAGTGGTTCCTCTGCGGCGAAAACGTCGTTTTTGCTTTCGATTTAAAATAAGATCAGAGGAGTTAGTTGCTCATGTGTGAGATTTCTAATGGGAATTTAAGAAACGAAGTAAAGGTCCATTGAGATTCAAGATGTGATTAAGTTTACACTTCATACGAGACACGTTGGCACTATGCCAACGTAGACATTTAACAGCAGAGATTGTAACTCAACATTCAATTATTGATGGAGCCTTCACCGGAGGATAACGTCAGTGTGTTTTGACTTTCTTAAATGGTATTGTATGAGGCCTGTAACGAGTCTTTGAAATAGAAGTACCACTAATACTACCACTTGTTCTTCTTCGTGTCGTAATGATCATGGTTCTCTACAGCTTCCTAAAATTATAGATCACTTAGCAATGCTTTTCGTCTTACTCCCACTCTCTAACATGTCATCCATTTATAAAAGTGCGAGTCTCCTTGATGTGGCCTTTGACATTTTGCCTTCATTAGGCCCTGCTAGTATCAAATTATCTAAACCCTCTTTTCTAATTATTTATTCCAGAATATACTAATGCCTCTTTCAGATTCTAACAACAATTTAATTATTTGTCGCTATTTTCGTTAAAACTTCCTAGTTCCTTACATGACCCGTCCATGGTATTCTCAGCCTACTTCAATGAAACCACATCTTTATTGCTTCTAGTTTCCTGTTCATAAATGAGGGAATTGCATCACATATTGTAGGAGTGATATTATATAACAGTTACGTATGTTTTGTTCCTAACGAAATTCTTCTGTTTCAAGGAATTTTAAAAATATATTTTTTTATTCAAACGCGCCTTCATTCCTATTTCGATGGCACATTTGCATATATCATTTAAACTTACAAGATATTTACATTGCTGTACTTATTTGGCTTGGGCATTGGTTTTGCTTTCACTTCTTTAAATATTCATTCACGTAGAAGTGAGTCTATATATAATTAAACAAAATTGACGTCATTTTCTACCTTAGGATCATTTCGGACAACGCATTTTCAAAGGGGATCTATGGTGAAATCCAAAACAATTAAGAGACAAAAATAAAAAAACGAAAGAGGAGGGAAAGTTGGAGTGCGATTAAAATAAAATAATTTTTTGTTTTAAATAATTAATAAAATGATAAACAAGTTCCATAAGAATATAAAAGGGAAAAAGAGACCCACAGTCCCTCGATCAACCGTAAAAAGCGCATGAAATGCTCCTTTTCTCTACATAGAGTCGGTTTGTGAAATTTTATATACACTGCCTCAAAGACTCAGAGGTGGAAAACCGAGCGAGCACTATGTAGAATAGAAAACCTCGTGTCCTTATATTCAGCGGCATAGCAAGGACTGTCCAGTAAATGTTGCCCAAACGTCAAATCGTGGAATCCTTGAATTTGTATGGAACTAAATTGGAATGTACATGCATACATATATATATATATATATATATATATATATATATATATATATATATATATATATATATAAATATATTTGTATATATGCACATACATATAAATATATACATACATACATACATATATATACATATACATACATACGTATATACATAAATACAAATATATGCGTATATATACATACATACACATATATACACACACATATATATATATACATACATATACATATACATATATATGCATGCACACATATATATTCATACACACATATATTGATATATATACACAACATATATATTTATAT
This sequence comes from Acanthosepion esculentum, assembly GCA_964036315.1. Classification (NCBI taxonomy): domain Eukaryota; kingdom Metazoa; phylum Mollusca; class Cephalopoda; order Sepiida; family Sepiidae; genus Acanthosepion; species Acanthosepion esculentum. The sequence goes on from OZ038490.1 coordinate 68,900,488, forward strand.
ATATACATACTTATGTATAAACGCACATATATATATATATATACACACATACATATATATGTATATATATATATATATATGTGTGTGTGTGTGTGTGTGTGTGTGTGTGTGTGTGTGTGTGTGATTATTTTATTTATAAACTCACAAATCAGGAGGAAAAATTTTAAACTTGTATGTCACAAATGTTAATTCCTTTGTCAGGATCAGCGACATCTAAGTCGCAATGCCAAATATCCAGAATAAATATTGCATCTACACATAGATTATCTTTCTTCTTCTTCTTCTTCTTCTTCTTCTTCTTCTTCTTCTTCTTCTTCTTCTTCTTCTTCTTCTTATTATTATTATTATTATTATTATTATTATTATTATTGATCCCATTTCATATACGCCGCACAAAGTGGTAAACATTAATTGATTGATGTGGATTGCACAACGGAAAAATAAATAAAATATTCAATGGCCACAGGTATGATGTTAGACGCAACAACGTGATATAAACAGAGTTTGAGGAACATTTTATTGCAACCCACTGTAATTTCGGCAAGCATATTAAGGTGTACATTCGTAAAAATACTCAGAATCTATCGACCATTCAACACTTAAAACGCATAAGGATAATTGCGTGTGCAGATTACTAACTTCCCGCCACCGTGGAATGAACAGAATGAGAGGAGATTTCTTTAAGATTCATACAAAACTTATTAATTAATTTCTCTTAGTAACTAATTAACTAACGGGAAATTCAAAGGTGTATAATAATGATAATAATAATACTTTTTTTGACAATGTTAAACAATATTTCAACAGAATGTCTGTCTGCTTGCATGAAGATATCCGTAACATACTATATAGTTCATTCTCTAATGACTCTTGTTAAATACATGTGAGCATTAACGCCCCTCTCGTATATTAGAATTACACTGGTAAATTATGCGGAGTTAGTGTATAACAGGATGGTAATCCTGATTCAACGTTTCCTTGCACGAACATCCATAAGTGGAGGTTGAAATGCTATAATATTAAAATAAATATTTAACAATGAAATAAGAATCGGAGAAACGAATTAATATTCGATGTGAATAAGAAAAAAATAGGCGGGTTAAAAATCATAATCAGAAATCATAAAATGATTTCTTCGACGTATCTAGCAATCATCGAACCTCAAATTATATCAGTAAAATCCTTAACATTTAGTCGGACTAGTTCTTCCCCAAGACACCTATTTATTTACGTGCCATACAAAACACTAGCATTACGATATCTTCCACAATTTAGGCTCGGGAATCGGTCTAACTAAGTTCTAAAAAAGAGACATATGTTCCTGAACAAATGAGTCAAAGGAATATCGAAAAATATGCAATGAATAAGTTGTCAGGGATGCGCAAATGTCCATATGTAAATTCAATGGACTCAGCACGAAGAAGAGGAGCAAATGAACGTTCGAGCCTATTCGTCTCGCACTTCCTTCTCTCACAACCACAGAAAAATGTCGAAATATCCAATAGAGTTAAAGACTCTCATATATCTACTATTTTTAGAAAAGAAAATCCTATCGAAAAGTCGTCAACCAAGCAAGATAGAAAAATTAGTATTTTCTTTTATTCCTTTACGAATATTTAATGTCATAAATTTGTTTTCATTAAATATGTCAACTATTTACATTATTGTTCTGATCTTTGTCGCCATATTTATTACAACGTTTCGGCCGTTGTACGCTCTGACATTCTTCAGGTGATTGGAATTTCGAACTGAACCCTTTATTTCGTTTCACTGGGGTAGACTATTCTAGTTCCACGTGCCATGTTTAATGGATGCCAGTTGTCAGTTATCTCTTGTTAATTCCCCACTCCAAGTTCTCCACTGGCTTCATCAAAGATGAGGACAATAGTCCGAATAAAGTAAATAGTGTACATAATAACTCATCTCAGAAATATAGACAGATATTAAATATGTCGTTAATTATCAGTAGAGTTTCTTGGATTTTTTTTTCAGAATTTTTAAAGAAATTACCACTGCTCATCAGGAGCCACTCCTAAAATTCGAAGCAGTAATAGCAACGACTTCTTTATGCGCCGTGTCCCTTCAGGGTGAAGGCGAACATGTCTCTCCATAACTCCCTTTCCTTCGTAGTTCTTTCCCCGAAAGCTCGTTCCGCCATCAATTTACTGATGCTTACAAAGTATGTGATGCATTATTTTTCATTTTCCCTCACGATTTCAATCCATCCTGTGAGTATCAGATTTTCTAAGCCCTCTTATCTCACTATGTGTCCTAGAAATTTCAACTATCTCTCCGTGATGTTAAATGTAATTTTTATTTTCTATTTTTTCTAAATCTTGGTCGTTACACCGATGGCACGTCCATCATAACGACATCTGGACGAAATCACTGAATTACCATAAATTCTGATTATCCCTTCAACACACTAATTCTGATACATTTGACGACCGTATCAGTTAAAACCCCAAGTGATAACGCCGAGAATCCCACGTTTTCTTTCAAGCTTGGAGTGGTCTACCCGTCGAAGAATTTTACAAATGCAACATAGTTCATTTTAAATGTTTATGGCTTGTTGCATTATTTATATCGTGTTGTTGTTAAAGAAAATTCCAAAAAGCTCTTTACATCTTACAAAGATCCCTTTTTGATTAGGGAAAATATATGGCTGTAAAATGACAAATATTTCTTTGGATGATATACTTTATATTGTAATAAATTTGGAAATGTTTTAGCGACATTTTCAGTAATAGGATTCTTGTCGTACGCGAACTTTAGCTGACTACCAAGATCTCTCAGTTCTTTTAAGAAAAAGTATAACTGAAGATTGCAATAGTGAGCTTTTTGGCTTCCGTATTTTTATCATCAGTGTACAGTATATGGGAATTATGCATTTGGCGTTAAGAGGCATAGGTTTGGTATTGAAGCAATCGTGATGATTCCATGTAGGGATTCTGAGGAATTCAAAAGCGGCAGAGTAGGTGGTATCTTTTAATGGTTTCCAAGTGGCTTTCATGTTATATTTGACCTCCTGTTGATCAAGAAGTGATTCAAGTATCTCAGATAGATCTTTCTTCTTATCGGTGTATTTGAGTTGCAAAAGGTTGAATCATTCGGGCATATTTGAAATCGCGAGAATTTTTTTCCAGGAAAGTAGATGTCTCTAACAGATAAAAGCTGTTATCAGATTCGTGTGTTATAAATATATTCACCATAACGTGATCGATATTATGCCAATCCTTAGATCTAGGATGCATGCAAGGTGTTCTGTGTTCATTTGACTTTTGGAAAATGTTATTGGTTATGATAAAATTGCAGCCAAAAATGTTGTCTATATTGTTTGAGTTAACATTACAACTTCCTGAGAATATAGGACACGAACCTTTATTTGAACTGCGAGGAAAACCTGATTTATTCGGGGACGGTATTAAAATAATACAGCATATGTAAGCCGGATCAAACTGCTTGCATACAGATAAGACGCAAAAATAGAGCCAAGGCTGAAGACAATATTGTATCATATCTACGGACGATAATGGCTATATCCCCATTTACATACATACAGTAGTAAATACTGTATATGGGTGTGCAGTTGAAATTCAGTTGGCTCACTTCTAGCAGTTCGTTTCTTCGCGCCGCTAGAGAATCTTATACATGTTTTTCTTGTCCTAAGTATTACCGTTTATTACCAACAGTGGTGTGATTATTCTATTCAATAACCTTCCCTAGGTAACAACAGAAAAGTATGCATCCTCTCACTGGATTTATTTAGCCTATAAAACAAGGATATCGTAAAAGTATTAGAAGTATTTACAGGAATTTGTCACAGGTATACACATTCTCGACACCATGAGATACGGAAATTCAATTTTATTAATGGTAGACACAGAAAGAAAACTGAAAGTATTCGTACGCAAATTAATAAAGGAAACATTAAGAGTTGAATATCAATTGCAAGAAGACAGAGTGCATGACATTCAGTAAGGGAGACAATCGAAGGTGACATCTATAGATGGGAAACCTCAGGAACTACCATATACAGCTATTTACCTCACAGGGAAATTTGAGAACCAACCACGGGAAATATGACACAGAAATCCGAAGACACATGAAGAGTAAAATATGCGTTCCAAAAATAAAGCAACATATTAAGAAACATTTAAATTTGGTCAAAATCAAAGACTGCCGGCATGCGATCAATCGTTATCTATGGCAGCGAATGGTGAAAATATTTTCAGACATGAATCGTCTGATTCATGATTATTTGTTTTATGATCCGTCCCCAATTTCCTCAGTACTCTTCAGTAGTAGGCTACCCGAGAAAAATCATGGACGGATCATGGAACAACGAGGGATAATGGGACCGAAAATGACACTTGTCCGTAGGATCTAAAAAAAAAAATGGGCTAACTTCTGGGACTTTCCTAACGAGAACAAAAGTGGCAATGCAAACCGGAAGTTTATTGAAAATACAATACTGACATTTGAATGTATGGACAAGATGTTTCCGTTTATCGGCTCTACAAACTAAATGAGTAAAAAATGATTTGTGATACGTAAACCATGAAATAATGAATGTAGGAATAACTAAAAAAAATCGGCTTGATATTTAGTTTCAATTTCCCTAAATATATAGTTAATTAAGTATCAACTTCAGTAAGCTTAAAGTGAATCCCATTTTATCTAATTAATGTAGATGTTAAATAGAACTATTTTTTCTGATGACTTCGGACCATCGGCGAAATCCTACGAGATAAAAGTTTTCCCAGTTAGCGTTTATGTGTCCTATTCCATCCTAATTTTTAAAAAATTTTTCTCGCCAAGAAAGGCAATAAAACCACTAAGGCACGAAGATTTATTGATTGCGAAAGAATCTTAAAAAAAGAGAACATTATTAAAGAGATAGAACAATAAATAAATAGTAATTAAGAAGACATGATATAGACATTGCATTAACATTTTGAAGATCAAAGGTTGACTGGAAAGCAAGTCTGAAGAGATTTTCGCAAATTAGACGCGATTGAGAATAAACGATTAGAATTTTTACTGGTTTTTGTATAGAAGTAACACAACGAATATCAACAATTGACCGCTTAAAGTTGAAAGCATTGTTAATGTCTATGTTCACACTGTGTATATCTATAAAAAAAACTCTCTCATTGTAAATATAGCAAATTCCAAGCAACATAAATATCAGTGATTCTTTACTCGTAGAAATGTTTTGAAATAGTGGATGGCTTGGTTTGGTTTGGTTTGTTTTCTTTCATTTTGTTTTACGGCATATCAACCTAAATGGGTTATTTAATGCCGACAAAATATGTTATTGCTGGTAATATTTTGTTTTGTCAAAAATCTGTTTCTGATAAAAAAAAAAAATAAAATAAAAATCTGATAAAAATCTGTTATTAATTCAAAATGGTATTGCTGGTAACAATTGATTTCAAAAAAGTATTGCTGGTAATAGTTAAATATTGGCCCATAGCTTGGACCCTAACAGGTGCTACCACCCAGGGTCAGGGTAAACCTGGGAACACCAGAAATTAAGATGAGGTTCCACGGGCCTCAAAACCTACTGATCGGAGGCCTTGATGCTGGACGTGGTTTATCGTCCTACCCAGGACGCGAACGTTGTTTATCGTCTTACCCAAGACGAGAAATGGCGGACGGATGGTGCTTGAAATTTAAAAATGAATTTATAAGTTGTTTTTAATCATTTCGCCCCCAAGCAAGGCGATAAGACTATTAGAATCAGGGGTTACTAGAAGTGAAAGAGAACGAAATGACTGTGAAGTGAGGAGAAAGAGAATAAAAGAACAACAACAAGAAAAATCAGATGGCGAATTAAATTTTTGAAAATCGTAGGTGGCAGAGATGCAAGAAATTAAAGGGGGTTCTATATGCGAGGAGTGCGAGAAAATAACTTTTAGAATAGAACTAACGGTTGCATCAAGCTAGTTCGATAGTGAAACTGTGAGCACGTACTTAAGAAACATCTCATCAGAACAATTGCCATGAAAATATTTGCAGAAAAGCCAATGGGAAGCCACCTCATGTCAACCAGAAAGAGACTTAAGTGGAAATCACAATTCAGGATGGATTAGAAAATTATTTATGGACGGATATACAATAGTTAACACTTACCTCCGTCTTCATCAGAAGATTCCAGAGGTTAATTTTAGTTCAGAACAACTACTTCCGGCCAAATCGAACAAAGCACTGCAGAAGCCAAACTCCTTGCAATCGTAAGCATATCTGTAAATATTTATCTCTAATAATATTAACCAGCGGATGTCCGTTGGCTTGAAAGTAAGGTGGACTTGGTGAAAGATATTGAAAGACTGTTGCGATAACCTATGCTCGCTTCACTTTATTGACCCTGGGAGATATATCAGTCAGAATAAATGGTGTACTGGGCATGAGGAATTAATACACTGTTTTGAAAAAGGTTTCAATTTGTTTTAACCATTTCATGCCAACCAACGCGTACTAGTATGTTGGCGCTTACAGGGAGTGTAAGTGAAAGGGAATACTGCGAGTAGGTAGGAAAGGGAACTAGATGAATGAGGTTCAAGAAGGCAGAAGATGGTGATTAATGTTGTATATAAATCTTTGAAGATTTTAGTTATTAGGGAAGCAAACAATAGCGTATGAGATTTCTACAGACAGGAATGAGAGAAATGTATCCGATTGGGTAAAAGTGGCGGTTGCATTAAGCTATTTCAACAGTAAAAGGGTGGGACCTAGATGCCTAAATAGTAGCACGCTTAAATTCATGTAGGCAGGGCACCATCGAAAAAAGCTCGTCAGAGCAGTTGCCATGAAAATATTTGAAAAACATACAGAGGGAAGCAACGTCTGTGAGAAAGTAACTGAAATCGTGATGCTTGGCCGGATCGAATAAATTACAGAATCTTTTAAAAAATTATACTAGAATTACATTTTATGTCCTATACTGATGCTAATTTTCTTAAAGGCATAATAGAAGTACCTTGACATATCAAAGGTTTTGAGAATGTAGTACGTAAAATAATTTTATTTATTACAAGTCGCTACTGTACCTTAACGGTAGGGTAGTGGCAATGATAGTCGTTTCCCTGAAAGGAAACATTTGACATTCTTTAACCGAAATGCCAGTAAGCTTTTCGGTTGAAATTCATAAAAGCCTTCTCTTAAAACATTATTTGTTTAAGAAAACACGTTTCTCAGGTCCTGTAGAGGTTATCGCTCTTTCTATTACTGATGGGGGTTTCTTTACAAACAGTCTAACTGATGTGGTGTGGAATGATAACATCTTGATTATGTCATCATTTTCTATATTTAACTCTTATACCTTATGAGTCAGTATAAACATTGGCTCAGCTTTTCATCGGAAGATGACATAAAAAATGGGAAACCGGATATTCGGTGCCGATTTAATGGGTCATTCCTTTTATGATTTGGTGGTGACATTTGACTTGTTCTGATAGAAGACATTGCAGCCCATCGAAAGATTATTATCCTTTCGAATAGAGTCCAGAGTCGTTTCTCTGAAATTGTCTGAGATATCAGAAAAAAAATGGAAATGGTTCAACTCAGACCCATTTTTTCAATACAGGATATACAAGAAGCATATGCTGCAGGTCTGTTTATTGTCCTTATACGGGAGTAGAAATGTCAAATGTGTATATATTATCACCAATATAATCCGCACAGCCCATCAATTGTGTGATAAATGTCACTAAATGAACAGAGAAGGACAGCCATTTTTTGGTTTGGTTATAAAAATCACTCCTGCATTGCATTCGGGCTTACAGTATGTTTCGGGCACAGCACTCGACCCATAAGTTCAGGTACCTTAGTTATCACTGTGCCGACAGGTGAAACCGGTTCCATAATAATATAGATTCTTCCACGGACCAATGTTTGAGTCTGAAGGTCCTGACACGTCATTAATCGTTTACTGCTAAGTGTTCCACTACATTTACTCACAATCATGCGTCATTTAGCCGAACAAAAATGACCTGTTTCACCGGGAAAAAGCACCGTGTCATCGGCTGCTAGACGCAAAAGACAGAGAAGTTGTTAGCAAATCCCAAGGTATAAATGATAAATACTAATATCCAACAGGTAAAACACTTTAAATATCTCGGAAGTGTTTCAGCAGAGGATGGAAAGTGTGCATTCAGATAGTGAAAGATGTCTTCAAAATGCTAAGTAAAGTATTAAGTAACAAGAAAATTTTTGTTAGAAACAAAGAAATGTGTATTGAACCGTCATCAGTACTATATATTGCAGTGAACGCTGGATAATCTCCTAACAGATTAAGAAGAGTCTTGATGCAACAGAAATGCGGTTCTACAGACGGATGCTGAAAATACCATGGACTGAAAATATATGCAACAACGAAAAGAGAAAATATGACACAAATAAGTTATATAGGGTGACCCAAAAAACGGGAATTTTGGAAGTGCGTATTGCCAGACATGAGCAAGTGGCAACACCGCGAGACAGTGACCTTGAGCAAGTAAACATTTCACCATTTTAGTAACGAGAATGTAAATCACACTATCCCAGCTGAGATGTTGCAACAGTCACTGAGGAATCTCAACAGCAGATTTCAAGAATGCATTCGTACATCTAAAGGACGTAATTTTAAAAAAAATGAAAATTCCATGATTGTTTCTTAAATGGCATATTTTAAGGTTTCAATTACTATGAATTAAATATTTTTCTTCCATCACTCTTGGTTTTATTGGATTGTTAAAAAGTTACCATTTTTTGGGTCCCCCTGTAGTTAACATAATAAATATATAGTTGAAATATCTAGGATACATACTGAGGTATGATAACTTCGGAAATTTGTTACTCAAATGTCATATTTAAGGAAATAGGGATACAGGAAAAGAATATTTAAGCTACTTAGCTAGCTTGAGTCAATGGACAGCTGGACAGGTTTTATGAGAGACAACAAATTGTCAGTATTTATTGAACGACAAAAGACGGGAAGTTGTGGAGAGCCAAAAATGAGAACAACTTGAATCGACTTGCCACATAGTAGACGAAGAATATAAAGAAAGAAAGAAGCAAGCAAAGAAAGAAAGAGAAAGCGAGAGAGAAGATAGAGGAAGCGTTAACTCATGTGTTTTACGCCTGCTTCAATGAAATTAATAAAAACTTGCCAGTTTCGAACATTTTAATTTGTACCCTCTTACTTGATTAAATAATATTCTACATTCATACCTATGATTGTTATTACAATTATATTATTATATTTTGTTAAAGGTTTTAAACTCGCAATGTTTAACAATGCAATAGAGTATAATAATTCAGGGTCATTAATTACGAAGAAAACGCCAGTGGCCAACTTCGACTCTTCTGTTTTCTTTTTTCACGGTATGATCAGTTTTCTTTGTCCTGATCGTTGTCTAAAATGGAATTAATCTTTCTTCCGGAACTTTCTCTCCGTTTGAGCCTCTTACTCTTGTAATTTACTGATATCCATCGGGAGAAAGTAAATGTTCCGTATCGAGTGTTGCGACAGGTTCCGCTGTTTTAAGTTTTACAAGACATCAGCTTGCCTTATATTGTTACAGTACCTTAATTACGAAAACCATGAAATATCTCATATTTTTTAAAATAATTACGGCACCTTTAAGTGTGTAGTTTTGCAGCGTAAATTTTCAAAAGTATCCCATTGTTTACGTATCCCGGAGGACTAGTTCTTAGTAGATGGTGATTAAATTTAAATAATGTATGAAATGTATTCTTCTAAGGGGTGGCGATGCATCATATATACTCGTGTATAAGCCTGATTCAATTATAGTTCGACTTGAGTTCATTTTTTTAAAAAACTTGTTTCTTTATATAGTTTGTTTATAATTCGACCCCATCTTCTGAGCATTACTATTAAGGCCTAACCGAGACAAAACAAATATAACAGAACTGGTCATCATCCTGGACATATTTTATAGCAAATAAAAGTTCTCCTAAAATTTTTGTACTAAAGAATACTCTTCCGTAAAATATCCTGATACGAACATCTAGATACCGTACTTTTGTATTCATTGATACTTGACGACAGTGGAATCTTTACACTGGTTCTGTCTTCTAATTAGCCTTACTATATTCCCTTTTCTCACTATATGATGAGAAAAAGATCACCTATTATATATGCAACTTAAAATACACAAATATCTTAAATAAATGAAGAATTAATATTTTTCCTATCTCAAATTTGCATTTAATTTAATCTCACAAGGGTTTATAGCGCTGAGTTATCAGCAATATAAACACGTGCGAACGAAGATGAACAGAACATGGAGAAAGGTAAGGAAGTATTGTTAATGCTTTATTTATATAGGGTATTTGTATATTATAAGCGGCGCACATGGAGAATGGTTTTCTGCTGTTCATGTATTATCGGAAAGAAAGAAAGAATCTAATCAAGGTCAGACAGGATAAAGTGGATTTATCTGTGCCGTGAGATTGTAGGCCTACAAGCATGAATTCTACCACGCTGAAAAAAAATAATAGATGAGTTACAAACAATACAAAAACATAACTATGTATAATGCGATCCCTATTTTTGCGTACAAAACTGCACTATAAAGGAATATATATATATATATATATATATATATATATATATATATATATATATATATATATATATATAAAGTAAATTATCGAGTCTAGAAGAAACCTCAACAAGATTGCAGAAAGCACTGGACGGCAGTTTTGTCCTATATTTGGTACTCTTTAGGAGTCCACTACAGAGAATTGAAACACGAACAGTTACGATAGGAGACAAACGCCATACCAACTGTACCAACAGGCCTCGGTAACGAAGAGGTAAAGAATTAGACTCGATATAGCGCCGCGCGATCACATATTCCGTGGTGGAACACATCCGAGTTTCTTTTTACCCATAGGACTGTGCGTCAACGAGCTACAACTACTATCCCCAAGCCGCTCCATCCACATAATTAGAAGCTG
>OZ038490.1:68913958-68918958 GCA_964036315.1 Acanthosepion esculentum
TCAAGGAATGTTTTAATTAGTTAGACTGGTATCATTAAATAATTATTTTCTCATGAAATTTCTTACAACCTAAAAATATTTCCTGGCTTCAAATAACCTGGAAAACGTTGATAATCCGTGGAGAGCGAGTCAATCAATTAATACATTTATATGCTTAAATAAAGTATTATTATTATTATTATTATTATTATTATTATTATTATTATTTTATATAAAATGAGCTAATAGTTATTCTAAAAAAATTTCATTCATCTTCCAGTCATTTTTCTTCCTGCTTCGATGTTTACAATACATGCAAAAGAGATTTTTAATTGGAAAACATCTACTTTATACTTCACCCTGTACAATACCCAAGAGCCACTCGAAGTAGTAGGTTGACTGACGTATATCGATGTATGAGCGGCAATAGTGAAGAGACGCAGTTTACGAAGATATATGAAGATATATAACGGTTGAACCTAGACATGAAGAGATTAAGATTTTAATGATCGGGAAAGCATTCTCTAGGGAGTCTCTCCCACGAAGTAATTGTTCATTCGGAGAAGTCGTTCCAGTGGTAAATAGTTCTTGCTAAAGAAATACAAAGGGAATGATGGCTCAGTTTACGCAGCGTGACGTGTCTTATGTGTCGGGGTTGTGGTTCGAGGAAGTAATGAATGTAGATCATCTGAATATGTCCCATGGAAATAGCGAGCGTGTAGCGACAGGTTTGTGGGAAAGTGATTGTAGAGTTGAAAATAATTCATCACTCACAAAGAAAGGGAGACGCTTTTGTGACGAAGCGCAATTTCTATTGAATTAATATCAGAAGATGCTAGTAGCATTTCTTTACCGTGATGCCTTAAAATTGGTTTTCGCAAAGTTGAGAGAGACAGCGTTGTTGAAAGGAAAGAGATTTTTCTTTTTCATGGGGGATATAATTTATTTTTTATTAGCTTGATAATATTGTCAATAGCTTTATTCCTAGTAAATGAAAAATATTTCTAATTTTCGTAGGTTTTGAAGTAATTTTCCTATCACGCAATATTTTAGACTGTTTTTTTCACTTTTTATGTTGTATCACTTTATGCCCCATGGCTACATATATCTATCTATCTATCTATCTATCTAAATTTTAAGATTTATCAGTAACTTTCCCGTAATAAATACCTATACATAATTTTCTGAACAAATTACCAATTTCATAATAAAATTTCACTTTACAAAATAAGTTATTGTCTGGAAGTATTACTTACATATATATATATATATATATATATATATATATATATATATATATATATATGCGTGTGTGTGTATATATATGCGTGTGTGTATATATATATGGGTGTGTATATATATATATGCGTGTATATATATATATGCGTGTGTGTATATATATATATCTGTGCATATATGTATGTGTGTGTGCATAAGTACGTATATGTGTGTATATATATAAGTGCGTATATATGTATGTATGTGTGTATATATATGCATGTATGTCTATGTAATATATGTATAATATATGTATATATATATATAATATATGTATATGTATAATATATGTATGTACATATAATATATATAATATATATATATATATATATGTGTGTGTGTGTGTGTGTGTGTGTGTTTGTGTGTGTGTGCGTGTGTGTGTGTGAATGTGTTGCTTCAAATCCAGGGTGAAACGGCTGCAAAAACATCCAACACTCAAATTTTATAGACAAAGCATACAAACACATTCGCCAAATTTCTACCGACCCAATAAAATAAACTACTTTTTGTTCTTATCCGCCATAGTTCTGTTCTTACTACCAGAACGCTACGATTACTTGCCTGCATCCGTTTTTGTGTTAACATCCATTCTTAGATTGTATAATTTCTCGGCTCATTACTGTTGCTTTGACGACTTTCCTTTTTTCATATAGTGTTTGTATTTTTTGCCTTACTCTTTTCATTGCTTTGTTATTATTTATTGCAAACATTCTCAATTCTGTTTGATAGACATTCCTGTCAATTACCATTGACCATTGCATATTAGTCTACAATATATTTGAATAGTTGCTTAAAATTCTTGAAATCATGCCAAATAAGAAACCATTGTTTTTTTTTTAATCCACACACACACACACACACACACACACACACACACACACACACACACACACACACACATATATATATATATATATATATATATATATATATATATATATATAGTAGGGAGCATAACGATCAGAACGATGTTAAGAAAAAGTCTAAATGTGAAATAACTTGACAGGCCTATGAAAACTACTGCAAGGGAAGACTGATGGATAGGTAATTAATCTAAACAGGATCGATTTGCAACAGCAACCGCTATCTCTAAGAGTGCTAATGCTAACCATGGCATGAAAATATCATGGCACACTCTTTCCCGAAGACTTAATGAAATAAATCTGTGACAGTCAAGCAGCCTCTACGAAGCCTTACATTTCTAAACTGAATCAAATGAGCAGATTTTAATTTGCCACTGAACACGTCATATGGACAGAAGAACAGTGGGATAGTGTTCATTTCAGCGATGAGTCAAAGTTTAACCTGTTCGGTTGTGACGGGAGAAGGTTCGGCCGACGCTGTCCTAAGGAACGATATTTGCCTTAATGCACTAAAAGCAGCGATAAATTTGGGAGGAGGAAGTGTGATGCTGTTTAGCATGATTTCCGAAGCTAGTACGGGACCTCTTGTTAAGCTACACGGTAAAATTAACGCAACTGTATACAAAGTGATATTGAAGAAACATGTACCTAATTTGAGAACTGCAATTAATCAACCAGCTCTATTTATGCAAGATAACGCTCCGTGTCAAACAGAGAAGTCTGTTAAGACATTTCTTTCTGAGTAGCATGCTATTGTTATGGAGTGACCTGCTCAAAGCCCAGACATGAATCCTACTGAGAATGTTTGGAAGTTACTAAATGAAAGATCTAAGGAAAATAATTCAATAAACGTCTAAGAACTATGGACTAATTTGAAAGGAGAATGGGAGAAAATATCCGTTAATGAGTGCAAGACATGAATTCGCTCACGTAGCAAAAGCTGCTATTGAAAGTAAAGGTTTACACGTCAAGTACTAATGAACTATGAAGGCTATTTTCATTTGGATATGATGTATCCATTATAATAGCATGATTTTGTTAATCGTTCTGATGCTTTTGATCATCTATTTATTCGAATGTTATATAATTATTCTTATAACTTTGTCAAAATATGATTATTGGTTTTTATATTTTGGAATTATATAATTTACCTTTATATCCTTATTATTTTTTGATAGAATGTTCTTTGAAGGTTTAAAATAAAAAGTTATTTCATATTTAGTCGTTTTTTTAACATCGTTCTGATCTTTATGCTCGCTACTGTATATGTTTTATTAAATAATTTAGACAAGTTTTGTCTACTTTTTCTTAGTAGTATCCTCTCCTAATTACGGACAATTTTCTTAATTTCCCTATTAGAGGAAGAAAGAACATCATCATGTTGATGCCCATTCATTATATTCCTGGTACTTTCGACATCAAAATAAAGTCATGATCAGATTCATTTTTTTCTCTAAGACAAATAATTTTTGCTTTCATCATTTTTCTAAGACAAAATTGGTATGTTCATCTGAAAATGAAATTTTTATTTATGTAGTGAAAAACACTAACGTTGTGTACCGTACGATTTTAAAAATGTTATGATGTAAACACACATGTAAACGTAAAGGGAAGTTATGGAAATGTCTAAATAGTAAAACATGAGACATGTCTTATTGAAAACATGCCTCCCGTCGATTTCGATATGTGAGGATCCGACCGCCTCCTTCAGATTTGTTTATGTTTGTGTCGTATGCCATTTGGCATTAGAGTCACACTAGGGATCTGCATACGAGTCCATATGTTGTGCAACAGCGAAAATCACGGAACATAGTAACAGTATTATTTGTTGACGCATTTCGACGTTGTTTTTCGTCTCTTTGCCAGTCAATTCGACAGTTTTCAACATTTCCGATTCCACTCTGGCACAGATATTTCCGGTTATTTATATTTAGGGAAACGCGCTCGAACTTAGCGTGAGAGTTGAGATGCTACTCTTTAGCTTGTCTTTATACCGGTGATACAATTTCTTTCTCCACTGTCAAGCTTGTTATATACGATGACCTATGGTATACTGTCGTTACTTATGCTTGCAACATGACCAGCACAGGGAAGTTGTGAGTACATCAGGAAAATTTCAATCTCAGCACTTTTGCATTTTAGAAAAGAATCAGCATTCTATCTATCTATCTATCTATCTATCTATCTATCTATCTATCTATCTATCTATCTATCTATCTATCTATCTATCACTCTGTTTCCCCCCCTCTCTCTCTCTCTCTTTATATGTATATATATATATATATATATATATATATATATATATATATATATATATATATATAATGCCAAATACGTAACAAATATTTTCGATCCAGATAATTAGCATATATTTGCTTTATAGATTACGCTACATATTAAAGTATTTGGCGCTACAGCATCTTCAGTAGAACGACACTGAGAAAGCCAGTAGAGTTGAAGCATCACAAATTTAATGAAAACATAATACCTCATCGAAAAACATTATGCCTCATAGATTATGCCATATTCATGTTCCTAGAAAAAAACACAGTCGATTTCAAAGTGTGTGTTTGGTGTGTATATCTTTTTAAGGCTTCTCAACTTTTCTGATCAATATTTCATTCGTACACGTATTAACATAGACAGCCACGCTCAGATGTTTCCAAAGTTTTTCGCAAATCCTTTTTTTTTAAATAATAGACATATATGAAACTATAAAACGAAAATAATAACCGGAATATATTCTACATCAGTTGAGGCACTGTAATTTCTATACTTGAAAATTAACCATCAACTTCGGATTAAATAACAAGGTAAACATAGCTCTTTAGCTTTGGAAGCTAGTCAAATAGAAGCCAACACAGGATCAGAAATCAGTTA
>OZ038490.1:68923958-68938958 GCA_964036315.1 Acanthosepion esculentum
TTCTTTGGGTTGCATCGAATGCTATTCTTTAATCTTTGAAAATTAAGTATATGTTCATATGAATTCACGTTATTCTTTCTGCTCAAACTTATATGCTAAATACTTTATAAAGGCGAGATATCTTTCTAGCCATTCTGCAAATCTTGCCAGAAACAGTTCTCAAGCTCATGAGAACAAGTAATTCTACAATATCTGCTGATATAAATCCAATATAATCCAAACTGTATTTCTGCAAGCTCTTCTGACGTAAATCCCATAAAAATATCTTGTGGCGCATCATGGAAAACGAAGAAAGAATTACGGGAAATGTTAGTCACTGTTGGAAACCATTTTGAAATCGAAATAATAGATACATTTGCAAAATCAAAAGATGAAAGAGGGAGGAATGATTAACGAATCTATTATATTTTAAAATGATATTAAATATTTATTTAAATATATGAACTGTTGTGTTAATCAAGTACATGTTCTCTGGTCTATATCGTTTGATGTATTCTTGAGTAAAAATGTCTGTTTCTCTCGTATTTGTTTGTAAAACATAATACTCCCAAAAGAACTTATTATGTATATCATTTTTTCTAATAATTTTGAGATTTTATAGTATATTGTTCACCTGAATTCACTGAAAATTATTAGTTATTAGTCAGAGTAGTGTGTGGATAGGAAATGAAGACAATGTATACGTATCAATTCGCTGACGTTTGACAATTAGCAGCTGCAAAAATATTCTATAAACTTACTTGGTCAGTCGCGGACTATGCAAACAAATCTATGTTTATTAGTTCTTAGACTCTCACCAGTAGTAGTTTCAAGATGATAATTACATCCAGTCTTGACCAACTAAAAGCTAAATCTGTTCACGAGAAAGAACTATATCAAAACAGTAATGACGCAGCATTGCATGACTAGGGCTTCCGAAACTAACGTAAATCACCAGGGCGGACATTTTTCCCCATGAAATCAACTGCCATTGAATCATTGAACAAGGCCAGCCTTCCAGTTGTAGGACTTTGGTCTGACCTGGAAAGAGTGTCTTCCGTCAGTCCTACTTGCCCAATACACACTACGCATCAATGAATATGTTTCCGACTTTCCACCCAGGTATATTGAGAGAACTAGTTAGATTCTCAGCTGAGTAGCACTCCTAGGATCACACAAGGTTAAGGCACTGATGGTGATACAGACGATACATATCTAATATACACATATGCTTTGTTCTGAAAATTGTTACCTCTCAAAATGGTTACTAGCGTAACACTGTAAAATAATAAAATCCGAAAATACTTATTCAAGCGTGAATCTAAAACGACGTTAATTAATATTTCTGTGACAGAATATCTTCACCGTTTAAACCCAGTCTCTTCGGATATCAAACAAAATGTATTTCATAAGTTTAATTACCGATATATTAAATTCTCTTGGACTGTTTAAAATTTAAGTGTCGGTTAATTTTCTCATCTCTTTGGAATTATACATATATTTTCCATATGGCTAAACGAATATCATTTTACATCTGTAGATGCGTCGATAATTTTTTTACCAACTAATGATTAACAAATTGTTTATGCTAAATAAAAAAAAATCTCATGTTTACAAACATGGGCGACGGCTATGCACGATCACCGATATTAAGCAACGTCAATCCTAGTCAGTGTCTTCATTGGTGACCGCTTGGGAATGTCATGTAGAAGATTGGATATGTGGGTGGTGTAAGGGATAATGGCTCGTGATTGTTAATCGGTGACCCGAGTTCTAATTCTCGTTAAATTCGTTATATTCGCTTACGCGCAGATACAATTTCTTCTTTCCTCAGCTATAGATTAATTAGTATGACTTGTATCCGTAAACCATAAAGTTCAAACCTGTGAAATGTTGATAAGTCGTAAAAAAGAAATCAAAAATCTAATCAATCAAGTCATTTACTAATATAATCTTCCTTGTGTTTTTCTAACACCTCAAAACTAACTAGATATATCGAAAATTATCCGAGGAAAAATTAGTCAAATTAGGACTGATAATTTTGAAAGGATACTAACATATTCGTCTCGTCGTACAGATGCTTATGTATAACTTGAGTCGAAGAAATCGCTCGGAAAGAATGTAATAATTCTGATAATTTCTAAAAACTTCATATTCTCCCTCTTTTATGACCATTTTGTACTCAGAACTTGAGGGACGGTGGCTCTCTACAACTTTATGCCAATTGCAGCTCTCAGTGAAGATTGTCCTATGCTTTCGCTCCCAGTCACTGTCCTACCATCCATCATTGGTTAGGTTATGCTCTACTTTCCTCTGCCCTTTCTTGCCTTTTATAATTCGTATGAGTGTCAAACATTCTAATTTCTCTTACCTCATTATGTGCACTAGTAATTATAACTATCCCTTTCTGATTCTATACTAGGTATCCCTTTCGTTAAAAAATTTCGCTATAACTTCGTTGTTTATCATATGTTCTATCCATAGTATTTTCAGAATCACATTTCTGCAGCCTCAAATCTGTTTTTCATCTGTAAGCAATAGAAGGACCGAAATAAAAAAAAACATTTGAGTACTTTTGGCTTTGTTTTTTAAGAAATCTTCTTGTTACTTAATATTTGGCTTAACTTTTAGAAAGCAGATTTCGATATCTCAAATGCGACTTTGTCTTTTAATGTCGCATTTACCGTCTTCTGTTAAAACATTTCCCAGGTATCTGCATTTTTGTTCTTCGTGTCTCCAACTTTTGGTTCGCATCTTGTTCTGCTTTTATTGATGGCAATCCTATGTTCTGTCCTCTTACAATTAATGTCTCGTCTTTTCTTTCAGCTTTCGTTTACAACATTCTACAGGGATTTCCTGTAGTTACCCCCCTCTCTCTCTCTCTCTCTGGTATTAACACCGTGTCAACTGGATATCTAATGCTCTTAATATTATGATCGTCAATAATGAATCCAGGTATGACTCAGTTTTCTAGGCATCGCCTCACTTAAAATTTGAATAAGTCCGGTGAGAAGAAATCTGTTTGTCTTAAGCTCTTTTCTACTTTTGTAAATTTACCGAATTAATTTTATATCTGTATGCTGTCGGTTTTCATCCCGTATAAGCTCTGAATGATTCTAATATCGTTCCCAAATTGATCAAACTTACCGGTTCTTTGCGACGTATTTTACCAAATGCTTTTGCAATATCTTTTGTATATATGTTTACATCATTTTTAATTTATACGAAAAACAAAATGTATCTGTTTACATCCTTTAGAATGTGTAGGTAAAAACAAAGAAATAACTTAATATTGACATGTCAGCTTAATTTAATTATATCTGTATAAATATTATGTAGACAGAAAGAATTAATTTCAAATACGTTTGGGTTATTTTTTTAGAATATTTATTTCTTGAATGTTTTAACATTAATAAAAAAAATATAGAACAAATTTTTCAAGTACATTTTTGGGGCTGTTATCATAATACAACTGACTTCGAAGTTTGATCTTAACGAAACTTGCATGATTCTTCTTCTTCTGATTATTATTATTATTTTATTATTATTATCATCATCATTTGCGTTACTGAAATGTTCTCGGAGAACCAAAAATATTTCACATTTTGGAGAAATGGATCAGACTGAGAAATTTTATCTACACACACACACGCACACACACACACACACACACACACACACACATATACATCTTACTCTGGATTATAACAAAAAATTATCTACTTATTGTATGCTAATCACATTCACTGAAGTTGCCATAGTGGCGTTGATGAATCACAAGCACGAGCTGTTGTCGGAAAATGTTTGGCTATTTTTGGCTAATATTTTATCTTTCTGTAGTCTAAAATATTTTCTGTAGTCTAAATATTTTATCTTTCTGTAGTCTAAAATCCTTATTGAAATACCATGATTTTATAAAAAGCAATAATAATTTGTTATAAATAGAATAATGTATTTTGCTTTGCTGGGTGGGGAGTAATTATTAAAACAAATAGATTTTTACTTCTGATTGAAGATTCATACAAAAACATCAATATAATATTAAGATATCTTATTTCCAAACCAAATATTTACACCACTTTGTATAGATCAGTATTTTTCTCCCGACATATTATACTGTATTTTCAGAATATCGTCGATTGGGATTCTGCGTTCTTATTTTTTGAACACACACCTTTCAATATTTATTACCGTTGATCTGTAACGCTTTTGAAATGTCGGACTTCAATCTTCTTTTTAATAAAATAATACTCGGAGATCAGCCAGTAATTAACTGCTTATTGGACTCGTGAACTTATTTTATTGTTACTTTTGCAATCTTTGTTAGAAATCGCTCGACTTTATCGTTGTACTCGGGCATAAAAACCTGAAAAGCACGCGAGCATTCGTATACAGAAATATTATTTAAACTATCTTTAAAACAGAACCCATAAATTTTAAACAATTAACAACACCATAAATTTATCGTTAACACAGAGTGTTATATTCAAATGATAAAATAAATTAATTCGAAAATATTTCGGATAAATTCTCAAAATTTCTTCATTTTAAAATTCAAATAGTAGAGTAAATTTGGCACTTATTTCAATCATCCTTAAAATTGCTGGTAGACAGTGAACCATTATGTAATTCTTGAAATGATACGTAGAAATAGATGTGGTTAGAGGACTCTTCTGCTTGAACATTAAATCTGAGAACTATCGATTCTCATTCTGTTCTATAGACTTGTAATAGACTTCGACATTAAATAACCAATCAAATATCGACATGCCAAAAATACAAACAAACAATCAACTCCAGCCAATTAATGATTTAATTATTAAAGTGAAATTTCAGCACGGAAAGCGAAATATAATGTAAGGGATGTTATATCGATGTGGATCGATATAGAAACCGGATTCAAACAAGGTTAATAATAATAATAATAATAATAATAATAATAATAATAATAATAATAATAATAATAATAATATATATATATATATATATATATATATATGAAATGGAGAGCATTTACCCATCACACCCTCTGTGTGTGTGTGTCTCTCTCTCTCTCTAAGTGTGTCTGTATATATATATATATATATATATATATATATATATATATATATATATATATATATATCATTATTAGTTTATCTCTCTCTGTCTCTTTATATATATATATATATATATATATATATATATATATATATATATATATATATATATATATATATATATATGTATATATATATATATACACACACATATATATACACAGTGTGATGGGTAAATGCTCGCTATTTAATATTTTATTTTTGCGTATGCGCGTTGTTTACTTTTGATTTTGTCGACTGTACAGTATAATAGGGACAATTGGGCACCGTCTGTGAGAGAAAGATAACCATAGACATTTGAGAACATCATGCTGTACTCCTCGGCATTCGCGCCAGAATCTCCAATACAAACAATTCTGAGTGCTTGTGTGTGAATCTGTGTAAAGTGCAGAGGATTTGGAAAATGTCCAATGACTATGGGGAGGAATGTACGGAAGCTAGGAAAACACATTCTGATCATTTCTTGAGAAAAGGCCTACATTAGCTGTCTTTAGGAGGTAGTATTGACTTTGGTCAAGAACGTGGATGCTGAAAGACCCTATGTCAGTCAACAGGACTCTGCACCATGCTGCACAAAAAGGAGAACACTGTCACGGCTGTCAGATAATTACTCCGACCAGGTTACCCCTTACATCTGGTGACCTATCTACTCAGACGTCAACCCACTTTATTATTCTGTCTGAGGTGCAGTTGAGCCAGAGATGAAAAAACCTCCTTGTAATACCAAAGTGAACTGAAGTCAAGGATTATGGCAGCATTCACCAACTTAAACAAAGAAACCATCCAGAAGTGTTGCAAGTGATTCCGATGTCGTTTCGAAGTCATTGGCCATTTTATTACTCTTTACTATTTCAAGAATTTTTTGTGTAATTTCATTAAATATATCTCTTCAAATGAAATGCCTGTGTTATTTACATATTTGCGTAATTGAGACGACAATTTATACATCGCACTCTTGACACCACACACACACACATATATATATATATATACACACACACACACACACACATATATATATATATATATATATATATATATATATATATATATATATATATATACATATATATATATATATATATATGTATATATATATGTATATATATATATACTTCCTATAATTTAATGTCACATGTCTACATATTCACGGACATTCGCGACTTTTTCAATTATTTTCAAAGCCTGAGACTAATTTTAGCGATCGATACAAAATTCATTTTATGTTTTTTCAGACATTTCAATCCTTCGTTAGAATTGAGGTGTAGATGTCAATTTCCCTTAGCTCGATCTATAAATCGTCTTCCGTGTCAGTCCTTTGCCGTCCAATAATTAATTAAAAGATAATTAAATGAAAATTTAATTCATTTTTTCATCTCTTTTCCGTCTCTCAAAATAAGAACAGATTTAAGTAGAAATGGAAAATCTATATCTGAGTATTGGTGTGAACAGACAGAATACGTTAAAATAATTCAGAATTTTAACGGAACAAAAATATGCCCAAAAGTTTCGCGAAAGGAAAAAAAGAAACTTCAGTGGTTTATAGAGTCCCCCGTCATATTCGTCATTCACCAGTCTAGCGTTCTTAATGTTTTTTCCCCTTTGAATTATCATCTAATAATTTTTACTATTATATGAGCTAGCGACAGGTATTTTTAGTTATAAAAAGGTGGCAATAGTGACAAAATATATCCAAAGACAAGTATGAATAGCGAAAGATGTGTTCCAAAAATGAAGGATTTTAAGAGAATTGAAAATAACATTATAAGCGACGAAAACGATGATGGATTTCCGTGTTTACTCATATTTATGACAGTAGTATTTGACAAATTAGTCATAAACAAGATTATATGGTAGTGCGGACTGGACTATTTTTTTGTAAAGAAATAACGAAGTGGCATTAAATGTTGGATAATTTCTACACAGAGAAGGAACACATATGTTATGTTCACGACGAATGTTGAGAATAATATAAAAAGAGTATGCAATAAAGGAAAACATTTTCAGAATAGAGTCGAGAAACAAACTGTTACTTACAATGAGTATAAGTCCATATATCCGAGTTGACGTATTTATCTATTTACACTATTTACATTGTTCGGACTGTTGCGCATATTCACGAAGTTTCGATCGTTGTACGCTCCGGACTTCTTCACCAATATCACCTGAAGACCGATGTGTACAACGGCCGCAACGTCATGATTATGGCAATAAAGATCAGGACAATATTCCGAAAAATGTAGATAGTGTACACAACATAAAGGCTGCCAAAAGTTTTTTTTTTAAGTTTTTTTGTTTTTGGCGAATTATAAGGAAGACACCTTCGATAATTTGACACTCACGTGAGGCTGTAAAAGCAGAGAGAGCAGGGGGAAAATTGCCAAAACTGAGAAAATTGATGGAAAGACCCAAATCAAAATATCGATGATGTGCTTTCAAGAAGCCTGTATTAAAAAGGAAAAAGAACAATAAAATTATGGAGAATCATGTTTACCACAGGGAATAAAATGAGAGAACTAAGTAATCACTCTGAAATGAACGCAGTTTGGATGATCTGCATAAGATTAATACTGGGCAAAATTTTTCATCTGAAAATTTGAAATTCCTTTAATGCTTCGGAAATGACAGTTATACATATATATATATATATATATATATATATATATATATATATATATATATATATATATATATAAGTAACTATACTCGTGTTGAAAAACCTTCGAACTCTTGATTTAACAATAGCCAAATCAATCACGAAGGGAAAAAAGGTTTTAAAAAAGAAGGAGCCAGGAACATGAAAGTCTGTCGAAAATAATCGCACAGATACAGGTTCAAGGCCCAAAGAAAAAACCTCGATACGAGTAAACAACTAACTAAAGAGCTCAATACAAGCGTAGAGCAAACCTAGTCAAACCTAATGAGCAAGACACACCTACCAAGGTAGGTGTGTCTGACTATATATATATATATATAGTTAACGAAAAACTAGGTAATCCGTATGGGTAGACCCAAGGAGGATAAAATCCAGAGAGCTCAATGTAAATCAGAGCTAATAATTTAAATATTATTATAATATTTTTATTTGAATATATATATATATATATATATATATATATATATATATATATATATATATATATATATATATATAATATAAAAGTGAACATAGAAGTCAACACTTCGAGGCGACAGTCTGTTTCATGCTAGTGCAATCATCAGGCAACCTATAATAATATTCCTTAATAGACGCCAACTTACCAAGAATCGAGACATTTGACCAAATGAAGAGATTATCTCCACGTGAATACTGCTGATTGTTTTTTTCTCTGCCCATTTTGCTTCATTATTTATTTGTTTAATAAATATGTATATGCACTTATATATATATATATATATATATATATATATATATATATATATATATATATATATATATATATATATATAAAGAAATATAGTCTTAAAGTGTGCTATATTTATGGGATAAAGTGCTCAATATCAGAGATAGAGCGCGTGTAAATATAAAATTGAACGTAGAAGTCAACACTTAGAGGCGACAGTCTGTTTCATGCTAGATGCAATCATCAACCTGAGTTGCCTGACGATTGCACTAGCATGAAACAGACTTTCGCCTCGAAGTGTTAACTTCTATGTTCACTTTTATATTTACACGCGCTCTATCTCTGATATTGAGCACTTTATCCCATAAATATAGCACACTTTAAGACTATATTTCTTCATTCATATATATATATATATATATATATATATATATATATATATATATATATATATATATATATATGATGTATATTGTATCGCGGTTCCCTTGACCCATCAGTGTCGTAGTAGAAGTGGTGTTTCTTGGGCAAGATAGACTGATAGAGCCTAAACCCCTCCAGGCCGGTTCTGAATTCAGAATTTCTTTTCCTAGACCAGTTGCCACCCAAGGTTCTATAGAGCCGAGTCTGTCCTCTGGTGAGAGGAAGAGGCTATATACCTTTCCCAAAGATTTTAGAACGTAAGTAAATGGATCCGGATAGAATTCGAAATCGGCTCTCCGATTCGTCACTCCCCAATCCATTATCCCACCATCTCTCCTTTGATTCATATATATATATATATATATATATATATATATATATATATATATATATATATATATATATATATATATATATATATATATATTCCTACCGAAATGAAGAATAATCTAATTCTATTATTTATTTGGTAATTTAGTAAGCATTAATTTGTCGTGTATTTTCTTAATTTATAAGATAGCTGAAATGCATAATCATATGAATTAGATATATGGGTATTTTCTAAGTGTAACTTGAATGTGGCACACGCCCGAAAATTTGGTGTAACCAGTGACGATCTATTATATTATTCAATCCAGTCGTAATTGATTTAGCAAGACAAGCCCTCTAACCATTACACCACATTGATGTGCCCCATATGAATTATATATATATATGAATTATAGCAAATATTTGACGAGAATTTATTTCATCCTGTTTCAGTAAATCTTTTAGAAAGTTCTCTAAACAGTGAGAAGACGGAATGCTTGACCATTAGCAAAAAAGACAGCTCAATTTTCAAGTTACGCATTAGGGAAGTTGAAACGAACTAGATATTCTGGAGAATGTATGTATCGAAAGTATGACAAAGAAACGAGGATTCGAAAAAATAAGCAAAGTATTAAAAAAAAGTAAGAGTGCTGTACTAACTTGTAACATTTCATTTCATACAAGCTAGTGAATTTTGGAAAATCTCCTTCCAGATAAGAAGCCAGGGAGTGAAGCGGCACAGTCGTAATTCAAGTTAATGTAGGACGAACTTTTTGATGAGTTGCTCTTTCTAACTAAGCATCTCACAAGAAATGTTAAAATGTGCACGATTCTAATTATGTTTGTCGCGTATCACTCTAATTCTGTTCATAGTGTCCGTGTTCCAGTTGCATTGACGCTTTGATGACCAGTGCAACTATTATAATGAGCGGCACTAATAATAATAATAATAGTAATTATTATTATTATTTTTATTATCATTATTATTATAAAACAATGAAAACTTATTGACCATTCATCGTGTTTAAAGACCACACAAATAGAATATGATCTCTTATTGACGGGGCAGTCCCTGCAGATTTTAATGGATCTTCGAATATTTTCAAAAACTTATCAAAATTCAAAGATCTTGAAATGGAAATCTCAAAAATGTGGCACATAAGGATATCAATAATAACGATTTTAGTTAAGCGTTCTTGGATTGATTGGCAATGGATCGACAGAGATTTTGAAGAGGTTCCTGATAGCCCATGTCTTAAAGATTTACAGAAAATTGTACTCTTAAGTACAGCTCACACATTGTGAATGATAAACTTAATTAAACTTAATTAATAAAAGGCGGCTATTTACAATGAAAAAAAAACATTAATGGACAAAGCTCTTCGCATCATAAAAGAGAATTTTCATATAAATGATGGCACTTGTCTTAGTAGATGGGATGTTCTTAGTAGTGCGATCTTCTGGGTAACGTGTATGTTGATGTTACCTGCGACACTGTAAGTAAAAGTGAACATTCCTTTTCCCACGAGGCCTAGAGCTCCGGTTACAATTGGTAAAATCTCAGTCTTCATTACATTCATCCTGTTAATCTCCCTCTCCAGGTTCTTGTATTTGAACAATTTCTCGATAATTTTCATGGATGTGTTTCTCTCAGATGGTACTGCAATGTCAGTAAGCATACAGTTCTTGAATCATTGTCAGTAAGCATACAGTTCTTGAATCATTGTCAGTAAGCATACAGTTCTTGAATCATTGTCTTTTATGGTAATATCAGGTCTGCTGGCTGTTACTTTCATGTCACTTTGAATTGGCATGTCCAAAGCGGTAGTTACATCGCTATTTTGGGTAACTATGTCTGGTTATTATTCATACCATCTCTCAGTGGTTTCGATTTAATGCTTCTTGCATATCTTCCAGTGCATATATGTCGCTACCTTCTGTGGGTATATTCATTTTTTTGCTAGTTCCGGACATCCTGAGATAATATTATCAACATTTTCTTCATATTTTCCGTAAATCCTACATTTCAGCTTAGTTCCATCCTTGATTATGTGACATTTATAGGATCTGTTTGCGATGATTATTATTATTATTATTATTATTGTAGCATATCTACGGACGACAATGGGTATGTCCCCATCATATAAATACAGTAGTAAATGCTATATGTTGGTCTAGATTTAGAGATACGTCTCCAGCTCTGCTGGTCAAATTCTCTGCCTCCGGGCAGAGAGGAGCCTCAGACGAGGCTATGTCGAAGGGCAGTCTCGGAAACAGCTACCCGACCCCGTTTTATACGGAGTCTCCGGGGAAATTTTGGCTGAGCCTACGGACTCGGAAAACCCACATTAAAT
This sequence comes from Acanthosepion esculentum, assembly GCA_964036315.1. Lineage (NCBI taxonomy): Eukaryota > Metazoa > Mollusca > Cephalopoda > Sepiida > Sepiidae > Acanthosepion > Acanthosepion esculentum. The sequence goes on from OZ038490.1 coordinate 68,935,467, forward strand.
TTGCCCTAGTGTCACATCTGACCGGGTGGAGCGGTTGGTAGATATCTAGAGTTGGAGATTCATTGTGGAATTCACTTGACTCATTTCTAGCAGTTGACTACTACGCTAAGCTGGCGAATCTTATATGTGATTTTCCTGTCCTAAATATTATCGTTCATTACCAACATTCCTGTGATTATTCTTTTCAGTAACCTTCCCTAGGTTACCACAATTATCTTGCTTGTCTCTTAGTTAGTTGGGTAGTACGTACGTTACACTCTGGCATTACCTCAGATCGAAAATGAGCCTCTCAATTTGAGTGCGAGGATAGAGAGAAGAAAGAATATAGGAAAGGAGCAACAATGGGTCGTTTTTTCCAGCGCTACAAAAAGTTACAAAACTAACAATATTAACTTCATAATTCAATTCCTGTCATTAAATAGACTCGTCGGATTATGGCTGTCATGCATGGTGTCCAACTCGCCCAGAAATGTCTAATCGAAAAGCAGTATGCAACCACTGACATATACCTTCATTAAACTCTCTTAAAGAGAATGAAGCCTGTGCGTGTTGAGGGGGATTGTTTTTCGTATGATCTCGTAGAGTAAATTACAAAATAACCAAACTTAGCAAGTAATAGTAATGGATAGCAAATGTGAATTGAAGAGAAGATAATTACATAATAAGGATGTCTTAAAGTACTTAAAAGCGATGGCTAAATATAAACTTCACTCCCTCATCATTCTTATGGTAATGAGCACAGGAAGCAGATTAAAAAAAAAATGGAAACCTATGTTTATGATAGATAGACAGACAGTTATACAAACCGATTATTAACGGCAGAGAACACTTTCTTGAAAGTAATTGGAAAACTTATTGTGAATTCAGGTGTCCGCGATACAAAAACGTATATGTCTATGAATAAGAAATTGGACGAGGGCTGAATAACTGGGGATATGTTTTCCGTCACTAAAGAGAGTGTAAATTATAAAAGAAGCTTTGTTAAATGATCGAATTCAATTAAAACCTTTTCTCAATTTGCATTCATTGTAAATTGGCCGGTTTATATTTCCCATGTTGTTACATGAAGGAATATAGTTATTAAATTTGAATGTATAATCAATGTCTTCAGCATGAGTTCCTTCCCTTGTCAGTCTCTAGTAATTCTTCTTCGAGGTTAGTGTATAGGAGTCCATTAAGGTTCGTCTCTGTTAATGTAATAAAAAAAGAAGTTTTCGCTCCACAAAACCCCAATGAATGTATACTGCGTGAGAGAATTCAATTCTTTCAGAACAATTACTTTCAATCACTGAATGATGGCCCAGCACGACGCTGTTTGTCGTCATCCGTTCAACGCCTGACCAGGTCGAAAAACGTAACGAGAAAAATAATCAACTTTTCATGCAGCGATGCGGGACACCGTTAATGAGGTGTGTTTGTTTTGTGATGCAAGAAGAAGAGATTTTTTTCCCCTAAATGTGTTTTCTTTTTTTGAAGTGAGGAAACAATAAACAAATAATCGTATATTTTTTGTCTTCGTATTTATAAAACTCGACAATGATTTAGGCAAAATATGTTAAATTACAGGATAAATAAAGAAAAGTAGGGGAGAGATTTTAGACGCTGGGAAAAACTCCAAACGACTAACACCTCATTGGGATACGTTTAATATTGGCGTGAAGGAATCGCCCTTGGATTTGCATACACACTCAGAAACATCTTCACAGAGACGCATAAACAAATGTTTAGCTAAGTGTGTATGTATGGAATGTATACTAGTGTATAAGATATATATATATATATATATATATATATATATATATATATATATATATATATATATATATATATATATATATATATATATAATAAAAAGGCTTAAACACTAATATTCCATGGTCAAAATTTATTCCATTGGAATCGAAAATATGAACCTACAAATTCAAAAAGAAAACAGAAAAAACAACTCCGGGAATAAGAAAATAAAATTTAGTGAGAGTGTATGTATGAGAGTGTAGGACGAATGCTAGAGTAATATATATATATATATATATATATATATATATATATATATATATATATATATATATATGTACATGTAAGTATGTATGTACATTTTTATGTATGAAGAACAGTATTGGAGGGAAAGAATAACACAAGGTGCGTTTCGTCATTTAAGATATCATCGGACATAATTTATTATGTTAGCGCGATTACACATGCGAATAGATGATGAATGTTGGGAATAATACATATATATATATATATATATATATATATATATATATATATATATATATATATATATATATATATACGCCCGCGTGTGTGTGCGTCTGTATGTGTCAAAAGGTTTACGTGTTACGAGTTTCTTTTTTAGGACCTTATCGAACTAAGTTTGTTTAGATGATACGCCTATTGATACATGCAAACTAGAGAAACAATTCTTTTTTTAAATTTTAAGTTTAAACATTATTTTATTCCATTTTACAAATTTTGAATAAAACAGCATAAAATGTTTTTAATTTCTCGACATGTTTTGTCCCATTTTGTCGAATGGACTCGAACAAATCTCAGTTTGCAAAATATGCAGCGTTTCCTGTCTGTGTAATAGACATTTCTTTTGTGTTTTAATATTACTCATCCAGTTAATAAAAAGTACATAATTCTAGCAGGAAAAATATTGCTCATGTCCAGTGTAATCCTAAAAACGAAACGCAAAACATTTAATTTTTTCCACGTGTCAATAATTTGTTTAATACATATATATATGTATATATATATATATATATATATATATATATATATATATAGAGAGAGAGAGAGAGAGAGAGAGAGTACATTTTTATCTCTCGAGATAAATCTACCACTCTTTTTGGTCAAAATGCAGTCCTGTTGTGATGAGACACAATTTCAATATGATTATGTCAATTTATCCAGAATACAGGCCTGCGCGATGATATATGCGCTGCCCAAAACTCGTGCGTCTCTATCGGCCATACTGACAAAATCCAATGTAATACACTGAATTACATTTGGACATATATATATATATATATATATATATATATATATATATATACGACTCTTCGAGTAGCGCCTGAAATTAATTTCGGTTGAGCCCTCTGGTTTGGGGTGTGAATTTGTAAACAGTGACTATTTATGCTAATACTGCACGACTCAAAGACAGAATTGAGTCACTCTCAGTCACTGTGTGTTTATCCGAATCTAAAAATAAACACGCTAAAATTCACCTCCATTCCGTACCGTACGCTGATGGCTTAGCGTGTAGAGGTTCCGACTGCCGCAAATTCAGTCGGGTTTCGATCGTTGCTAGAGGCAACCGGACGTCTAGCCACACTGATGAGCTGCGAAACAGTCTGTTTGTGGATGACAAAAATATATATATATATATATATATATATATATATATATAAGGCTATGTTATTTGCTATATTTCACATGAATTTGAAAAAAATTCTTATAATGATGTATTGGTATACAATATATAGA
>OZ038490.1:68943958-69071458 GCA_964036315.1 Acanthosepion esculentum
TACAATTTATTATTCTAAATAACGTGTTCCTGGAACTTCAATTATAGAAAGATTATGTAGACTATCGAAAAAATCAATAACAAATCAAACAACTTAATAAAGTCTTCTGATAACTTTAGTAATCAACAGTAATAAAAAGCAACGTTTTTCTTTATTATGTTTCTTTTTTTCAAAGAATTTACCAATCGCATTAATGCATAAATATTATTCAGCTCAATGGACGGCTGAAATGATTGAAAGACTGGTCAGCAAGGCCATTATCAAAAAAGTAATTAATTTCATATAGGAGAGTTTGTGTGAAAAACGTTCTGTACCCAATCAGTTATTGATGTAACTTGTAAAGAGGACAACTGTATCGAGGACAATAACCTTAAACACGACCTCTTATATATATATACTTTTTTTTGCATTTATTAAAATAGCTGTCAGAATTTTTGGACAGTCAGATCGTTTTGAGGTTCATACTAAATTTGCAAAACATTCGAACTATTTATTTACTTCACTGTCGTATAGACGCAAAGGAGCCATTTAAAGTGATGCCGTTATTTACTTTTTCTACAAATATTCATCATATACAAAGCCCAAGAGCCACTCGAAATAGAGGCTTACTGAATGTCTTTGTTACATGAGCAGTAATAGATAATTTATGATTATATGGGTCAATGATAACGGTTAACTATTGACTTGAATAGATTGTAGGGGCCGGTAAAATACATTCCCGGTCGAATACATGATGTAGCAGTTCGTGGTAAGAAGCTGTTCGAGTGGAATAAGAAGGGATATATGGGTGGGCGTTCACCTCTGTGTATACCGTCAAGGCGGATCCTAGCTGTGAGGGTTAGAATTTTTAGACCTAAGAAAAGTAGCTCCTCAAAACATTTTTCATGACAATAGTTTACAGAGAGGTATAAAAAGTTTCATCTATGGGGTAGAGTTTGTAGATTGGAAAATATAATTACCCACAATGGTGCGTAGACTCTTTTGTGCTAGAAAAATGGCTGGTTGGTTCTAAGAAGTGACCTGATCTACCTTCATACTTCGAAAAACGACAGGGAAGACACACAAACACACTTATATATATATATATATATATATATATATATATATATATATATATATATATATATATATATATATATTGTGTGTGTGTGTGTCAAAATACCTTTACAGACTTTGGGGCGGGTTCTTCGCATCAAAACAAAGACATGTGCATCGCAACAAATCTGACCGAAATGTGCTTGAACTGCAACCTCTAGCGTGTCTGGAAGTGTGTACCAAATAAAGTTCCTGCAGACGGCTCCTGTAAGACCTACCTACAAATTAATCGGAAACTCTGGTGTGTAGCCTGTATTGTAACATGGGGATTTTGATCCGCCTATAGATTTTGGTTGTGTAAATTTGTTATTCCATCTCTTGCAAATATTGCCTCATCTGTAAACAAGACTGAAGTTAAACTATCGACAAATGTCTTCTCGTGATGAAGGATCATAAAGCGAAAGACCCTGCGCACGTTGAAAATGATACGCATAGAGGATATGCTCTTGAAGTACCCTCCAAACAGTAAAGAGATGTATGACATGCTAAGACAACTTGAGGGTTGCTAATAACTGGCTTGTAAAATTGTTCTTCGTTGCCAGGCGTTCGAGCGGATTTATTGGTGTAACGGCTCCTGTCCCAGCAACGCGACGATAATCAGCAGCAAAATCTGGGTGAATCGGCTGCCCTGGGTCTACAGACTCAACCTGATACAGCTGTACAACCTCGGGTCCATTACCATACGCGCGGCTGTGTGTAAAAATCACATCTGCCCGTTCACGTTGTCAATATCCTATCATTGTTAAACTGAAAACTTCTCAGTTAACTTACTACGACGCATGTTAAACGTTGAAGATATACTAGGCACAAATGTTTTACGGCATATCAACCTCAATGGCTTATTTAATGCCGACAAGATTTTTATTGCTGGTGGTAATATTTTTATTCAAATGTATTTCCTCCAAAAATCTATTTCTGGTAATGTTTTTATTAAAAAATGGATTGTTTGTAATTTATTTTTTCAAAATATATAGCTGGTAATATTTTTTTCAAAAATGTATTGCTGGTAATAATTTTTTTCTTCAAGAACATATTGCTAGTAATAACTTTTTTTACAAAGTATTTCTGGTATTAAAAACTATTATTACACTTTCATAATGCTTTTTACCTCAGTTTAGGCGTTAATTATTTGCTCATAGCTGGGACACTAACAGGGGCTACCACCCCGGGTCAGCAATTAAGAGGCGGCTCCACGTTCCTCAACACCTCCCGATCAGAGGCCTTGCTGTTGGACGTAGTTTATTGTCTTACCCAGGACGCGGATGTAGTTTATCGTTATACCCAGGACGGAAGCACAAACGTCCACGAATAACAAATGTAACCTAGTCAACACAGCGCCATCGACCGTAAACATTCTTTAAACTTAATAACTCAAAATCAAAGGATTTGCGGATATATTTTTATACGGACCTTTGTCCTTGATTTACTGTGGGGTGGGGTACTCGCCCCAAAGTATAAAAAAAGTATTTGTAATGTACCCAGCATATTGGGGGTGGGGGAATGTATGACAAAGTGGAATATTTTTCTTATGACGTGTTTTGTCATTTAGGAGTTCATCGGACTAAATTTGTTATGTTGGTGTAAGAATACATGCTGTGAATTTTTACATTTTAATCTTTTATTTGAGTCTAGCGGATTTCATTTAGATTATTTATCACTTCTGTTAGTAGATAACCCACACTGATAATAAAAGTTCTGTTACGTATGGTAAAATGTCGTAAACTATATCATATATACATGTCAATACTTTATTTAAATATGCAAAAAGAAAAAAAAACAAAAACGAAGAAGCAATGCAAATCACTTAAGAGAACGTAAAATATATAATAAATGTATCACATTTATTATATATTTCACGTTCTCTTAAGTGATTTGCATTGCTTCTTCGTTTTTGTTTTGTTTTGTTTTTTCAAATTAATTTGGCTTTCTTTATCTTTGAGACTTTTCTTTTTTCCTTGTTTTCAGGAAGACAATCCGTTAAGGATATTCAATTATTTCTTTTGAAATAATTTTAGTGATGGATGTATAATTCTGTTTGTTATTTTACATTTTTATTCGTAAAATCATTTCACACCAAAACGCCACACTCCCCCGCCTAAATATGATGCTATAAATTCAGTAGTCTTTCTTTTGAATCCAGTCTGGCCTTTTGACTAAGATCGAATCTGAATTCTATGTTTATATCATTGCCCCTGGTTACCCGACATGATCAAGCTTGAAGATTTTGTTTCACTGATTCATTAAAAGAAAAAAAAGTATTCGATTAGACCGTTCTATTATTTATTTTTAAATGGTCTTAGTGAAGAAATCTATTATTGTGTTTCTTTTAATGTAGAATTCAACACCAACTAAAAGAACTATGATATAACTTTCTTACTAGACATCTTAAAATATAAATTCAAGTTTCTATCCGGAAAGTCTAAGTATTGAATCATATTTTAATGAACTGATGTGAAAACAACATTTCCTATGTTTACAAATTCCACATATATATTTTTTGTCAAAATGTTCTAAAGGTCAATGTAGATTTTCGTAGGGTGTATACAAAAATTTACAGCTGAAATATTTTAGCTCCATATTTCAAATGAATTTATCAAATTGTGATATGAGATAATTTTTTCCGGTGAAACTTCGCAGAAATTCTGCATAAATATTTTTATGTAAGTCGTAACAAATATTCCATATAGCAGTTGTCTGGTTCTATGATTATCGTCAGCTGACGACAGCTAATTAATTTAACTTTTTCCTATCTCTATGTCTCTTCACACCGGAAGTAGCTAACGGAGACTAACAGAACAAAACCTTTGATGAAATATCTTCAAATTCCTCTCGAATAACTGTCTTTGAAAGTCTACTTTAATTTTTCTACAAGCAGAAAGCAAGTTTGGGAGAACTGAATTATTATTTAAACTCCATTAAAACCCCAAATTAGACAATATATCCAGATTTTACACGTATTTATACAAATACAATTGTGACACATACAAGAAACGAGAGGGCAGGAATTATATTTGAGTAAATAAGTGTGTGAGTGATTGCGTGTCCACTAAAGCCGATAAGCTTTGCTAAGGATTTAGCATTTTAAATGCTCATTTTCAAATAGGAACCCTTTTGATATATATTGGTTAAACATTATCTTTTATTTCTTGTGCTCATAGTAACATAATCTAGTAACTATTTTATCCTCATAATATCAACTGAACGATATCATAACCGCTACAGGTGTGCATGAATAATTCATGTACAATCTCCATTATAGTCCTTTTAAAATCACTTCACCCAAAGCAAGTGGATAAAGTCAATACAACGGAAAGGATTACTGAGTGTGAGAGAATATGAAGAAATGAAAACATTATTAAGGAGAAAGAACAATAACAGGACAGAACAACAAAGATTGACATTTCCTTAGCATTTTTGCAGATCAAAACGGAGTGGTTACCAAGAAACGGAATATGCGAGAGAAGAAACTGTTAGCATAGAACTTACGGTTACATCTAGCGATTTCATCTGAGAATAATGCACACTTGCCGCCGATGTTGTTGTTCTGAAAATCTTGGAAACACAAATTTTAATTTTTAAGTAATTTATTTAATTGAATTTGACTGTAATTAATTCTATTAGTTTTATGAATATGAAATTATTTCCAAATTGTCAATTTTATTCCAAAAGACGGTATGATGTTAGCCTAATGAATTATTTATTCTTTTGTTGAGAGTAGAATGAAGATAAATGTCCCTGTAAAATTGTATTCTTGATTTGAAACCGATTGATGTTTACATACATGCATTTCTTAGCTTATTTATATGAACGTCAAATGTTTTTAAGGGTCTGAGTCATTAGAACGCTCACTGACCAGCGTTAGGTTCATGCTTCGAATATGTGAATAGTCAAATTGCAAGGAATGTGACTCTTTCAAGTTATTGGCTTTGGAAAGTGACCAAAAACGAAACCACGAGTGGATACAAGACTTGTGAGTGAGATTGGTTAGACAGAACTATTTTGGAGCCGTCGATAGTTAGCAAGCCTTCGATAGTTTTGCTAATCGAGGGCTTGAGCATACTAGCCTTGTCCTGAATGTTGATCACGCTAGAAAATGCGCTTTCCCCTGGAAACTGTAACGAAGTTCTTCACAGTATAGTTGCAATATAAGACACAATTAGGCTCTGTCGGTGTTGAACAAATACAACTGTGCTGGATATATATATATATATATATATATATATATATATATATATATATATATATATATATATATATATATATAATGTGTGTGTGTGCGTGCGCGTGTGTGTAATCTACTAGGTCGGCTAACAATTCCAGATGCCTGGTCCAGAACATTAGTGTTTTTTACTTTCGGATATTGTTATGGTCGGCAAGAGAGTATTTGGGTCTTTCCTTTTGTGAGGTCGTTTCGAATCTCGTCGCCAGTTGTTATGGTGTTGAAACCATAGAAAAATAACACAGACTCGGATATAGAGTTAAACGGTATATTATTCACGGAAATGTATTACAAAGTAATGTGGACTGGAGAGTACTATCTCTCACTGTTGTCCTGACTCACTCATTCATACACACACTCGGTGATACACTCTTGGTGTCTCACACCTGGTGACTTCCTCACTTGGTGACTGGATATTTAGCAACCTCCCCCCACACGGGTCGAATGTGGCACAAGGCCGGTTTAATGTGGGCTTATCGAGCCCGTAGGCTCGGCCAAAAATATGCCCATTTACAACCCGTATAAACGGGTTCAGGGACTGTCTACCTCCCCGGACGGCACTTTGCCCTGCGGCAAACCCCGTCCGAGTCCCTCCCCGCTGAGACGGAGAGTTCGACAGCAAAGAACAGTTTATACAACCGTTCCAGTCACGGGGTAACTGGATATTTAGCAACCCCCCCACACGCGTCGAATGTGGCACAAGGCCGGTTTAATCTGGGCTTACCGAGCCCGTAGGCTCGGCCAAAAATATGCCCATTAGAACCCGTATACACGGGTTCAGGGACTGACTACCTCCCCGGACGGCACTTTGCCCTGCGGAAAAAGCCCCGTCCGAGTCCCTCCCCGCCGAGACGGAGAGTTCGACAGCAAAGAACAGTCTTAACAACTGTCCCAGTCACGGGGTGACTGGATATTTAGCAACCCCCCCCCCCACACGGGTCGAATGTGGCACAAGGCCGGTTTAATGTGGGCTTACCGAGCCCGTAGGCTCGACCAAAAATATGCCCATTAGAACCCGTATACACGGGTTCAGGGACTGACTACCTCCCCGGACGGCACTTTGCCCTGCGGCAAAGCCCCGTCCGAGTCCCTCCCCGCCGAGACGGAGAGTTCGACAGCAAAGAACAGTTTATACAACTGTTCCAGTCACGGGATGACTGACTTTACTCAGAGTTGGTAGCCATATTATATAGGTGTGGAAGAGTCCATTTGTAGGAAGGTCCCCACAATATATATATACACACACACACACACACACACACACACACACACACACACACACACACACACACATATATATATATATATATATATATATATATATGTATATATATATATATATATATATATATATATATATATATATATATATATATATATATATATATGCAAATGGGAAAAATCCAGGTAGAGCTCAATGTTCAGGACAGAGCAAGAATATAATATAAAAGGTCCAAACACTGATATTCCATGGTATTACTTTATTACATTGGAATCGTAATCACGATCCAATTCATCAGACCTACAAATTCAGAAATCAGAAAATTTTCTTTTATTTGTATTTGATCCTTTCATATTATAATATGTGTGTGTGTGTCTGTGTGTGTGTGTGTGTGTGTGTGTGTGTGTTTGTGTGTGTGTGTGTGTGTGTAATTTTATTATAACATGTGAACTTTAAAACTTTGCCATTGAACAATTTTTTGACAGGAATTTGTTTCTTTTTTGTCTATCAATGTATGTATATATATATATATATATATATATATATATATATGTGTGTGTGTGTGTGTGTGTGTGTGTGTGTGTGTGTGTGTGTGTGTGTGTGTGTGTGTGAAAGGATAAAGAAGAAATTGCAAGCTTTTATTAATGTAATATGTTTCATTGTTATTAAAGTTTCAACAGAGGGTGACATTTGATGGAAAAGAATAGATAAATTCTGGAATTTTATTTTATGTTGGTTATTCAGGCATCACGAACATTTTACTTGTTAAACACACCTTGGTATAATTTATGGCGTTCTGAATTCTGAAGAGACGACGCGTCCTTTCGAAATTCCAAGAAAATAAAGGAATCCAAGCGTAACTGAAAATCCGATTCAGATAAAATTCAGATATATTCGTAAGTTTTTGTATATACAGGGTTTGGATAAAATAATTGGAACAGGTGTAAATTCCACTCCTATATTTCAAAGACCTATTATATTAAGAACTTTAACTAAAACTTTGTAATTGCAGATTATTACTATTGTAAATACGGTTATTTATCTAATTTACTTTCCTTGTCTTATTTATTTTTAGAATATAGTAAAATTTAAGCTAAATCCGTGACCTCTCCAAGTTCGTAAAAGAGTAAATTGTTGGAGCTCGCATGGTAGGAGCCTCGATCACGAGGGTGCTGAACTGTTTGGATTTTCAAGAGCTACCATATCAAGAACTATGACGCAATTCGAGAAACAGGGCAAAACCTCTACCAACCGTAGCAATTTGGGCCGGACTTGCAAACGTACTGACAGGGACCGACGTGCATTGAAATGCCATGTGGCAAAAAATCATCGGACTACTGCGGCCAAAGTGACTGCTGAGTTGAATAATCATCTGAATATTGCAGTTTCTACTAAAACCGTTCGTCGTCAGCTCCATAAGTCTGCATATCGTGGAAGAGCCGCCGTAAGAAAATCTCTTCTCTCCACTCGCAACATTTAGAATATGTTGAAGTGGTGCAGAGATCACAATGCTTGATCTGCAGACCAATGGAAGAAAGCACATATTCTCAAACGTGTCCAGTTTTTCCCTTTTCCCAACTTCAGGGCGAGTATATGTGAGGAGGCAGACCAAAGAAGTTTACAACCCTGACTGCCTTCTTCCTACAGTGAAGCATGGTGGTGGATAAGTGATAGTTTGGGCCGCCATATCATGGAAATGCCTTGGTCCATTAGTTGCTCTGCATGGTAGAGTCAACAGCAAAGATTACCTGAACATTTTGGGAAATCTTATTCATCCAATGGCTCAGACTTTATTCCCTGATGGAGACTGCATCTTCCAAGACGATAATGCTCCTATACATACCGCTCGAGTGGTTAAGAATTGATATGAAGAGCATGGAAGTGAGCTAGAACACATGGAGTGGCCTCCCCAATATCCAGATATCAATATTATTGAACATTTGTTGTGCATTTTGGAGCGACAATTTAGGAGCCGCTGTTCTCCACCGTCATGTCTTAAAGAGCTGGGGCAGGTATTAATGGAAGTATGCCTGAAAGTTCATCTGGATGAAGTCAGGAAGCTGTATGATTCCATTTCTAGATCTATGTGAGGCTAAAGAAGGACCAACTCCATATTAAATAAATTTTCTTTGAATTTAACAAGTGTTTCAATTATTTTGTCCAAACCCTGTATTTGGTAGACATTATGTTTAATGGTAATTCGCGTGTTGATTTGGGAACGTTTTCTAGTCAGATGCGCGTGAAAACGGATTTTTCCTTTTTTCTCACAATTTCATTTTCTGATGACGTTTTCTATTGATTCTTCAGCCTATCATTCTATCGGATTTCGATCCACATTTAATCTGTATTTGATCCATGTGTATATATATATATATATATATATATATATATATATATATATATATATATATATATATCAAGTCATTCATAAAGAGACTCTTTCGGTGTTTCACAGATCATCAGTTTGGCTAGACATCCGATTGCTTCAAGCCGGGTTATATATATATATATATATATATATATATATATATATATATATATATATATATATATATATATATATATATATATATATATATTTGAAAGTCACTGAGTATTTTTTATATTCGAGAAAATAACATAGGGGGAACTATAGGAAACCTCTATATATTTTATCGTTTCACCTTTATTTAACCTTCATCACAATTATTTGTGTATCAAAGAAAATATATTTATATATATATATATATATATATATATATATATATATATATATATATATATATATATATATTAATCTGGAGATTAATTAACTTGTTAATATATATATATATATATATATATATATATATTAATCTGGAGATTAATTAACTTGTTTATATATATATATATATATATATATATATATATATATATATATATATATATATATATATATATATTAATCTGGAGATTAATTAACTTGTTAATATATATATATATATATATTAATCTGGAGATTAATTAACTTGTTTATATATATATATATATATATATATATATATATATATATATATATATATATATATATATATATATAAAGGTTAATTAATCTCCAGAAACACTTTGTTTAAACTTTACACCCTCTTTTCAGAAATATATCTAATTATTATCAATAGGAAGACCACTTTTTTATAAATTCGTCGCGTCTATAAATATATCTTAATTACGATATCAATAAGTTGATAAACATGTACACATCTAATATCCCATAATTATGTTCAATTATTTGTAATTCATTCTAACAATTATGAAATAACACATTAATTGACGAATAACGAGATGATTAAAAATGTTATCACGTCTGATTTTAATAAACCTTCACACGATGCACTTTTGTATTTTTGAAATGTAATTAACAAAGAACAAAATTGAAATGCTGATAAAAACGAAATGTTTAGCTATTTATGTATTTTCATTAGGCATTTGGAGAACTGAAGCTAAGTAAATAGCGAAACATGTCAACATTATAATGAACTTCTACTTTCTTATTCAAAGACGGAATATCCAATCCATAATTTAAACTCATTACTGACATTCTTCTGAAAGAATAAACATGAACATTTAGTACATGAAATGCTAAAATGAATTCATCTAACCGTTGTAAAAATCACGATCACGGATCCAGTAATCCCTTATGATCGACGTCCTGGGTAAAACGTTAAACTACATCGGCGCCCTCGGTAAGATGTTAAACTACATCCAGTAGCAAGGCCTCTGATCAGGAGTTTTTGAGAAGCGTGTGACCACCACTTAATGTCTGGTGTTCCCAGGTCCACCCTGACCCTGGGTGGTAGCACCTGTTAGGGTCCCAGCTATGGGAAAATAGTTAACTATTATCAGCAATATTTGTTTGAAAAAATTATTACCAGCAATACAATTTGGAAGGAAATATATTACCAGAAACGGATTTTTGACAAACCAAAATATTACCAACAATAAAAAAAATTTTGTCGGCATTAAATAACCCATTTAGTTTGATATGCCGAAAAACAAAATAAACCAAACCAAACCTTTATGATCGAAGGGGCAACACATCTACTTCAAACGTAGCAATAGCAGTAATATGCCTTGTGCAAGACACCCTGACGGAGCCCAGCCCTCTCCAGACTGGTTTGAATTCCGAGTTTTCCAGATACTAGACTGGTTGCTAATCACTATACATGGCACAGTTTACCTATACGTGGAGGAACAAATGGATTCATACTTTCCCACATGTATCAGCGTCTATGTGAATGTAATGAACTTGACTGAAATTCGAACACGGCTCTCAGATTCCTCAATCCTAGTCGCTACCCATTACTCAATCAATTGTAAAAATAATGATATTTAAAATTCACATATTTATAATCACTGAAGTCAATGATGCAAAAATAAATCGACGATTCTTCTTCTGTCTGCGTGTATGGTTTTGTTTAATTAATTGGTCACAGAATTCCATCAGGTTTACTGTTTATATGACTAGTGTAATTTTCTCTATGCAAAGTGATCTTTATTCAATAAATATATTGCAGTCACGAGCTTTCATAGCACTGGCTTTCACACATTAATAATGCATTATGTGATTATACAGAGAGCCTGGCCGTCCGTAAAAATTCTGTTTCTTTAAATAAAAAAGTTTTATTCTGTTTTGAATACCATGTTTTCGGCCCCACAATGCGCGCTATCTGTTTCATTCGATACTGTTTTCGAATTTGTTCAGTCGAACAGAATTTTGAATAAATTAAACCCAAGCTCACATGAGGAACTTCTTGGTACAATGCGTGCGTTGAATGTTGAAGGAATATTTTGTGGAAATTTGCGCAAAATTTGGAAAGAAATACGATGATAAAGTTGAATTGCGTTAATGTCTTTACCTGTTAATAAGTTGAAGAACTGAGAACGAAGTTGAATGAAGTTTTCCTGTACATCTCACTCTGGTTAGTAGAGCAGACTTAGAGGAAAAAAGAATACACTATTTTTTTCAATATGTAGGCGTTCATTATTCTTCATAGATATTTTTTTTAGTAAGATGAGTGGTTTCATGTTACTTTTTGTCCCAATACTTAAATTATCTTTTTTTTTTCAGATTGTTGGCATCAGTTTCTGTGCGGTTCCTATTCTTCTT
Source organism: Acanthosepion esculentum (assembly GCA_964036315.1). Lineage (NCBI taxonomy): Eukaryota > Metazoa > Mollusca > Cephalopoda > Sepiida > Sepiidae > Acanthosepion > Acanthosepion esculentum. The sequence goes on from OZ038490.1 coordinate 68,955,620, forward strand.
GAAACAGTATTTACATTAGTCGGACTATTGTCCTCATCTTTGTCGCCATATTTGTCACAACGTTTCGGCCGTTGTACGCTCCGGCCTTCTTCAGGTGGTTGGAATTTCGAACCGAACCCTTTATTTCGATCACTGGGGTAGACTGTTCTAGTTCCATGAGCCATGTTTGATGGATGTCAGTTATCAGTTATCTCCTGCTAATTTTCCCTTTGAAAGTTCTCCACTGCCTGAACCGGGTATTGAACTCACACTCTTTGGGTGTCTGTCACTGGATCTAACCAACGCCTTTATCCACTGTGCCGTCAAGGGACAATAAAATTAGACAATAGAGACAATATGCATTGTGTTATTTAATACTATGAAGAAAAAAACAAACAAAACATTATCCTGATGAAAACAGTTGAATTTGTTTTCAGTGAGACGGAGCGACGTTGGGGTACTGGCATGAAAAGCACCAAGCAGATTCGTGCAGTGAGTCATCTGACTCGACGCATTGACAACATAGTTCATTCTCAAACATCATTTCGAACAGCAGATACGTAACCACATATAGCCTCTATTGAAAGCCAATCTGGAATTGTTGCTGTGGAGAAGGCAACGGAAAATATAACCTAATGCATTTTTGAAGATTGCATACAATATAAAGACTATATAGAGAAGAGAAATTGCATCAAAACCTGGCGGTCCACGTGAGGGCATTTTTTTATAATCTGAAATCGGGAAACCTTTATTTTGGAGTTGTTTCAGTGAAATATATATGCTTTTAATAATGTTTCCATTAATTTATCCTACACTTCATTTAGGCCTCAGGTTATTTTATTTTGTGTGTTTATGTGTTTGTCTTTGTTAGGACGATCGTTTAAATTTATTCTCTCATAAATGAGTATTAGCCAGTAATGGAATAAAAAAAAATAATTAAAAAAAAAAACGAGAAAAAAATCACTGAACAATGAAAGTAATAGAATAACAGCAAATCATATCGATCACTTTTGATTATTAAAGCGTTTCGGAATAAACAAGATGAAATTAAATCAAGCCGCGAACAAACGCGCTCCTTTTTATCGAAGCTTCGTCGCTTAATGACATTAGGCACACGGAGTGTGTTCCGTTAATTGCCCTCACCGTCTACAGAAAAAGCAGACATAGCGAGAGCTGCACATGTATAATTCAACACAAACATCCTCTCAAAGCATCAGGTGTTACTTCTTTTATATGCCTCGTCTATCTTCAACTTGAGCGATCATTGGTCTCCATAGCTTCCTAGAATTCTTAATTCTAATAATTCTTTATAATTCCATCAACACTTAGTTCTACTGTTCCATATTCTATTCGCACTGGAAGTGGTCTTGGGGCGACCGTCTTAATTCACTCATATGTTGCTTTCTTATTTCTTTTCATGTTACGGCCGGGTGATCTCTAGTTGTTTTTGTCGGAGGTAAAGTGAGAAATTCAACAAAAGGAATGTTAACTTATCACTTTATTAAACACATCAACGTGTACATTTTAACTAAACAGTGGGGTTGCCCAATCACCCTACTGGGGGGCAAGTTCCCCGCGACATGAAATAACCACGTCTGAGCTCTTCGACCAGTAAAAACTTACTCAGCGAAAACACTTTCTATAGCTCTAACCTTCCCACGCTAGTTTTAACCAATCAAAAAGGACTTAGTTTGTTTTGTCTAACATCTGACCTCAAAGTTCAAAATGATAAAGTCAGAGGAAAATAAAATTATTTTTTAAAAAAATAATAGTCTGCTAGACTATTATTTAACATTGTCATCCATTTACAAAATCGTTAAGTAGTTTCCTCGTTGTTTCTTTTTTCATTCAATATATCTGTGAGTGTCAAGTTTCCTCAAGACTTTGTTCCTCACTATATTTCCAAATAATTCCAACTCTTTCTTTCTAACTATAATTGCACTTTTTTGTTTCCATTTTCCTTAAAAGTTCGTCGTTGCTCACATGCTCCGTTCATGGTATTCTCAGCATCCTTCTGTAGAACTACATCTCTTTTATTTGTTTTTTAATGAAATCTACTGATCTCTAATACTTTCTGTAGCTTTTGAAACGCATCGCTCGCTATTTCAATGAAGCTTCCGATTTCTATGCCATATTTTGTCTGTTAAAAGTTTACCCAGATATTACCGTACATGATGGATTCTGACATTTAAATTTTCTAGCTAACAATTTCCGAAAACTTCTTGCTGATAACAATACAGTCTGTCTTCTTACAAGTCAAGGTTACTAGACAACTTTACAATTAAAAAGTTGGATAACCAATGGGATTACTTATCAGTAGAGTGATGACGTGTATCTGCTTAGAATTTCTCGAATCTGATTCTTTCAAAAATATTTTTCCTAAACAATCAACTTCGTTCCGATATATTGATGATGCACTATTAATATATCTCCGGATACATTACCGGATCTTGTGAATAAAGTAAAAATGTCGAACGCACAATAGAAATTACATTCAAAATAGAAACAATAATTTAGACGTCATGTTACACCGACTCCTAAAACTTAGTGTCCACACAAAATCAACCGAATAAAAAAGACCTAATAAATTTATGTTCCCATCATAACAAGAAAATAACATTCGGTATGATCACTGGATTCTTTTTAAGAACACTCAAAATTTGCAGCCCTCAGTATTTACACGAAGAGGAGAAAGATATTGAAAATACTTTCAAAAACTATTTCATATTGAGTGCGAAAAAAATGCCCATAATATATTCCAAAATAGAAGAGCTGTCCTTCCGGACAAACCCAACAAATCAATATATATATATATATATATATATATATATATATATATATATATATGTGTGTGTGTGTGTGTATATATATATATATATATATATATATATATATATATATATATATATATATATATATTATTCTACTCACTCTCTCACAACTACCACGAAAAAGAATTTATCTAAACTCAACATAAAAATTTTCAAGACTACATCTAAAACAGTCAAAGACTTCATCAATAAAAAAAAGCAAAACAACAATCAGAAAAATTGAAGGAGGGATTGCAGGAATTGCCAGAAAGTATCTATTGGAGAAAACTCAAGAAATTTAAACAAAAGACTATATAAACACAAAAGGAACATTTAAAAAAAAAAAAACACAACGCCCACTGGTTGTTCAATGTAATGGAACTCACCTGAATTTTAACATAGGAAATGCTTCTTTGATTAAAAAGTAAACAATCAGCTGCGATAAAAATGTCTGGAAAATAACTTGACCGCTAGTTCTGCCACAGTAAATTTGCGTCCAGGCACTTACAATATATCACCATTCTTGGTAGATTGGCTGGTGTCACAATGCGGGATTGTCAAAAACAAAGATGACTGAAAGAAATCGAATACAGATGAATTTGACTACATTAATAAAATTATTTTTTCAAAGTTTTTGACAATACCAGTGTCTCTGGTTCATGCGCATGTGGATTCGTGCCAACGTCAATATATATCACGAAAACTTACCTTCGTTTTCGTACACCACGAAGAAGACAAAGCGATATCTGCCTCCCGCGTCAAACTGTGCTACAACTGAGTCTGGAGAAAAGGCCAACTAATTAATTTCATAATCTTGTGGTAACAAAAACCCATGTGGAAAACGCAGGGTAAAGTAAGTTACTCGCTGACCCTTGCTGCTTCCATTAGGTTGTCCTCCCTGTCAGTATTAGCATAATTAAGCCTTTACGGATATGCAATGTAATTGGCCCTGATCTGTCATCTCGTCTGCAGTCGCTCTCTCACAGACGCTATGTTGCCTCGGTCTGTCTTTTTTACAAATACTTTCACGGTAATTGCTCCTAGGTCTCATGAATTTAAACGTCCTACGTGGCTGGCATCCCGTTCGTTCCCACCCCTTCACCGTTGAAACTGTTAGCTGTAGACGTCTCTTCTACTCCAATAGCTTCATGTCTCACACATCTCGCCTGTGGAACTCCCTTCCTTATTCCTGTTTCCCTGACAAATACAATCTCCAACTATTTAAGTGTAGCGTCAATCGACATCTCCAGTTGCCTTGATCTATCCCTATCCCTTCTCCACATCCTTTCACCTTTCATTCCTATCGGCTCTCGCTCCAAATCTTCTGTAAGCCCCTTGCCTTCATCGATCCACTATCTTTCTCCACATCCTATCCTTTACCACTCCTATCTGCTCTTCCTCCAAACCTTCTGTAACCCCTTGTGTGCTAGTGGCTTCCAGCCTTGCTTGGGGTGATAAGCTAAAAAAAATAAAAAATATATTCCAGAAATTCCAGGTTGCTCATTTTTTTACTGTTAGCGATAGTTTTACTTTTAGCTCTTAGTCTCCTTCAAAAATGTCCTCGTTACGCACCCTTTCAAGTCATGAGCTCAATCTATCTAAATCTTTTCATTAGAACAAATCTTCAGCGTAACTGCTCGGTATTCAACTCGATGGCATTAAGGTATAAGATACTTGGCAGAAGTACATAAATCATTTCTACAGTTGAAGAACCAAAGTTTATTATACAAGGTATAATATCGAGGGCTTTAAATCCACTGAGCTTAAAATGAGATACGATAAACATGCAGATGATTACTAGTTTCAGATATATTAATATGTATAATAAATATGGTAATATGCTCATTATAGCCTTGATGTTGCTATACTATATTAGATATAGGCATGTATTAAACAGGAATTATGGCCGCTGTCAACTTTTGAATGGATAGGTAATTTCACTACTGCATCGGTGGTAACTTAACTATGATGATGTATAAACTACAATGCAAGAAAATAAAAGAGAGATAGATAAGAATTGTGGTCTGCCAATTGGCTGAAGTAGTTGGGAAATTGATATTTAAAATTTGATGAAATTGCGTGCGGAATTAATAGACCGGAGTTCGAACGATTTCTCAGTTCATCCGAACTTGGTATAATTTATGTCAGGATACAATAGAAATTGTATATACTGATATCATTTCCCTATTTTCCATTGTGATTTTGTGTTCTAAACTTGGGCAGATAGAGAAATAGACGGAGATAGAAAAGTATCTGTAAGTAGACTGCGATCAATACATATGAACAGAGCGAGATAGCGAGATAGATAGATAGATAGATATACATTAAAAAGCGAGATAGATAGATAGATAGATAGATAGATAGACATTAATAAAGCGGGATAGATAGATAGATAGATAGATAGATAGATAGATAGATAGACATTAATAAAGCGAGATAGATAGATAGATAGACATTAATAAAGCGAGATAGATAGATAGATAGATAGACATTAATAAAGCGAAATAGATAGATAGATAGATAGACATTAATAAATCGAGATAGATAGATAGATAGATAGATAGATAGACATTAATAAAGCGAGATAGATAAATAGATAGACATTAATAAAGCGAGATAGATAGATAGATAGATAAACATTAATAAAGCGAGATAGGTAGATATACATTAAAAAGCGATATAGATAGATAGATAGATAGATAGACATTAATAAAGCGAGATAGATAGATAGATAGATAGATAGATAGATATACATTAATAAAGCGAGATAGATAGATAGATAGATAGATATACATTAAAAAGCGAGATAGATAGATAGATAGATAGACATTAATAAAGCGAGATAGATAGATAGACATTAATAAAGCGAGATAGATAGATAGATAGATAGATAGATAGATAGACATTAATAAAGCGAAATAGATAGATAGATAGATAGACATTAATAAATCGAGATAGATAGATAGATAGATAGACATTAATAAAGCGACATAGATAGATAGATAGACATTAATAAAGCGAGATAGATAGATAGACATTAATAACGCGAGATAGATAGATAGATAGATAGATAGACATTAATAAAGCGAAATAGATAGATAGATAGACATTAATAAATCGAGATAGATAGACATTAATAAATCGAGATAGATAGATAGATATATATTAAAAAAGCGAGATAGATAGACGTTAATAAAGCTAGATAGATAGATAGATAGATAGATAGATAGATAGACATTAATAAAGCGAGATAGATAGATATTAAAAAAGCGAGATAGATAGATAGATATATAGACATTAATAAAGCGAGATGGGTAGCTAGATAGATAGATAGGCATTAATAAAGCGAGAAAGATAGATAGACATGAATAAAGCGAGAAAGATAGATAGATAGACATAAATAAAGCGAGATAGATAGATAGACATTAATAAAGCGAGAAAGATAGATAGACATGAATAAAGCGAGAAAGATAGATATATAGACATTAATAAAGCGAGATAGATAGATATTAATAAAGCGAGAAAGATAGATAGACATGAATAAAGCGAGAAAGATAGATAGATAGACATTAATAAAGCGAGAAAGACAGATAGACATGAATAAAGCGAGAAAGATAGATAGATGGACATTAATAAAGCGAGAAAGATAGATAGACATGAATAAAGCGAGAAAGATAGATAGATAGACATTAATAAAGCGAGATAGATAGATAGACATTAATAAAGCGAGAAAGATAGATAGACATGAATAAAGCGAGAAAGATAGATAGATAGACATTAATAAACCGAGATAGATAGATAGACATTAATAAAGCGAGATAGATAGATAGACATGAATAAAGCGAGATAGATAGATATACATTAAAAAAGCGAGATAGATAGATAGACATTAATAAAGCGAGATAGATAGATAGACATTAATAAAGCGAGATAGATAGATAGATAGACATGAATAAATCGAGAAAGATAGATAGACATGAATAAAGCGAGAAAGATAGATAGATAGACATTAATAAAGCGAGATAGATAGATAGACATGAATAAAGCGAGAAAGATAGATAGACATGAATAAAGCGAGAAAGATAGATAGATAGACATTAATAAAGCGAGATAGATAGATAGACATTAATAAAGCGAGAAAGATAGATAGACATTAATAAAGCGAGATAGATAGATAGATAGACATTAATAAAGCGAGATAGATAGATAGATAGACATGAATAAAGCGAGAAAGATAGATAGACATGAATAAAGCGAGAAAGATAGATAGATAGACATTAATAAAGCGAGATAGATAGATAGACATGAATAAAGCGAGAAAGATAGATAGATAGACATTAATAAAGCGAGAAAGATAGATAGACATTAATAAAGCGAGAAAGATAGATAGATAGACATGAATAAAGCGAGAAAGATAGATAGACATGAATAAAGCGAGAAAGATAGATAGATAGACATTAATAAAGCGAGATAGATAGATAGACATGAATAAAGCGAGAAAGATAGATAGACATGAATAAAGCGAGAAAGATAGACATTAATAAAGCGAGATAGATAGATAGACATTAATAAAGCGAGAAAGATAGATAGACATGAATAAAGCGAGAAAGATAGATAGATAGACATTAATAAAGCGAGATAGATAGATAGACATTAATAAAGCGAGATAGATAGATAGACATGAATAAAGCGAGAAAGATAGATAGATAGACATTAATAAAGCGAGATAGATAGATAGATAGACATGAATAAAGCGAGAAAGATAGACATGAATAAACCGAGAAAGATAGATAGACATTAATAAAGCGAGATAGATAGATAGACATGAATAAAGCGAGAAAGATAGATAGACATGAATAAAGCGAGAAAGATAGATAGATAGACATTAATAAAGCGAGATAGATGAGAACAAATCGACATAGATAAGCATGAACTAATCAAGATAGGCATTAATCAAGTGAGACAGATATGAACAAAACGAGAGATAGTTATATAGATATCGATTAAATGTAGGTGGTATCCAGTGAGGTTCGATCTTACTACTCAGCCGTGATTGTTCTAGCGAGACAAGCTTGCTAACCATTACACCGTACCGAGTTGCCCATAGATATATATTAATAGATAGGCATGAAAAAAGCGAGATAGATGTGAACAAAGTATATATGTGGATATGAACAAAGCGAGATAGATACATATGGACACTATTACCATATTGGTATGTATTGAAATAGATACAGCGAAACACAGGCATTGCAATCTACGCAAAAGGTTTCTCAAGAATTTATAAAATTTAAGTAGGCGCATGATTTAAACAGTCAGATAAAGTAATTATTTTGAACTGTCGGCTGCTCATGCATTCATTTTGGCGTGAGTAACCCGCCCCCAATGTTTGAAGAATTGTGTCTGATACACACAGTATATACAAGTTTCGCTAAAGACGTCTAACAATTTACTGCAATTATTTTTTTAATTTAATTTTTCTTGTGTTCTTATATTTTTTTCTTTCTTAGACAATGTATGTAACAACTGTTCGAATATTCTACATGTCCGAGCGCTTTCATCTATTATTTTAGCAAGAAGTATTTTTATTGTTAACTGAATATACGGATTTTTATCTCTAGTTATAGGACTTTTGTCCAAACGCGGTCAACACATTTTGGCCGGGTTCATAGTTGGCTTTTTCTTATTATTTTTTATTCTTCCAATATTTTTTAGACTTTTGATTGCATGTAGATGAAGCTATTATTGTAGTATTTCCTACAAGGATGTTGGAATTTAGTAGTTTCAGTGTGTGTTTAAATGAATCCTATTTGAGATTTATATTTAGAGAGGTATAATGTGTGTCTTCTTGATAGGCATGTCCAATATAATTATTCATGAATTTGCTTTGATCAGGAACGCAGTTCCTTAATGTATATGTGAATTTATGAATAATATTGCTTATCTGTAATTTAGATCTTGCGGGATGTTGTTGTTGTTGAAAATAAAGTTATTTGTTTTGAATTGAATATAGTAGATAAATAATTTAATTTTCTGTTCTAGTCGACTGGGGTTGTGTATTACTTTATAATGTTTCTTAGGGAAAATTGATCCTCCTCATAGTTACCGTGTATCTGATTTTTAGAGAAGATTTTAATGGTATTGTTTGTATCTGTCTGTTCAGTGTTGCTGTTGGTTACATTTGAAAGAAAAAGTCTAGTTTAGTGATCTAGGATGTAATTCTGTAAAGCGTTCTGAACTAGCATCTGTCTCATGTCATTGGGTTCTTTAAAAAAAAAAGCTGACGAGACGATGAATTCTCGTGCACTCTCTTGAGATTTTTTTAAACGTCTATTTTAAATATAATTGGACATTCACTAGTAAAATTAAGATGGCAAAAACGTCTAAGAACAGAAATTTATTTCTTTGGCTTAGTTCACAGGTAAAGTTAAGGACATAATCGAATGCCTTTTTCAGATTGACAATGAGACCCGGGTTCGAATCTGACTATGGTCGATTTGTAAGGAAAAGGACTTCTTGATGTTATCAGTCTGGAGGAGACAATCCCAGCATGCATCACCTTTGGAAAGTGCCTGAAAATCATTACTGCTGAGTAAAATGTGGTGGCCGGCGATGGATGTGCTAGCACGAAATCACAAGTCAATCGTGACCGAGGGTTTGGTCGTGCTTGCCTTGTTCAAATGTGTGATCACGCTAGATAGAACACTCTCGCCCAGAAACTGTAACTAAGGACTGTTCATATTTGCAGTATAAACCATATGCGGCTTCTGTGGGCGTTTAACAAACACAAAATGAGCCCGCGCAACCGTCTGCAACAGGGATTCGTCAGCCATTAACGTATATAACGTCTATAGATATATAGAGAGAGATTAAGTAATATAATCTACGAAATAAATAATTGCTGATTTTTCAATTGTCAGGATTAGTAAGTTTGTACTCCTGCTGTTTCAGAGGAAACAGTGAGGAGGTAAATAAGAAAGTCTACAGATATTTGCATATGGAGTAATATGATATAATATGTATATCTTTATAAAGGATGTTTTGTTAAGACGTGTCAAAGTCAGCAGTAAAAAATCAGTGTTATTGGTGGTAATTTATTTATTTCTCTATTTGATTATGTTATTTAAGCCATGGCAATTATGTCTGAAATATAATATCGCCCAAATGTCCGCCAAATCTGAAAGAAAAAAAAATCACTAGACCCTTAAACGTAATTTACATTTAAAATCGGTCTAAGTTATTGGAAGACCGTTTATATCAGAACAATGTTAGATGAACTTCAACGTGGAAAGAATTCTGTGCAACGCATTTCGTTCTCTGGAAGGAATTCATCGGACTAAATGGTTTGTTGATGGAATAATATAGGAGAAATGTAATATATATATATATATATATATATATATATATATATATATATATATATATATATATATATATATATATACGTGCGCCGGTTGTAATTACGTACCGTTGGGAAATGATGAACGTGTGGGTAAGTTAAATATTTACGTGTATATGCTCACTACAAAACGATCATAAACAACAAGGAGTTTTTATACCCTGAACTAGGAAATTTCAAAGCTGCGGGTAAAATATAATTGATTGATTGTTTGATTTGATTTTGTACGCCTTATCAACTCTTTTCAGGTTATTTAAAGCCAGAAAATATGTTTAGTTTTCTAGGAGTTTATGGAGATAATAATGATATACTGTTACAAGTCCTACAAATTAACGCATCGGTGAAGATAGAACATTATTTACATTATTCGGACTATTAAGCCTCATCCTTGTCGCCATATTTCTTACAACGTTTCGGCCGTTGTACGCTCCGGACTTCTTCAGGTGGTTGCAATGTCGAACTGAAACATTTATTATCAGTTAATTCCCCTCTTCAAGTTATCCACTGCCTTAACCGGGTATTGAAATCACACTGTTTGGGTCCTATCACTGGATCTAACTAACGCCTTTATCCACTGTGCCATGTGTCCAAACACCTGAAGAAGGCCGGAGCGTACAACAGCCGGAACGTTGTAATAAATATGGCGACAAAGATGAGAACAATAGTCCTTAATAATGTAAATAGTGTACATAATACCTCATCTCAGAAATATAGACAGACAGTGAAGGAAGAAGTTTCAGGCGATTCCTACATTTCCCGTGGATGTTGATGAACACCACTTGAATTGGAAATTTCTAATTCCGAGATGTTGTCCAGTACACCTCGCGCACATAAAATATTACAGGGCATGATATTCGCAAGCGATCATCCATTTACGTATTGACCTGGTTCGATGTTGCTTAACTTCGCTGATCATACGAGAACAAACGTTACAACATGATACAGCCGTAAGCCGGCGAACTATGATTATTAGCAAATATCGAATAGCTTGAGCATAATGAAGTCGCAACAGACAAATGTGTTAAAAACTCACTCGAATATAGAGGTTGAACTCATATTTGTTTGTTTTCTTTATTTATATAAACAAAATTCCATCGCCACACAGACTGGGTAGGTGTCGGTTTTAAGCTAATTTCCACTTGAAAGAAGTAAGTGTTGTGTCGCCCAGTTTAATGTCACCATTCATTATAGTTACTTTAATTTAACAAAGGCAATGTCTCGTAAAACCACCTCCAGAATCAGAGAAAATCACTTCAATATTCGAGAAACTACATTTTAGTCACGAAACACTTATAAATATTTACCTATCAAGTGTCGGTTGAAACTCATGATTATTTTACAAATAAAATTCGGATTTAATTTAAAAACATGATAAAATACGCATTGATTATGAAAAGCGTGCATTAAATGCGTGATAAATTTACGTGTGATGACATAGAAACTCAGAGATTTCTGTGCAATTGCCAACTTAGTGGTCGTCACATTTATCAGATCGCGTTTGGTCCGAATAGAAAAAAAAAGTATTCTGTAAAAAATATTTATAAACCTAAAAGTACATCATAAAATTTGTTTCAAATTAGAAACATAGGAAAAAATGTATGTAGCAATAACTTTTTAAACCATAACTAGCGCGCGATGATTTAAATTTATCTAAAGATACGAGCATCAATCATTGATTCATTCATTATTTGAGTCGGGTTCTTCGAGGTGGTGTAATGGTTTGCAAATTTATCTTGCTAGCTCAATTACACGTAGTGTGTTCGATCCTCACTACGTACTTCACACATTCGGGCATGTGGCATGTCTAAGCTAGACTGAGAAAATCCTTTTTGGGGCACTTCAGCCTAGTGTAATAGTTAGAAAACTTGCCTCGCTACATCAGTTGCGACTGAGTCGGGAGTTCGATCCTCACTGGATGCCCCATAATTTCAGCATTATGTCACATGTAAATTACGCTTAGAAAATCACCAGGACACTACGCCGTGGTGTAATGGTTACTAAGCTTGTCTCGCTAGATCAATTACAACTGAATATTGAGTTTGTTCCTCACTGGGTGCTCCATATATTTAGTCTTGTGCGACATCCAAGCTACTCTTTAAAAAATCACCATTAGGAGTCAAGTTTAGAGGACAAAGTGACAACTCTAGGTTTTTTAAGTTATTATTGGCGTTTACATCGGCATACACGTTTGCAATCAGTATCAACGGGGATGATGCTTCTTCTTTGTGCCGTATCTCTTCATGGCATTGGCGATCATGGCTCTCCACAATTTCCTGTCCTTTGGAGTTCTTAATAAATTTTGTGTTTTAGTTATAACTCCTAAGCACTGTTCCGCAATCCATTTACTGAAGCTCGCTAGGTAGCTTATGTATTGTTTACACTGTTCTTCCCTGTGAGTATCAATTTTCCAAGCCTTCGTTCTTCACTGCGTGTCCTAGATATTTCAGCTGTCTCTTTCTGATATTAACTATAAGTGACCCTTTTATTTCGATGCTGCTCACATGTTTAATCAGGGGTATTCACAACATGCTTCAACATAACCACATTACTTCACTTCTTAATCTGTGAAGAGACCTTCCAGCATCCAATGTTATATAGGAGCCGAAAATTACCTAACAGTTCGGTACACTTATTTTCTGACTATATTTCTGAGATAAGGTATTATGCACACTATTTACATTATTCGGACTATGATCCTCATCTTTGTTGCTATATTTATTACAACGTTATCGGCCGTTGTACGCTCCGGCCTTCTTCAGGTGGTTGGTATGTCGAACTGAACCCTTTATTTCGCTCACTGGGGTAGACTGCTCTAGTTCCACGGGCTATGTTTAATGGATGTCAGTTATCAGTTATCTCCTTGTTAATTTCCCTCTGAAAGTTCTCCACTGCCTTAACCGGGTATTGAACTCACACTCATGGGGTCCTGACACTGGATCTAACTAACGCCTTTATCCACTGTGCCATCTGTCCTTGAAGACATCTGTGTATGAAATAAAGGGTTCAGTTCGACATTCCAACCACCTGAAGAAGGCCGGAGTGTACAACGACAGAAACGTTGTAATCAATATGGCGACAAAGATGAGGACAATAGTTCGAATAATGTAAATAATTTAAACTTCTTTTTACTTCTAAAGCATACGACCATATCTTATCAAACACCGTTTCCCGTACAATCACCAAATTTAAGCAAAGTAAATTCTAGTCAGTACATAATGGGTGACCGCTTGGATGTACAATTGGTGTAATAGATAATGGTGTGGATTTACCTCTTCTAATTCTAGCTATTGGTTAAATAGTAAAGCTTTTATCACTATATCATTAATATCTCAAACAAAAATTTATATTATCTAAACATATTTGCTGCCCTTATATAAACTGCAAAGATGCCGTAGAAAACGAACCAATCACTATTTTTTTCTAATGAACTTTATTTGTATCTTAATACTGTGCTATTATTTGGAAAACATATTTTGCTATACCAATGCTGCATTATTTATTCATTAGAATTCGATTTTTTATGTGGCTCAATTTGATGATTGTCCTATGGAGTTCATATTTGTTTGTATTGAGCTTCTCAGAGAGTGCTATGAGAATGGATCTGATGAGGTTTTCCGGTATATCACCACTGTTATATAATTCATTTATTATGTCTGTAATCTTGTCAATGGCGAAATGTCAGGCTGCAAGCATCTCTATTTCAATTCCGTCTGCTCCCTATGATTAGTTTCAGTTCAATTTGGCCAATGCAGATTCCACCTCAGATTTTAATATTTCTGGTCCTTATTTCTGTTTATTGCCGGTTCCCTCCTTCGTCTTTGAAGAATTCACCGATATATTCGTTCCATCTTCGAAGAATTTCTCTTTTCCTTTTACGCACCCTGTTGATGATCGTCTCTTTTGCCCTGTTGATGAACATGTCTTGTGCCCTAATAGTTCTCTTATTCATTATGATTTATCTGCGACAGTTTTTCTTTCTATAATTACACATTTTTCCGTTGAACCATTCCTCTTTAACCTGAAACGAATTTTTTACATTTCATTGTACCTCGTCCTATATCCTGTAAACTACGTTGTCGTTTTCTTTTACCCTTTTTAAACATTTCGGGGATTTCATCACTTATGCATTTTTTTTTGTCTATTTTTGTTTGGGATGACCTCAATTGCAGATGTTACTAAATCTTCTCTTAATATGTCGCACTTCGACTAACCATTCACATTTTATTCATTCTGTTTACTTTTAACTCACATTCGGGACATTCAGGAGTCCGCCGTATTGCAGATTTGGTGCTTCTTCGGCCCTCTTCAATTTCCGTAGTTTTACTCTAAGTTTACATATCACCGGATGTCTGTCGCTACAACATTCGGCGCGTGGGTATGTTTGACAGTGTAAAACTTCATTCCGGAATCTCTTATTGATAGTTCTATAGTCGTTTTAGTGTTTCGTTTCTCCTCCTCGCTTTCATCATTCGCCGTGAACCATTGAAGACATTTTGTTCCCGGTCATTACAAGTTCCTAATCCGAATTTTCTATTTCTCTACTTTCCTAATTTTATATTCAAGCGCCCCATCTTATTTCTTGCGATTTGCATTGAGCCTTCATGTTATAAATCTTTAAAATTTTTTCCCTTGTACTTCGTGCTGTCAGTGCATATGCAATAAATATGCTTAAAGTATTTCCTTTCAGTTTACCAAGAATTCTTTCAGATAGTTGACAGTATCGAGACACATTTCTTCATGTCTTTGTCTAATAGCAGTCCTACACCTATTTCGTTTATCTCCCTCATGATTATATGACTGCATTTGCCAGTAACAAAATCTCCATTGTTGCCCTTCTCGTTTACCATAAGCCTAAAATATTAACATTTAAACTGTTCATTTCCTGCGTTATATTTTCTTACTGGTCACATTGAATTAATGTTCTTACATTCCATGCCCAGAGAATTATTTTGTCTGATGCGAACAGTCACCCGTTGACGTGCCCTGTGTTCCTCCCGGCCCAGTTTTCCCTTACCGGGCTAGGGATCAATTCCAAATAATATGAACCCCTTTCCGTAATTTTTGATAACAGTCTCTTTGGTGATACCGGTTGCATATTTCCCTCCTTACTGGTTGGGTAGATTGTGGGTAGTACGCACCGGTCTTGTCTGCATGAATACCCAAAGTACGACAAGCCAATAAATTTACACGTATTTACACTAACCCAAAGGACGTATGTTGGAAGCTTGCGAGAGGGGAGATTTTGTTTAATAAGTTTCCTCGAGTGTAGAGGATGGTAGACGATATAAATACTGTTTAAAATAAATAGAGCATCTACTCACATAAGAGTATGAATTAAAATTATCATTTGAAGTATTAAAATTATGTTGTATTAAATTATAAAATCTTATACATGGTGTGGTTAGTCTACGCGGTTTTTAGGCGAATTATATTCGACACAGTAAAAGTGAGAGTAAATTTTAATGTTAAAAATTTATAGAGGGTGAAAGAAAACAGAATTAGAAATTAATGACACGAGTAAGGAACTCTAACATAAACAGAAAACCGATGACGATTGGTTGGTAATGATTAGAGCTATTAGCCTAATCTTACATATATTGTTTTGACTAATATCAATCATGTCCATTACAAAGGCTTATAAATTATCCGATTTAAAACCATAACATTTCCCGTTTGTTAAAGTCTCTGAGACATTCTTTGGCGTCGAGATCTCTCATCTCTTAATAAATGAGGGGCGCAGTCCATTAAATTGGGCCAAGACAAAGAATTATTGATTATATTATATTTAACACAAAATGCTATTGGCTAACCACGCAGCAACTATGATATTCAGACTAATGCACAAACAAAGGCCAATTTAATTTATGAACGCTCGATAGCGTCCGCACCATTATTATATAAGAATTTGCTCATCAGATCTGTCGTTTACATTATATTTCCTCAACGACACATGGCCCAGTGGATAAAGGCATTGTTTGAATGCAGTGACTTGAGTCAAAGAATTGTGATTTCAGTACCTGGCTATAGAAGAGGTGAAAAAAAAAACTAACTTGGGGCGTTGGGTTAAAAGGGAGATAACTGCTACTGGGATATGCGGAATAGGGATGATACATGGAACTAGAACATTTACTACGGTGGAAAAAATTAAAGGGCTCGGTTCGAAATTCTAATCACCTGAAGAAGTCCCGAGCGTACAATGGTCGAAATGTGGTGAATATGGCATTATCAGTATTAATAGTGAATGTTTAAAATTCGTTCATTACTCCCCACAGTGCTCGACCGATTAAATTGTTTTATCGATAGCTAATATCGTCATCCACAGAGACTGTCTCGCTGAATCACAGCTCATCAGAATGACTTAACATCCGATTGTTTCAGGCCGGGACCGAATATATATATATATATATATATATATATATATATATATATATATATATATATATACAGTGTAACCCGGATATAAGAGACCTTATATATATATATACTTTGATTTAATATTTGCATTTTAATTACTGTTTTTGAATCGACGTGGCTTTCCGTTCCCACCTCTATGGTATTGAATTCTTAGCTTTCTTTCTCTTTGACTGGTTGCTGTCTTTAATCTGTAGCAGTGGGGGAAGAAGAAATTAATTCATATATTTCGCCAGCCTATTAAGTCGGAAGTGAATGCAACAGATAAGGCTTGAATTTGAACCCGACTCGCCGAGTCTACTTTCCACGTTAAAAAGCATCGCATTACATACGGCCTCAAATATTCCTATGCTAGAAACAATTCGACACATTGTGTCATTTTAAATATACATTTCTCCATATTCACTTTCATGTACATAAAAATTAGTGTGATCCTATAAATGTGTGTATTAATCTAATGAATATTGAAATTATTAATGTTCAGTGACACTTCTTTGAGAATAAGTATTAACTTTCCAGATAAATGTCTTACTATTTAACCAATAGCTGATGGGACGTGATGGATTCCTAAATTTCTTAAAGGTAATTAAGAGTAAGGGAATTTAAAACTGGAATTCGAAGTTGTAGAGAGTTATATCCAATGTGAATAAGAAAAGCAACAATGAGCAGTACTATAAAGTATAAGGTAAGGACGGTGGAACGAGAACAGTGCTCAGCTCAGAATAAACCTAATGGTGCCTTATGGTACCTTGATTGACAGATACCTGAAAGAACAAAGCTGAAGACATGAGACACGGTTGAAATAATATACAGTGTAACCCGGATATTAGAGACCCGGATATAAGAGAATCACGGATATAAGTGAGATTTTCTCTCGTCCCAAATTAGAGCCTGTGTTAATGTATATATAATAGACCAAACCCGGATATAAGAGAAACCTGGATATAAGAGATTTCTTCTCCGGTCTCGACAACTCTCATATATCCGGGTTACACTGTAAATATTCTCGATGAATCATTCATTGCAAGAACTCTTTTCCACTGAGTGTAGCCGTATCTCTTACATCCGGGTTACACTGTAAATATTCTCGATGAATCATTCATTGCAAGAACTCTTTTCCACTGAGTGTAGCCGTATCTCTTACATCCGGGTTACACTGTAAATATTCTCGATGAATCATTCATTGCAAGAGCTCTTTTCCACTGAGTGTAGCCGTATCTCTTACATCCGGGTTACACTGTAAATATTCTCGATGAATCATTCATTGCAAGAGCTCTTTTCCACTGAGTGTAGCCGTATCTCTTACATCCGGGTTACACTGTAAATATTCTCGATGAATCATTCATTGCAAGAACTCTTTTCCACTGAGTGTAGCCGTATCTCTTACATCCGAGTTACACTGTAAATATTCTCGATGAATCATTCATTGCAAGAGCACTTTTCCACTGAGTGTAGCCGTATCTCTTACATCCGGGTTACACTGTAAATATTCTCGATGAATCATTCATTGCAAGAACTCTTTTCCACTGAGTGTAGCCGTATCTTTTACATCCGGGTTACACTGTAAATATTCTCGATGAATCATTCATTGCAAGAACTCTTTTCCACTGAGTGTAGCCGTATCTCTTACATCCGGCTTACACTGTAAATATTCTCGATGAATCATTCATTGCAAGAACTCTTTTCCACTGAGTGTAGCCGTATTCCTAAATAAAATCTCGGTGTGTATACGGGGATGTTACCAGAATAGAGCTAAATTAAAAGTAAGTATAGCTAATACATCATTAATCAGTCGTTCCCTAATGAATTTTAACATAACTATTAAATTTGTATAAGTTGTGTTGCCTAATGATAATATAAAGAAAAAAGAAAGCAAGGGTAAATTAAACTACATTTATTATTGGCAATTTATTTTATATCTTAAACAATAGCCAGTGGTATAAGTGAATAGGACTAATTAAATCCCAGTACCTATGCGTAGAGGAATTTTCCAGAAGGTCAAATATGTTGACCTTTGTTAAGTTGAATTATCCTTCCTTTCAGATTTCATTTCAACATACACCAATACCGCTGACCGGGCGGCTGGGACTTATCTCAAACAAACATACACAGGAAGAAATAAAGAAATGTACATGTCTTTGTTTTTATAGAGGCCGATCATCAAACACATTTTCAATTACCAGGCCAGGAACTGAAACACGCAGTTAATATGACACTAAAGTCTCTAAACAACACTTTAATAAACTCAGCTATTGTCCCGAATTTTTACGATATATTATCTCCTTATTCAGAGTTGGACAGTTGCCTGGTGCAGTCTTTTCCAAGATTTTTACTTCATGGCGCACTTGTAGAATAACTAAAACACTGGTTCTAACTTTACTTTTTTTTAAGGAAAAATTAGTCATGGCTGTCGTTACTGGCTTGATCTCTCTTCCACTATAGAAAGAAAATGACATTTAATAGTTGATATTCTTCGGCTTAGTATTCCCTAAGAAAATTGACTGTACAGCTTTCATTTAAAGGAATTCATGAAGAATCTGCTACATTCTTTTTTTTTTTTTTTTTTTTTTTAGACTGGGCAACAATGACTGGTTTAAATCGATTAAGAAAGGTAAATGGGAAAAGGTTTATCCCCACTTTAAGCGTAAAGATTAGGGAATTTAACATCCATTTTAAAATATCAAATGGCGTATAATTGAGTTAGACATGGAAACAATTTACTCAGTGTCTCTTCTGTTAACACGACATATACCGTGTCTTGGGTAAGACGATAAATTATATCCGGCAGCAAGCCCTCTGTTCAAGAGGTTATGAGTAGTGTGAAACCATTGAAATGCTGGTGTTCCCAGGTCCACTCTGACCCGGGATGGTAGCATCTGACTGAGGTCAAAACACTATGAAAGCGTAAAAATAGGTTTTAATACCAGAAATTCTTTGTAAAATATTATTACTAGCAATAAATGTCTGAAGAAAAAAATATTACCAGCAATACATGCTTGAAAAAAAATATTGCCAGCAATAAAAAGTTTGTCGGCATTAAATGAACCATTTAGGTTGATATGATGGAAATCAAACCAAACCAAACGGGACATACCTGACTATAATTCAGGGTGCATTTGTGAGCCTAGGCGCACCGGCTGAAAAATAATGAACCAGAGAGATAAACCTTTTTTTTAAGTAAAATTGGTGGCAGATTAAATGTTAGTTAAGTCCATGGGTCGAGCATTGAAGGCATTATCAGATTCTGTGAAAAAAAGACAAGCAGTAAAAGAACGACGCTAAAGGGCCAACTAATTAAGATATAATATCCCTATACATGGACAGTCAAATCACGCACACTTTATTGTTTAAAGAATGAATGATGTCCGAAATTCGCCAAAGGTTGACCGCACCGGCAAACACCTGAAGAAGCCCGGAAGAGGCACTAATCGAAACGTTGTCATAATAATAGCAAACACGAAATTGTCAGTTCGACTGTAAATAATGAAAATAGCAGAAAACATTTCTTGTGAAAATTCTTTTAATAAATTTGTTTATACATAAAGGTGTAAAAATGAATTTCTTTTTCATTTCACTGAAAGAAACATTTAAAATCTTTTGTCTTACTTTCTTTGATTTTCTCACTAAAACCAAGTATGGTCACTATTGTGTCATTTCCGTTTTTTCACGCAATCAAAACGTAATATATCATTATTTATGAGGGGATTGGCAGGGCGTAACGGTGGTGCAAGCTAACTAAAGGACTAACTAATCAACGGAAGGACAAGCAGAATTATAAAAATCTAAATAAGACCAGAGAGATAAAAACAAATGATTGCAGCGAAAATCCTGCGTGGGAAATCATTTGATGCCGGTTTTCCATCTTTTATTCTATGCAGCAAATCATTTCGCGTTCACCGATGTGAAATGCTTTCGATGCGACAACCACTAAAATCTTCTAATAACCCAGGAAAATACAGCAATTACGATTACTGATCTCTCGGAAAATAAAAAGGAAAAAATAAAGAAAAATCTTAAATCCGACAACTCTGACGACGCGCCATCGAAAGACAAAAATATCAGTCGGCAGCGAAGAGATCAGGATAACAATAACAAAGAAGAGGTTTTCTATTTCCATCAAGTCTTACAAGGCAAGCAGCGGTAAAGAAAAATAAATAAACTAAGGAAGAAAAGAAAGAAAAGAAAAGAGAGCAAAGAAGTTCGAAAAATAACGAAAGACACTGAGATGAATACCAAATGTAGTTCTAGAAAATTTCTATGCTTTCTTTCTTTTTTTTAAGCATTAGAATGAGAAACACATTTGTATAGATTTTAATTATTGTCTCTGGTTTCGATGTTATTGGCCGTTGCAAGCGCCGCTACTAGAATGTAAACAAATGGGACTTGTCTACGTGTAGACGTATTTGAGTCGGTTAATAATCATTACAGAATATTCATTTATCTTAACCTTCTGACTTATTACTCGTTAAGTGTGTCAATGTAGGTCTTTTCAGCGTATCTGACTATAACTCCTTATCTTCCTATATACCACTCTATCTACTACAATATGGATAACGGCTTGGATTGAGGAATCGGAGAGCCGAGTTCGAATTCCAGTCGATTCCATTACATTCACTTACGTGCTAATACCATTGGGAAAGGTGTGAATCCTCTTCTTCTCCCTCCAACTATGGGTAAATAGCAGGACAGACTGTGTTCTATAGACTTGGATGGCAACTGGTCTAGGAGAAGGACAACTCTGAATTCAAAACCTGCGGAGGGTCGTTTGGGGACTTTGTGGCATCCTTTGCGCCAGGTCCCTGAATTCGTCCCTCCAAAAAGTGTGGATGGCCCTGCACAAAGCCTTCACCACTATAATCAAATCCTGTGTGGCTGTCGGGCTTTCAGTTTATGGGAACTGATCTGTCTGACCTTCATACGTCGAGTTCGACGGGAGAGCGATAATATATATATATATATATATATATAGTTACGTATTTGTTTCTTTGTATCTTTATCTTTGCGTTTATTTGCCTGTTAATCTAGATGTTCTGAGCGACAGCGTTTTATCTATACTTCTACTTGCTTATTTATCATTGTGTTCTAAGTATCGGTACTTCCATTGATCACCGTGAGCATTATCTATCAATCTATCGATCACGGTCTGAGTATTATCCGTCTATCTATCGAAGTATTATCTATCTTTGTCTGTTTATCAATTCATTCGAAAAGTTTATCTGATTTTATTCGCTAGCTATGAAGAAGTTTATTTGTTTGTCAATCTATTTTAATGTTCCATATACTTCAAAGAGTGAGCCACACACATAACCGTATATATATATATATACATATATATATATATATATATATATATATATATATATATATATATATGTATATATATATATAATATACATATATATATATATATAATATATACGTATATACATATATATATATATAATATGTACATATATATATATAATATATACATATATATAATATATACATATATATATTTAATATATACATATATATAATACATACATATATATATAATATATACATATATATATAATATATACATATATATATAATAAATACATATATATATAATATATACATATATATAAAATATACATATATATATATTATATACATATATATATAATTATATTATATACATATATATATTATATACATATATATATATATTATATACATATATATATTATATACATATATATATATATTATACATATATATATATCTTCTATACATATATATATTATATACATATATATATATATAATATATACTTATATATATAATATATACATACATATATATATATATATAATATATATATATATATATATATGTACGCTGGTTTGTATGTTTTATATTGTTCTAAGGATTGTTACATCTATTGATCACAGTAATATATATATATATATATATATATATATATATATATATATATATATATATATATACATACACGTTGGTTTGTATGTTATATATATATATATATATATATATATATATATATATATGTTTGTTTGTATGTTTTATATATATATATAATATCACATACAAACATATATATATATTATTTCTAAAAATATTATAGCATCACGACACAGAAATTACTATGTTTCGAACCTGATCATGCGTATTCAAGTTTAATTTCAGTATTAAACCTTAACTATTAGATGACTGTTTCTCCTCAATGATGGAATAACTCAGCAATAATTTACGCACTACTCCTGGATCAAGCACTTTAAAAAATTTTTTTTAAAAAATACTAAAGAACTTATGATCATCAATCTTATTCTTTCTTATTATATCAACACACTCACACACACACACACACACACACACACACACACACACACATATATATATATATATATATATATATATATATATATATATATATATATACGTTTATTTGGATATTATATATATATATATATATATATATATATATATATATATATATATATATATATATATATATGTGTGTGTGTGTGTGTGTGTGTGTGTGCCTTCGTACTATAAATTTTAAGTGATCTACATTTAACTACTTCATTTAAGATTGCACTCAATTTTATTAAAATGTTATAATCGTGTAAATAACGCGTTCCGAAACACAATATCACAAATTATGATTTTCTATTTCGCCAAATCATTAGATAACATCAAAGAGAACACCTCAGTTACAAATCACTGTTATATAATGATTTATTTCCTATATAACTTTGTTTCAATGTTTAAATTTACTTTTTTCTGCTGTATAAAGGTTTGTATGATTTTGCTTTATGCTTATCCGTTTGGGGGCAAAATCAGTTTCATGTCTAAGATTTTTTCTCACTTTTCTTTCCGTTTCCGTGATAAAAGCTAAATGTGCCGAACATTGGTATATTTTATAGAGCATTGTACTGTCGACTACATAAATCGATAATCAATTATGAAGAGAATACAGATATAATCTGATTTCATCCATTCCCCCTCCCTTTTCTCCCTCTCTATACACACACACATATGTATGAGTGTGTGTTCATCTCTCTCTCTCTCTCTCTTTCTCTCTCTCTCTCTACATATATACATATATATATATATATATATATATATATATATATATATATATATATATATATAGATATAGATATATATATATATAATGAAAGAATATATATAAGTCTATCGATATATATTATTTTAAAAAAAGGTTTTCTTTTTTATTTGTTTCTTAATATAAACTTTTGTATTCCTGTGTCAGTCTAAGTCTCTATTAGTCTGCCAAATCACAGGATAGAAACAACCTTGTTTTTTTTTTTCTAATTTAACTTTGGGGAATTCGAAAGAGAGTTAAATTATATTTCAAATATAGACACACTTCAGACTTTCTTTAAATACATACTTACTATAAAAAATACCCGTATTTCAGAGGTAGATTTAGGTGTACGTATGAGCAGGTCTTACAAAAAGTTCATTCGCGCAAAGAAGATATTGCTAAAAGAGTGACTTAGTAAGACAGACTGAGTGAGTGAAAGTGATATAAATAAATAATATAATTTTTATGCACGTACCTAATAAGAATGTAAGAGGAGTGTAATTATTGGTTATCAACAGTTATCGGCTCGAAAAGTGTATTTGTCATGGTCCAGGTTAAGACCAATGAAGAACAAGACGAACACAAGAGTAGAAATAACGAAGATATATATATATATATATTTTTTTTTTTAAGAGAAAAAATACGATTTTATTTTTAACACTGAAATACATTATAGTATAAAAAGAAATGTTAAGTTCAATCTAAGGGAAACAATAATTGAAACAAAGCAAGTTCAGTCGGCCAGTCATGACAATTCCAGGACAACGTAACTATAAACAATTTTTTTTTATCCTCTGCCAGCTGCTACGATGGAGAAAGCATTACCTCGAACCGTCGCCAGTGAGACACGCTGCAAGAGCCACTCCGTTTCGCGAGGCTCGTTCCTTAATCGAGACGAAAATATATTACATGGAATAATAATACAAGTTATGGAAAGTGTTAATATGACTGTCAGTCTGGTTTGGAGTGAACTACTATTGGCTCGACTCGACTCGTCTCTCTCTCTCTCTCTCTCTTGAGAGGCGTAGTATACATAGTGTTCCGAAGAGTTCATTCTGTAGTTATAGTCGTCCTAGGTACGATGTTAAACTGCATCCAACGGCAAGGCCTCTGATCAGGAGGTTTTGAGGAAGCGTGGAACCACCTCTTAATTGCTGGTGTTCCCAGGTCCACCATGACCCGGGGTGGTAGCACCTGTTGGGGTCCCAGCTATGGGCAAATAGTGAACTTCCAGCTCTTTCGTCCTGGGTATGATGGTAAACTGCATCCGCGTCCATGGGTATGACAGTAAATTGCATCCGCGTCCATGGGTATGACGGTAAACTGCATCCGCCTCCATGGGTATGAAGGTAAACTGCATCCGCCTCCATGGGTATGACGGTAAACTGCATCCGCGTCCATGGGAATGACGGTAAACTGCATCCGCGTCCATGGGAATGACGGTAAACTGCATCCGCGTCCATGGGAATGACGGTAAACTGCATCCGCCTCCATGGGTATGAAGGTAAACTGCATCCGCCTCCATGGGTATGACGGTAAACTGAATATGCATACTAGGTACGGCGATAAACTATGTCCAACAGAAAGGCTGTTTTTGAAAAAATAAGCTTGTCAGCTATACGTTATTGGTAAAATGGTATTACCCGCTATACTTTTTCGAACAATACATTTTTGAAAACCAGGTGTTTCCAGCAGTACATTTTTGAAAACCAAATGATTCCAGGATACATTTTGAATACCGGGTAAGAGAGAGGGAAATGGATTGAGAAGACTGAGAATTGCGATGATTGAGGAAAGGACAAAGAATAAAGAATGGGTTCAAGGAGATAGATGATAGCGACTGACGTTTCATATAAAATTTTGAAGGCTGTAGTTATCAGGGAAACAAGAAATCAGAATCGAGTTCCACACGTGGGAAGTGCATGAAAAGAAACTCTTGGAGTAGATGTGGAAGTTGCATCTAACTATTTCAAATGTAAATCGTTCGGGCCCTCTTGCCGATCCAATAACACACACACGCGCATGTATGCATATTTATTCAGATTCATTTATTTCTTATTTGATTGATATTATATTCACTTTCCATCTGTCTTTTCTACAAACATGTCCATGCCAACTGCTCTTAAGAGTGTCCCAACTGCTTGAATTTAGGCGTGCTATTTGTTATGTATCCAAGCCCAAACCTTTATCGTTGAATCTGTTAAATGTAACAGCCACTTCTACTCCAACAGCCTCTTCTTTCGCACCTCCGGACCGTGAAACTCCCTTCCTCTTAGTTGCTTCCCTGATAACTACAATCTTCAAAAAAACTATATGTAACGTCAATTCTCACACATACACACACACACACACACACACACACACACATATATATATATATATATATATATATATATACACACATATATATATGTGTGTGTATGTGTGTGTGTGTTTGAAATAGATGGACAACTCTGAATTCCAAACGGCAAAAAAGTAACGGGAAACCACTTCACTATCTATCCAAAGTATATATTGCAATACTCTGATAATAAACAAAATGAATCCGTGAACATTGAATATCCCCTAAATCCAAAGCAAACATTTTTTTCCATTTGTTTATTTAACGGCATATCAAATCATTATCGGTAATTTAATGCCGAAATTTATTTGTAATTTTTGGTGGGGTGTTTTGCTGTAATAATATATATTATTTTGATTTCACAGTTGAATCCAGGGCAGATGATAGTCAGCTTGTGTGCATATACATGTTTGTGTAAACATGATTACTAGAGGAGGTGGTAGTTTTGTTTTATGTTGCAGTTTAATCAAAGGGATAATTTGGAATACTGTTTAATTTCTTTAAGCAATTTTAGGATATTATATAGATCAATGTTACGAAAGATTTCATTTATGTTGGTTCTACGGTTTTGTTAACCGCATATGAACCTCGATGGCTTACTTAATACCGAGATCTAAGCATTTTGAACATAAATTTACGGCTTCAACTAAATACATTTCAATCGTAATTGTATACTTTCGACTACAGATAAAATGTATTTGTGATCATTTTGATGTAAAATGTATTATTGGTAATTCTTTAAAATTGTATTGCTGGTCATTCTACTATAAATATACATTGTTGCTCATTTTTCAATATAAAAATATATTGCTGGAAATTTTACTATAAAAAATGTATTTTTATGCTTTCTTAGTCTTTTTTTTTTCTTTGGGGTTTCCCTATTTGCCCATAGCAGATGCACTGACACTTGTTACCACCCAAGTTCAGGGTGAACCTGGAAACCAAAGCAATTAAGAGGTGGTTCCAAGCTTCTCAAAACCGACAATATCAGAGGCCTTGCTGCCGGATGTAGTTCATCGTAAAAATGAACAGCTAAAGCGATTAAACAATCATACACGTGTATGTAGAAGTAGGTATTGATAAGTTCTCGATCCAGCTCATTTGCGAAAATCTAACCAGAATGATCAAATGTTATGTTTCTTTATCTCGTAAATTTATGGGCGGATCGAATAATATTAAACACTATTTCTTAGAAAGAGTTTGCATGGTATTTGAGAAAAGCACATTAGTGAAATAAAAAACGCCAAAGGAATGTTATCCGACGGATGCCAAATTTTAAATGCCTTCATTTCAATATCAGACGTATCAAGAGGTTTAAGGCGGAAGTATCCAATCTAAAATCAAAATGAACATTGTACTCGTGGGACATTTCCTCAAACACAGAAGTTCGGAGATAGTGAGCTTCTTGAAATTAGTCTGGTCAACGGAAGGCCAATAGATCTGAACGGATCTACGTTGATGTGCATTTCATTTACAAAGGTTTTGATGGAACTTCAAGGACAAGAGAAGAGATTCCACATTTTATGGGATTTCTTATTTTTGCTCTCTCTCCAAATTTGTTTTAATATTTTGGTACATATA
Organism: Acanthosepion esculentum; assembly: GCA_964036315.1. Classification (NCBI taxonomy): domain Eukaryota; kingdom Metazoa; phylum Mollusca; class Cephalopoda; order Sepiida; family Sepiidae; genus Acanthosepion; species Acanthosepion esculentum. Next base: position 68,983,240 of record OZ038490.1, read on the forward strand.
TATGAATATATTCTATGCCCACTCGTATACGAGGATGCCTCGACGTATAGCTAATCCCTTTTGCGGAGGACTGTTCAGGCACATTTTGGTTTATTCAACACCCACAGAGCCCGACTGGGGATTAAACTACAACTAAGCTGAATTGATCTTAGTTACAGTCCGTGGAAGAGAGGGCGATATCTAGCATGATCAACAGTCTCAACATAGAAATCATGTTCAAAACCTCGGTCACGATGACTTGTTACTTTGTGCTAGCCCAATTTTCGACGGATTCCCAAGGTTTTGCCTACTGAATTTCACTCACAGATCTTTGGTCAAACTGTGGTGTAGTTTTCATGCATTTTCGGAAGATGCCACACGCTGAGACCGCCTCCTCCAGACCAATAACATCAATATCTTCGACGAAGAAGGTCAATCTGTTCAATTTCTTATGATATTTTTATAGTTTCCAATAAATTATTGCATATCCGGTTTAAAAATTTATGATGAACAATTCATAGTTTTTTTTTTAATTTTTATGTCAGATTCTTTCGATCGTATCTTAGCAAGATTTTAGCTACAATAATAACAAATATCTAGATACAACATTTTTACTTTTGTTACACAATACTATACGCCATCGTAGGTTACGTTATCAGTTATCGAAACTTAATGCTGTTTGTTCACATATCAATAATGACATAGGCTATAACTAAAAGAGAAGTACTAACATCAGAAACAACCAAAATGCAACTATTAACATAAATCAAATGTAGCTAGGTAATACAAAAAATATTATATAGCACTCATTTTTACGAAAGACTCAAAATACACAAACCTTTTATTATACAAAGGATATAAACTGTATTACTAAGATATCATTCACCAACGTGTATAAAATAAATATATGTATCAAATACATTTCCAGATCTCTCAAGCCATGTGAAAGCGTTCTATAAATGACCATTATTGCCTACGCAGATTTAAATTAGTAATACAACGACGGCAACAATTCCAGTAAGTATGTAGCTAAAATTGTTTAAGATTCCGTTCATGATAAGAAAGTACCAAAGCAAAACAGAATAAGATTCATACAGTCCATCAATAATTTTATCTAGATGTGCAGCAATTTATTCGAAAAGTGGAAGTTTGAAAAAATTAAATAAACGCATATTTTTCGGTTGAGTTATGAATCGTGTTTAATTGAATTCTTGCTGCCTTGAATGTAGATGCATTTCAGTTTATATATACACTAGTAGCATGGCCTGGCGTTGCCCGCGCTTGATTCAAAAATCGTACGACTCATACAGCAATCACTATCACTTGACTTAAAATATTTTGGCACTTCTTTGCCTTTAAAGGAGTGCCCTTTGGCGTGCTGATGTTACTACATGCCTTACTTCTTGCCTATCTCACACTGCGAATTTTTTTAAGCTCTATACTAAACATTAAATCTGTTACGAAAAAAGAACTAAACAAAATGAACACAAAACGATCAGCTTTAAAAAAGGACTCGTAAGTGTAAAAACCGAATGAATAAAGAAAGTTGACAACAAATACTTTTTCAAACCCAACCCAGTTCTGTGGAATCAGAATCAACGTTGAGTTTAAGCAAGCGAATGAGCCAATTGGAGTAAAGTGGCATGCAGATATAATTTTTCCCCACTTGTGACAAATGCAGCTATCGAGGGTTTTTTCATGCTAGTTAACATACGTATCAGTCAGTTGTTGGCTCTCACGCTGGCCAATAGAATCTTCCTGCCTATTCGTGACAGCCAGGTCTAGGCTGTCACTCTGGCCAGTAAACGACATTACGTGGGCGAGCGAGTTGACGGCTCGTATCACTCCCGATCAGCTCGTGTCTATCGATCTCGCGTATGTGTGGCCCCAGTTCTCCGGTGTAAAACGGATGATGTCTTTTACGTTGCTAGCCGAGTCTAGAATGATGGTGTGGACGTTGGGAATGGCGAGAATCTTGCCAGATGAACGTTATTCGTATCAGGATTTGGTTCTTTTCTTTAAGCATCAGCATAGGATAAAAATCAGATCTAATCGAATGCGTTTTATCTCGACAGATTTCAGCGAAAGGTGGGTGACAGAGGTGAGCCTGGTTCGTGTGGACGGGGCTAGCCTTGATTTTCTCTTTTAAGTCCCCTTGATGCAACGGGGCTGTGTCATGTGAACCCTCCCAAGGGTAAGTTAACACTATTTTGTTTTTCTAGTTAATGTGACAACGTGCTGTTCACGGTAGATTTTTTTTGTTATGATCCATGTCGAGATTCCCAATCTCCCCAGTTTGTTTTTGTCCCCTGTTTTTATCTCGGCTGGATTTTTTTTCACATTCCGTCATTTATACATTTTTCCTCCACATTATGCTGCTTCGTTCTGTCTATCGGCAGAATACTGCGTGGTTTCTTACTATTTGACGGGTGGATGGGTCCTACTAACATTTGTTTTGATTTTATCTTTGTCTTATATTTTAGTTTGTTTTCTGGGTTTTTTCCTGCCTCATCATTTCAAGAATCATGAAATTTTTTTATAGATTTTTGCTAAACAAGACCGAAATATTGGAAAAAAGGACATTTTAATCTCATGGGTTTTTGTAGGTCAACCTGTGAATATGCGGTATTTGGGTGCATGCAGGTTCGAGAGGTGACGGATAAGTTCTTTTGGTGAATGAGCAAAATGTAAGAAATAAATGGGTCGGGAATCTGATTCACTAGGATAATTACTGAAGACGAGCCCCTTCACTTTCCCGTCGGCCTTGTGCTACAATTCTGTATGTTACAGAATAAATCGTCAGAAAAAAAAGCAGCCTTCACCAGAAATCTGCTTGTCGACCTCTATACCATCGGGCAGGGAGGAACCCCGGCGAAGTGTAATCTCGCCTGGGGTGATAGACAACTACCCACCCCGTATATACGGACTCAGATTCGCACCACTTATAATAACCGGCCTAGTGCTGCATCACACCTTGTGTAGAGGTCTTGGGTAAATACCAATGCAGCAAAAGTTACATTTACCTGTCTTCTGAGAAGATACAATAGTAATTGGTGAGTACAGTCCCTCTTGGAGTAAGTAATAGAGACGTTACAACAGTGGAGACGAGGTTGTAGAAATTAGAAAGAAACAAATGTTCCTCCTCCTACAAAAATGGAGGACGTCCTACTACTTATCCAACGCCAGTACAGGATTTGGAAACGTTCTTAAACGAAAGTGAAAAATTAAATCCAACGGATTCCGTTTCAAATTTAAATCTGGGATTTCTTTACATCCCGTAAAATAACCTCAGGTTTGTCGTATATTTTCGACGTTTTGAGGATATTTTGAAAAAGAAAGGGTGGGATGGACTGACGAAAAAAATGTGCGACTAATAATGAAGGGACTGGGAACAAACGAACATGAAATGTAATGTTATTTTATATTACCTAAAAAAGTGACGTGTAACTTAAAACTCGGTAAAAGTTTTGTTGTCAGTTGTTTTGGCGAAAAAGTCTGTTTTTCATACCCGATATCATGTTTTCATCTTGAAGAAAATGAACGAAGTTTTTTCCACATATGATGGAATAGTGAACAAAAAATGTGAAAAGAGTAAAGTAAAGGATTTAACAGAATACCAGCTCAAATGTTTAATTTTCGCATTGGGTCTGAATTCACACACAAATGACGAAATAAGGATAAGAATGTTAGCGAAGCTTGAAAATATCAAGGAATATAGTTACAGACGATGGGTGAGGCGTAACAAATGTTAATAAATTTTAAACACGACAGGCATCAGATTGAAGAACAGAAGAAATGAAAAGGGAGGTCGAATTAATAAAAAATACGGCAAAAAATAATACTGTATTCAATCATTGTTACGGTTGTGGGGGAATGCATTTCTGGAAAATGTAACCTTTTAAAACAAAAAAAAAATATATTTATATTTCTGTTGTGGGAAGGTTGCACACCAAAGATTTCTGCGGGTGGAAAATTTTTTTAAAAGATAAAGAATAACCGTGCAAAAGCAACAGATTTTGTGAATGTAAGTCTCGCTACCCAAAAAAGAAAAGTATTTTGAATAGAAAATGTATTTTCTTCTGTATGAACAGCAATCCCGTGACCCTACAAATAAATAGGGTCTCTGATATTCAGAAGACAACTTGGGGGGGGGGGGGGTTAAAAAAAAGAGCTGCACCGGAATTGAAAAGAAAATTATCTCTATGCGCATAGTGCCTCGGGAGAGAAACTAAAAATAGTAAGGGAATTGAATTGTGAAGTCTAGTTACGAAACGAAGTTAATGTAGTAGCCTACGTGACAAAAGGAAAACGGTTAAATTTATTGGGTGCATATTGGCTACACTTGTTTAATTTGTGGAATGGACCAATCAATTCTATTTGTGGGTCCGTCAGATGCTCAAACATGAATATTGACAGTTGAAAGAAAAAAATATATATACACGAGTATAAGAGATTTCTTTACAGAGAAATTAGGTCTCTGCACAAAAGTAAAGGCATTTTTACAAGAAAAAAGAATACGTGAAACCGACCTTTAACCCAAAAAGAACCGTCTCCTTTGCTGCCATTCAAACGTTAAGCAAGGAACTGGACAGCCTACAAAATACTGTACTCATTTCACCAGTTTACACTTCAGGTTGTGCTGCGCCCGTCGTAATTGTCAAAAAAAAACATGACGTCCTGGGTATGACGATAAACTACATTCGAGTCTATGGGTATGACGGTAAACTGCATCTGCGCCCTGGGTACGGCGATAAACAACATCCACATACTGGGTATGGCGATAAACTACGTCCAACAGAAAGGCTGTTTTTGAAAAAATAATGTTGCCGGCTATACGTTTTTGGAAAAATAGTATTACCAGCTATACGTTTTCGAAGGAATAATGTTGCCAGCAGTGCGTTTTTGGAAAAATAATATTACCAGCTATACGTTTTTGGAAAAATAATATTACCAGCTGCACATTTTTGAAAAATAATATTGCCAGCTATACGTTTAAAAAAAGGAAAATGTTACCAGCTATACGTTTTGTAACAAAACCATATTCAATGGAATTGTAACTGAGGTCAAAACACTATGAAAGTGTAAATATAGGTTTTAATACCAGAAATTCTTTGTAAAAAAAATTATTACCATCAATACATTTTTGAAAACTAAATGTTGCCAGTAATGCATTTTAGAAAAACAAATATTACCAACAATATATTTTTGGAAAAAGAAAAATATATATTACCAGCTATACTTTTTTTTGAAAAAAATTAAAAATATACCAACGATACATATTTGAAAGGATAAAAATATTACCTGCAATACGTTTCTGAAAAGATATACCAGCTATACTTTTTGAAAATACTATTACCAGCTATACGTTCTTGGAAAAATAATATTACCAGCTATATATTTTTGAGGAAAGAAATATTGACAGAAATGGATTTCTAACAAAACAAGAATATTATCGGGAAAAAAAGTTGTTGGCATTAAATGACCCATTGAGGTTGATATGCCGTAAAATCAAACAAATCAAATAAAAAAAGACTGGTAAATTACGAGTCTGTGCAGATGTTTCAACGGGATTGAATAACGCCCTACCAGATCATAATTAGCCGTTACCAACGGCCTAAGAAGTATTTACAGATTTAAACGGGAGGGCTATATTCTCCAAAGTGGATTTTCCGCATCCGTACATTCAAGTTAATATGGAAGAAGTAAGGAATTTATTACCGTTAATACTAGGTATGTCCAATTTTGACCTTTTTAGCGTTTTTTTTTAGTTGTTTTTTTTGTCAGTTGAAAGACACATTAATTTCGAAATTCTTGTAAAAATTTACTACTTGTTGGATTTTAATGAAAACTTCAGAACTTATTCAGAAATGAATGAACTTAATTTAGAAATGTTTGTCTCTTTGAAAGTCATGGTATAAATATTTTTTTTTTATATCTGTTACCCCCCTCGAACTTAATTTTATGAAAACACAAAAAAAAATTTATTTGCAACCTCAATTTTTTTTTTTAATTAAATGCACAAAACTCTGAAAAATCTAAATCATCGATTTTTTTGTTAAAAAAATGTCCGAAATTGTCCAAACTTTTACCTCAATTGTAAAAATACAAAACCCAATAAAACTAAGACAATATTTAATTAAGAAAGTTTTTAATGGCTTTTCTGAATAATATATACGAAGGTAATTATTATCTGAAAGAAAAAAATTTTTTTGATGAACAATAAATTTTTACATTAATTTTCTTTTTTTTTTCAATTTTAAATACACAATATGACAAAAGGTTGTTATATATTTATACATTAAGTTCTTTCTGCAACCTTATGGAAATGATATATTATGTTCTCTACTTTTTAAAGATCATAAATTTGAAAGCTTATTAAAATCTGACAACCATAATTATTTTAAAAATAATTTTTAATATTCCAAAATTGTATTTAATATCGTCTACAACGAAAGTACGGATGCACATTGTTGAAATAATGTCACATGAGTAGTTTCCTTTGATAGAAGCAAGTTTTTTTTTACTTCAGAAATGGCTTTGTAACAAGAAAACAACGCTTGTCAAGTTTTCTGAATATCGTCGTATTATTTTCAATTTTTTTTTTCTATTCAAATATAATCGAATAGTGGGATAAAAGAAAATATCGACTATTTACAATTACAAAAAAAAAAAAACGCCCTTGGAAGTCCACCCAAATTTTCAAGTTTGAAATCGAATGCATAAATTCATTGTACATTACTTTGGAATTATTATCCACACGACAAATTATCAATTAAAACGATTTTTGGAGTTTAAATTTTCTGGAGTTAGCTCGCTACTACTCAAACTAAAAAATACTTGTCGAGTCAAAACAAAACCAACATAGCTGCTATTAGCATGTTAATTTTATTAATAAATAAAATAAAACTCATATTACTGCCATATAATTATTAATAAATAGAAAAAAATCTGCCTTAATAAAAAAGAAATAAAATCTCATTTCATTAAGTTAACCCGTTTCAATTAATGGTGTTTCATGTAATTTTTATATTCTCAGAAAAATATTTCATGACTGAAATAATAAACCTCAATTTAAAAAAATGTATTTTTTTTACTGTTTTATTTTTACTTGTAAAATTTGATTTTCTTTCATAATTTAAATGTTATTTTCAGTGCAGAATTCTTCCTCAAACGTAAGGTAAAAAAAAAAAAAAAAAAATTTGAAAGTGAATTTAAAAAAAAAAAATCTACTAACCAGATTCACTTAAAATTAGAACGAATTATATCACTTTGGCGGTACCGTACAATAAATTTCAGTACCGTAAGTTGTGAATATATTGACGTACATCAATCAACGCCTGTGAAAATAGACTACCCTGGTGGGAAATATCTCTCTTAAAAAATTTTCTGCTAAAAATGTAAGTAATGTTTCTTTCAAATTACATTAAGTATACTTTAATCATTCTAAATTTCCTAAGATAACAAAAGAAAAAGGTGTAATTTATTTTTCATGATTTTTTAACTAACAAACTATGATCTTTCCGACAGAAATGTCGATAAGTTCGATTTTACGAAATTTTTTGACTCGAAAAAAAACAAGATTTTTTAATAAAATTTTTAACATTTATAGGAAGGATTAAAAAATCTGAAAAAATATTCAGAAAATACTTTGGTCTTTCCTCTTTAATAACAACATAAATATTTAAACCTTAAAAATTGTTTTATCAATTTGAGGACCTTTTGTCGTCAAGGTATACCACTTTTTAGCGAAATATTGGACATACCTAGTTAATACACATTAAGGGATATTTAGGTTTAATAGACTACTGTTTGGTGTAAAAGTAGCCCCAGAAATTTTCCAACAAATTAGAGAAAATATGCTGGCCGGACTTGATTCTATAGTTAGATGCTTGATGATATTGTTATGGATAATCAAGAGTGTTCTCCCCTTGTTTTGTTACTTTCTTCTTTGAGAGAGCTATTTCTGTTTACTGGGACTATAAAAGTCATATATACTCGAACCTTGTATTTTCAGTTGAATAAAACATTCTTAAGGCCCACACCTGCGTACATTTGCCATTAAAGATATTACTATTCAAGCAAAACGGCAGGCAAACCGTGAAGCCACGTAGCAAGAGAGTTCGAACAAATAAGAGAGTTTTCTTTTAAACTGGCTGATAACAAAATCGAATTAATTTGTCACAAGTTAAATATTTATGCCAAATTATTGATAAAAATTGTCGTAGCCTGGATCTTGAGAAAATGATGGCCATAAAGGATATGCCGTCTCGTGTAAACATTTTTACATTATAAACATTATTATTACTATTATTATTATTTTTTATTTCCTTTGATATCTGCCGTTTACACATTTCTATCTGGGTCCCGCACAGGGGCCTAATGTCAGAAATGGTATCATGACACTTTCCACTGAAAAAAAATATTACATAGATAAAGCCCTTCGTGTGGGCTGTACTTGTCAGAATATTTTTTGTATCTCTTTGAGGCATGGACTTCCAGGGATCCCTTCAATTAGTCTACTGGAATCTTTTCCAACCAATCCTAAGGCTCCAACTACAACATGGATTGTTGATGTTCCCATGTGCCACATTTTTGAGATTTCTATTTCAGGGTCCTTGTATTTTGACAGCTTTTCGTATATCTTCAAAGATACATTGCAGTCTGCAGTGACTACCATATCAATAAGGAGACATTTTTTGTGATCTTTAATAACAATGTCTGGGCGGTTGGCTTTGATTGTTCTGTCAGTGTGTATTGTGTAGTCCGATAGAATTGTAACAGGTCCTATCTCTGTAACCGGGTCTGGGTGGTGGTCGTACCAATTTCTTTCAGTTTCCTTCTCGTAGAAGTTGCAAATTTCCAGTGCAGATATTGTCCCACTCTGTCATGCCGGGTTTTATATTCAGTGGGTGCCAATATCGTGCAACCTGATACAAGATGACCAGTGGTTTCTGGATATATATCACAGAATCTGCATTTTGGGCTAACACAGTATTTTATTTTCTGTGTTTGATAATTCCTAGTTAACAAGCTTTGGTCCTGTGCAGCAAGGATAAAACCTTCAGTTTCAGCTTTCAACCCTGCACAACGTAGCCACTGATGGGTACGGTTTTTATATACGTCAGCTTGTTTGGTACGGGCAGAGTATTGGCCATGAAGCGGTTTATCTTGCCATTGTTTCGGTATCTTATCGGTTGCATCTGTCTTTGCTTTCTTTTTTTTAGTATTTTGCAGCTTCAGCCGGTTTACCGTGTTGTATTGTTATTATTATTATCATTATTATTATTATAATCGGTGTAAAACGAAACTATATGAACTGAGAGCTCCATTGAATGAGCTACTAAAATAACATAATGGATTTATTCGGCTGACTGCCAAACGGCATTTGAAAAAATCAAAAAATCAATACAAATTTCTAAGCTTGTGTAGGCGCATTTTGACCCTTCATTGTAAATAACTGTAGCCGGTGATATTAATGAATACGGTATCGGATCGGAATTACTACACCAAAAAAGGACGAAAAACAAAAACTACTGTTACACATGCATCAAGAACTTTGTTACCCACGTAAAGTTAATTATAGCCAAATTTAGAAAGAAATATGAGCAACAATTTTTTTCAATTAAGAATTCTACAGAATATTACACGTTAACAAACTACAAACTGATTATAAACCACTTCTGGAAAGATTCAGTTCGAAAAAAATGTAATTTCGTACATTCGTCAAACTGCCTACATCGATGGCCTACGATGTTGCTACGATATAATTTCACCATTGAATATCTGCCATCTAAAGAAATAGGACATGCTTATAGTCGGTCGATATTAATACCTAAGTGGACATTAAGAATGAATCCCAGAAATTCGACAGTATTATAAAAATGAGCGTATATCTGAGAAGTGGTAAAAAATAAATTAAAAATGTTCGGTATTCAGAAAAAGTCATTTTTTATATGTGACGGATGCTTAACTTACGGAGAACGTGTAGTAATACCAGCGAATTCCCCAAAACAAATATTGAGACAATTCCACGGCCGACATCCTGGGATATCTTGTATCAAAGCGTTGAGGCGAAGATACATATACTGGAAGCGCATGTTAAAGATCTAGTGGCGTCTTGCTAAGAGTGTGCTTAAAACTGATGCACATATGAACATATTACCTGACATGCAATTAGCCATGCAGTTCTAAAACCGAATGTAATGACTAAAATACTAGCAGGAATATGTTTCAGGCGTCATTGACATTGTTTAGATGGAAATCTATCTGACATTTGGTCTTTAACATATAAGTTCGACCGGAAGTATTAACCTAATAGTTCGAGTCAATAATACGAAGAGCGATAACAGTTACTGGACATGAGAAACCTACTTTCCTGAAAAAATATGTTTTAATAGGATTTTTAAAATTTCAAACGGGATTATCACGGCCAAAGAAGGCCAAATATTTCCTTATAATGAAACAGGTATTATAAACAGGTATTATATATCATTGTTATTCTTCAGAATTAGAACGACGTTAAAGGCTTCGACAATACAAAAGTGCATTTACTTAGGATGAAGTTCGTAATGATTTCTGTTCAATTTTGAGACTTCGAGATCGCATGGAATTTCATTGAAAGTATAATTTTCATTCACAAAAACACAAGAAAAAATATATCATTCCATGACATGTCTTGACCATTATATGCTAGTCACTGCATGTGTTAGCAACGAAGGTAGTTTCGCACTTTACTCGCTGAGATTGAATTGTCAAACACTATCGTTCGTTTTCATGTTAGTAGAAACTGATTGAAAGCAAACCAAAAGAAATGTGATGAATGTTGATTAATCTGACGTCAAGATTGAATGCCGCGCGACTTTGAAATAAAAATACTGTTTCTGATAATAATATTAATATTAATAATAATAATAATAATAATAATAATAATAATAATGGAATCACGAAGACTATAAAAAGGTCATGTCATGTCTTCACTGTAGTGGAAAATGCGCAAGAAAATCACGGATATCAGACATACCAAATATGGAGAGACATCGTAAGACCTAAAATAAGACCAATCCCAACCCAAATACGCTTCCAATGGCCGTAGGGGAATCATGCGAAATAAAGGACTCTAAAATAAAGAAACCGATGAGTTAAAACTAATTAAATGACGAAGTACAGTCTGGAATAACCGCTCCCCACAAAAAATGAGACAAGAGTGGAAATATTTAATATGAAGGAAGATGAGATACAAACTAAAATAAATGAGATACGAATTTATGATGGAGATTTTGTCATTCACGAAGATCAATCAAACGACATCACAGCGTAATTCCTTGAACACAACGTTGATATCAATGAAGGGCGCATCCATATCATTGAAATATATCAGCAAATTAAGTAGCACACAAATGTTCGAAAGAGATAAGATTCCAGAAATTCACATGGCAAAGTCCAATAAACCTAGAGCACAAATATATAACGCTGCATTGCAAATATTGTTATCGAACTGACCAACGGAAAACAGAGCCCATTTTGAAGGCAGAATTAAAGCCTGGAATTGATGAAATCAGTTTCGAATTATTGATAATAGATGAGATTTCATGAAATGCAAATTTCAACAGAGAAAAGCAAGATCACGCGGAAGTATAAAATTAAAGAAGTAAATGCAATTCCACCAGTCAAGGACGTATTGAAATAGAAACTGCATTTAAAGGGAAATAGAACAAGACGATATGAGAGGTGTTGTAGATCTATTGACATAATAAGCTTTTTCCAAACGAACCTCAAGCAGATTTACTGAGAAATTGAAAAAGCAGTTATAGAAGTCAAGAAGCCACCATCTCTTGAAAAAGTGCAAATTGTTTGCGAGAATATTTGGAGTAAGCCAAATGAATATAAAGCCAATGCAGAGTGGATCAAACTAGAAAAAAAGAATGAAGACTAAGCCTATGCAAGAATGGAACAATATTACCAGGAATGATGTTAGTCAACCTCTAATAAAATCCCCAAAAGGGAATTACCCAAGAAGTAACAAGGTACCCAACTTTTGGCTTTATCACCTGTCATCAATCCTTAAGACTATTGCGCAAACCTTATCAATGCTAATTAATAACCATAATGAAATTCCTGGATGGATCACTGATAATATTACATATCTCGAAAACCGAGTGAAACAGATGGTCTAAAAAATATAGGCCTATAGCATCTCTGTTCACCACGTATACATTGATCACGTCTGTGCTGACTAACATTACTTACTCTTTACTCGATTAAAACAACATACTTCCCCAGGAACAGAAAGGATGTCCAAGAGGGTCGTATGGCTGGAAAGAACAGCTACGAATAAATAAAATTATTCTTGAAAAATAAAGGAAAAAATGTCGAAATCTGATCAAAACTTGGATAGGCTATCTTTGATAGTGCGTCATTCTCTTGGATCTTTAAGGTTTAGGAAATGTACAAACGCAACTCGGTGATAATAAGTTTCTTTAAATATACCATGGGACTGGGAAATACCATATTATGCCTAAATCACATGAAAAGCATTGTCCCTTCCAGTTGTTTTAATATCTGACGAGGAATATTTTAAGGAAACTCCTTGTACCCCTACTCTTCAATCTGTTTTTAATCCCATTTCGCATGAACTAAACTGTAATAATTATGGATACAGAGTAAGAAAGAAAGTATTTAATCACCTATTTTACATGGATGATATCAAACACTTTGACGACAATGATTTGAAGGGTAACCTCGATAATGTAAAATGTTTCAGTGATGACAACCATATGGATTACAGATTAGAGAAATGTGAAAAAAGTAACTTATTTATAAAGGAGAATTGCAAAATCACATTCAATAAATCCAAATTTTGTCGCAAAAATTAAGGAAGTGGAACAAGAAGAATCGTACAAATACACCTAAATCAGCGAAATAGAAGGATACAGCATGCCGGAATGAAGGAAAAAGTAACAAAAGAATGCGTCCGGTGAATTCTTGAGCGTCTGGTGAATTCACAAAACAGAATATCAGCGGTCAAAACTTTGGCTTCCCCTGTGGTGCAATACAGTTTCATTATCCTTAACTGGACCATAGCTGACAGTAAGTGAATGGATGTCAAAACAAGAACGCTTCTCACCTGTCACTGCCTGCATCATCCTAAGGCTGATGATGGTCATCATCAGTATGGATCCAGATCTGTAGAGGCAGAGGATAGATCAATTTAGACGATTTTACAAAACCACAATAGTCGGTCTCCAAAGATACCTTGAAACTACAGACGACTGGACGACGATCTGTGTCAAAGATCATGAAAGAGTAAGAAATTTTACTCAGTAATAAATGCGGCCAACAAATTCAAGACAGACTTTCCTGTGGGTGAAGAAGTGCAAATAAACTATAATACACCTCCAGCACCGGCAAAATGCATGAAAAAGAAACCAAAATAAAAGGCATTGCACCAAATGCAGAAACGATAGAAACGACAGAAAAATAAGCGATCTTCATAGTCAATACTCTCCCCGTACCAAATAAATTGTTGCACAAAAAATCGCACCCATCAGTTGTTACGTAGTGGAAGGGTAAATGCTGAAAACGAATGTTTTATTCTTCCTACACATGATCAATGTTTGCTAACGAGAAATTACCAAAGACTCATACTGAAAAATTGTGATAAATATCCAGAAACAATTGATAATCTCCTATCAGGTTGCGCGGTGTCAGCATCCAATGAATATATGATAAAATAGGTCAATATCTCTATTGTAAATATGCAATTTTTACGTGAAGGAAGCTGCAAGGAAATGGTATGAACATCACCTAGATCCGGTTAAAGAGATAGAACCTGTAAGAAATTCATGGGACTTTCCAATACACACAGATCAATCAAAGCTAATTGCCCAAACATCGTGATCAAAGACCACAAAAACACAATGTGCTTCCTTATTGATATGGCAGTCCCAGCAGATTTTAATGCATCTTTGGGAATATAAAAAAATATTAAAATACAATAATCTTGAAGTGGAAATCTCAAAGATGTGATACATGAAGGTATCAATGATTCCAGTTGTAGTTGGAGCCCTGAGATTGAGTCGAAAAGTCTTCAATTGACAGGGTTCATGGTAGCCTTTTCCTTAAAGAAATACAAAAAAGAATTGTACTCAGAGTAGAGCTGACATATTACGAAGAGTTTTATCTATGTAAATGTGCCTGATCTTTGTCTTTGTTTTCATTACAAAAGTGATCTCCGGAAAAAGTCTTGAAGCCATTTCTGTCACTAGGTCTCTGGTTGGGACCCCTAGATATGTAAAGTAAATGTGTATCCTACAGAAATCAATGGACATAATAATAATAATAATAATAATAATAATAATAATAATAATATGTTATTATTATTAGTATCTGTCTATGTTTCTGAGATGAGTTGTTATGTACACTATTTACATTATTCGGACTATTGTCCCCATCTTTGTTGCCATATTTATCACAACGTTTCGGCCGTTGTACGCTCTGGCCTTCTTCGGGTGGTTGGAATGTCGAACTGAACCTTTTATTTCGCTCGCTGAGATAGACTGTTCTAGTTCCACGTGCCATGTTTTAATGGATGTCAGTTATCTTCTGTTAATTCTCCTCTCCAAGTTATCCACCGCCTTAACCATGTATTGAACTCACACTCTGGAGGATATCATGGTGACTGATCAAGAGCTTGTCAATTCAGAATGTCGTATACCAAATAAGCATCCCTTTGTCCTTCAATACTACCTCTTGTGAAAGCTCGTACCACATATCAACACACTCCAGTCCCTACTTCCTACCTATTACCACTGTAACCTGAAAGTCACTTTGTCCTGGCGCCTCCTGTACTGTTTTTATGGCAGATGAGTGCAGACAATTACAGTGTTTAAGAATTTCAGTGTCTTTCCTATATAATTTCATTATTATTATTATTATTATTATTAGAAAGAGGTGCAAAAATTTCACGATATTTCTGCAATTGAATCTTAATTCTTTACCCTTAAATTAATTACTGAATAAGCTCAGGGCGAGTTCTACGGCAGTATAATATCCGTATAAACTCCCCGATAGCACCGATAAATATTTGAGCTTAACAACTTTTGTAAAATATTGCAATAACAATCATACATATGAATCTTGGTCGTTATATTAAAAATTGGGTAGAAATAAAAAGATTTGAAATTGACTTTTTCCATTTCACTGAAACACGTCAAACACTTCACACTTCCGTGCTTTCTGTTCTTTTATTTTCTCACTGTAATCAAGTAGAGACGTTTTCCCTCTTTCCACGTGATAAAAACAGAATAGTCGATTATTTATTAGTAATTGAACTGGCATTAGACGTTAAACTCTTTTATCTTCCTTTATATCTTTCTTTCTTTCTAGACAAATCCCTGTTTTCCGAAGTTTCCTCTTAAACATAATTTAAAAAAATAATTCAGCAGATGTCATCCAAATTAATTTATGGGAATTGTTTTTTTGACGATTTCGTTACTAGGTTTCCGTCATTCGACACTGTACGTGTGAAAAATGGCACTCTTGTTACGGTTGACATATATGTCAGACTTTTGACTGAGATGAATGTGTAGTATTTTTCTTATTAGCTTAATCTAATTCTCCTTCTGTCTTATTTCTTTCATTTTCACTGAAAGCAAGTAATGTCTTTACCACTCTTTCCACATAATCGAAAACGCGGAATAATACATTATTTATGAGGTAGTAACTGGAAGTCAATATTGTGCTAACTAACGAACGGAGTGACAAGCCCTACTGTATTGAGATTATTATCATTTGTTTTCATTTAATTCTTATAATAAGTAGGATAATTTAAAATTAAGTACTTATTGAAAGTGCGGATATTTATTTGAATTGTTCAACTCCAATAAAGGATAAATCAGTTTGGAAAAAAAAAACACGTTAATATGAACTAATGTCATGAAACATAGTGTTCAAATTTCGGGCTATTTAGTTATATTCCGTTTTGCACTAATTTCCTTGGAAATGTCTTAAATGTATTTATTTTCCCTTAAGCAATGCGTTAGTGGCAACTTCTCCAAGAGAAGACAAAAAAGCTCTGAATTCCACACGGTGGAGAAAGCAACTTCAATATTTTTCGTAATAATACATAGCGTTTCGGATCGAGGAATCGGTGAGCTGAATTCAAATTTCAGTCGAGATCATTGCATGTAGCCCGAATACTCTTGGGAACTATATGGAACATCTCTACCTATCAGTTATGGGTAAATAGCAGGATAGATTGGGACATATAGCCTTGGCCTGCAACTAGATTAGGAGAAGGAATATCCTGAATTCAAACCGCATGTTGCCTTGTAGGTCATGTCTCTCTAACTTCTGAGAAGGACGGAGTCAACTGAACATCTCCGGTGCAAAAGGAACCTACAACCATTTCTCTACTTTTCCATGAATGTCACCATGAACCACAATTCTGAGATATATGGGAGTGGTGACCATAGCGGGGCAAAATGCACTAACTGGATAAATGAAGGATGATAATTCACAGATTTGATAGGATCTCTGGAGAGTCACAATCTTCAACGTCATGAGGAGGCGTGTATTTTTTTAAATAGAATATGTACTGAATATTTTTTTTAAAATCATTTCTCCCCAAGCAAGGAGAGTATGACACTCGTACGCAACGGGTTACATGCAGGGAGTAAAAGTGATTGAGGAAAGGACGAGGGATGAACGGGATTCAAGAAGACTGAAGATGGCAACTGCCGTTGCATTTAAACTTTTAAAGATTGTAGTTATCAGTGAAGCAAATAAACGGACGTCATTTCCAAGGGTGGGAAGTGTGAGAAAAGAAACTGTTGGAGTAGAAGTATGAATATATGAAAAATATGCATAATCCAATTGGAAGAGCATTATTATCCTCTTTTACTTTTAATTCAATGCCTTTCTTTATGATCCTTTGTAGCGATGTCTAAACATTTTCTATGAGACAGAACATTTAAAAATGAAATTTCGTATTTCAGTCATCTTTTCTCACAAAAGGGGAACGGCTGATCTGAATGTGACATTACACTCTCTGTTACAAAGGTAATTCAATTAACAGTGAATTTTTTTAAAACACGGCAGTTATAGAATACGGAAGAACTAGAAAACCATCTGCTAAATTACATTGCTTAAATATCCTTACCAGCAAAGCCTGTGTACTCTTTAGTGTGCAAAATCGTTTCTGAATCGTTACAATGAAACAAATAAATTAATTTCTTTTATCTGAGAATAGATATTGCCTCGGATATTCCCCCTCTTAGAGATTGAAGCTTTGGAGTAGAATACGCGTTTTTGTTTTTATTTGTGCATGTTTTCAACTTTTTCTGCTCTATGGCTTTCACCCCTGGTTCCTGTTAGATTTGGTAACCTCTCAGGAATTTCGAAAGGAGCGCTTCCTTTGATCCTCAATAAATTGACGTTCTCATTCATTTACGTATTTTCCCCCGTAGTATTTCCTGAATAATTTCAGAACACGTAACCTTATCGCTGATAGCATTGTAAACCGCAAACATTGTGAAACGCAAATAAATTACAACGCATGAATAAGATTATTGTATCTGTTCGAAATTCCTGGAACCTGCGATTACAGCAGATATCTGTAGAGAATCGAGGAGTATATCAGTCAAAACGTTGCAGTAAAACTTAAAACGTCAGGAATCCCTATAAAAAAATTAATCGAAAGAACGTCTTAATTGTTATATGAATATAGTATTTAAAAATTAATATAGAAAGAATTTACAGTGAACCTTGAAATACTATTGAAATATAGGAACATGTAAAATGTGAGTTCCCAAATATCGTTTCCATTGCATTGTGATATAAAATAAATCTTATCATCTGCATTTGAATATGGTTAAAAATGATCGTAGAATGAATTACTATCGGTCCTTAAATCATGATTAAAATATAGATGGACGTATGATTTGAGTTCCCAAATAGGTTTTTCATTTTAGTTCTATATAACGCCAATCGGATGACCCTCTATATTTGAAAATAGTATTTAAAATTCATTTACAAAGATTGGATATTGAAACCAGAATTTAAATATAGAACGAGGTATGTTTGGAGTTCCCAAATATGTTTTCCCTTGTAATTCAATATAAATGAAAGCCGGTGTTATCTTGACATCAATATTTGAATACAGTATTTAAAATCCATGTAGAAAAATGAATATGGGTGTTTAAAATAAGGCTAAAGTGTAAGAGCGTGCAAGATTCCAAATATGTTTTCCACTGAATTTTATTTTTTTCTCTTTGATACAAAAGAAATAGTTTAAATCCTTTAGACGTAATCCTTAATCCTTCATTAAATTCTGGGTATTTGTACCCAAATAATACCATATAAAGTATTCTTCGTTATCCGTTTGTGGAATCGAAATCCCTTTATTTCATCATTTTCTTCTGGGTAACGCTTTCTCATTTCCTTTTTCTCTCAGTAACTCCTTGTGAATTAATTGCTTTATCGGCTTATTTTGGAGTGAAATCTTTTTAAGTGAAGATGCCTTGCTAAAATATGGATTCGCCTAATTGTGTATGTCTACGTTTTTTTTAAACAAATATAACTTCAATTTTTATGCAAATTATTGCAGTTGATATGTTTTGTCCTATCTTTTCAAAAACGTCACCAATTTCAATTAATAAAATCCTCACAATTTGACTTTGAAGACCTGAGAATGTGAACTTAATAAATTTTTGTAGTTATGTGCAACAGAGATATGGCCTGCGCACTTCTGAAAGCGCTATTATTCGATGAGATAGCTGGCAAAGCAGTCACCAAGTCTCATTGTGTTCGATGCCGTGTCAAAAATGTATTGCAATGTGACACATTATATAACAGGGAAAAGCTAAATAGACTATTACACTTTATAAGGTGTTTCTCTAAACAAATAATCTGAAATATACTTTGAACAATAAAACAATACAGGGAAATGAAAGTAGCTTTCCAATAAATCAAATATACGATATATTTACTGCGATTTGCATTTTGGTAATGTTTTGTTTATGTCCATTTCGACAGATAAAAGTATATATGTTAACTTCATCACGCCAAGAGTTTTGGTGAAATAATTTACCACATCTTTCTTTATGGTTCCTTAGGGTTCTTTTCCAGCAGAAATTCGCTAAGTTGTCGGAAAGACCTAGAAGAAAATAATGCATAGCTTTCTCAAGCTTATTGCCTTTTGAAATTGTATTTACACAGTTTAATGATTACATTTTTTCCTCCTCTTTAGTCTTTTATTATCTAGTCATTTCTCGAAACAGATTCATATATGTACACGCATTTGCTTTTAAAATTTGTTGCTTCGGTCGACGGGCCTAAAAAAAGGGAGAAAAAGGTTTAAAATAAATAAACTTGTTCGCACGTGACGCTGTG
This sequence comes from Acanthosepion esculentum, assembly GCA_964036315.1. Classification (NCBI taxonomy): domain Eukaryota; kingdom Metazoa; phylum Mollusca; class Cephalopoda; order Sepiida; family Sepiidae; genus Acanthosepion; species Acanthosepion esculentum. The sequence continues at coordinate 69,002,608 of OZ038490.1, forward strand.
TTCCTATTTGCGTTTGGCTTAGAAGCAATACATTATATTTTATTACAGAAACCTTATATCGCTTCCAAGAGTTTTGACAAAACAAGGCTTAAGATTAATGCAAGCAATGCCGCATGCATATATATACACACAGCGGCCAACAATATCATCAAAAAATTAAGTTAGTGTCTCCCTCCGTATGTTTGCATGTTCTGTGTGTGCTTTCGTGTGCATTATCCGAATGGGCTGCTTAATGTCGGCATCTTATTATGCAATAAGCGTGGTTATGGACGTACGACAATGTTTGAATAAACAGAACAGCTTCTCTATTCGTTTTATGTTTTGTTGGGATTTTTTAAATATTTTATTGAGTCTTTTCATGTTTTTTCTTTTTGTAATATTATTCAAATATGGGTTTTCTCTTTCTTTCCATTTGTTTTAATCTCGGTTCCGTTTTTCTTTTCTCTTTGTTAATTTCGTTATTTCTTTCTCGGGTTATCTCTATTCTTTCTTCAGAATTTTAGGAGTTTTTTTTGTTCTTCATCTTTACGCAGGACATACTTGTAATTTATTTTTTCTCCCTTTTTTATCTTTATTATCTTCACCTTATTTATTTACCTTCGCTTTCAAATTATATATTTTACCCATTCCTTATCTTCATCGACACTATTTATTTTTACTTTACCTTCTCTGCAGCAAGGAATAGCTTGTTAATTTTAACACCTCGAAAAAGAAACTGATTTTTGTTACTCCTATAAGGGGATCGTATTGACTTCCATCAGTATGGCTGATACTAACCTCCATCAATTAAACTCTTTTTGACTTATCGCTGTAAGATTTCCACTGACATGAAGTCTAAATATTATATTTAGTAAAGTGATAAGTCATCTACCACGAATGTTGCTTCCTTCTCTCGTGCTAGATACTATTTTATCGCCAGAATCTATTTTTTTCATATTTATAAATCTACCATTCGTCCGAGCACCGCATATTGCAGCTTTTGCTTTTGATCTAGAGATCCTCGAAAAAAAAATCCCAAGACGAATTTTCAATGTTGTCTTCCTGGCATGACGTCTCGGTTTCAGCAACTTTCCTACGACCGTAATGTAGCCTCCCTGTGCCTTTTTAATTTTCACTATTTACATATTTTGTGCTGTTGTCCTCATCTACGTTATATTCAGAGCATTTCGGCCGTGGTACGCTCAAGCAATCTTCCGGTGATTGGAATTTAAAACTGAACGCATTATTTAATTCTCCAGGGTAGATTGTTCTAATTAAACGTGCCATGCCTCTTCCGCATATCTCAGTTTCAGTTATTTCCCTATAGTAACTCAACTCTACAATTATTTGTTCTCCTCTGATGTGTCCAAGTATTGAACTGACAACTCTTTGGGTTAAGTCACTGAATTACTTCAAAAATCGTTTTAATCCACTGCTTTTAGACATTGGGACATGTGTCCTTAATGTGAATGAAAGCATTGGTTAAAGCAATTCAGTGACTTGACTGAAATAGTTGTGAGTTATATAAGAGGTGAACAAAAAACGTGTAGAGTTGAGTTAATGAAGGGAAATAACTTAAAATAAGATATCAGGAAGTGGCATGAAAAGCGGAACTAGAACAGTCTTCACCTGAAGAAGGCAGAAGCGTACGTCGACCGAAACGTTGTGAATATGACAATGAAGATGAGGACAACATTCTAAACAGTGTAAATCGTTTAAATAGTTACAATTCTCATGTCAATACAGGCAGACATTCATAATTTTCTGATGCGCTTTCTTAATTGGCTTCTTGACTTGACGGATGTACGCGCAGCACTAGATTGACAGTTAGGTCTCATTATGTTACTATTTCAATGGCTAAGTGTAGCGTACGTTCAATGTTAAGTGCTTTTTTTCGAAATTCTCGTCTTTAGAATTTTCTACTGGCTTTCTTATTACAACGTAAAATGTTATCTACTGTCTCCTTCAAATCTAGTCATTTAATGTCATAACGTTTTCTCATTTTCATTCAGTTTCTGTGACAACTTTCATCTTAGCTGTATTCTCACCTTGTTTCGAATCGAAATCATTTAAAATACATTTATTTATTTACCTTTTTCTTTATTTTCCATTTTTATCACCTCTTTCTAAATTTGTTTTCATTTTCTTAAACTTCGCTTTCTTTATCTTTATTTTATCTATTTTCGCTTATTTGTTTTCTCTTTCTTTATCTTTCACTTCTGTTTTTATTATCCATTTCTATCTTCATTTCATCATTCGTTCGTGCTTTCTTTTTGTTCTTTTTTCTTTTTCACATCAACTGGGTAAACAATCTTGCTTGAAGCCATTATATTTTATTCCCCGAGGAAGAATATAAGAAACCTTTCAAAACAGTTTTTATTCCAGTGTGATGCAACTATGTAAGTAAAATCGCCACTTTCACAAATACGAAGGCAATTCAAAATAAAACAAAACAAAAACACGCATTAAACATTTAATAATTGAATACACACCTGATGCTGCTGAAGAGATTTCGGGCTCAACGATGAAGATAATTAGAAATATATTCTTATGTTTGATCATTTGATTAGAGTTTGGGAAATGGGACGGACAGTTTCATCCGGGGATCCTATTGGTGACGCTTTTGTTCACCGCCAATTAGTAAATATCAGCTGAAATAAATTACTTAAGAAGAAAGTCATTTGAAAAGTTATATATCAAAATATTTTCATGCCCACTTTTCTCTCTTGATCTCATCCTTCTACTCACCATACACACGCACGCACACACACACACACACACACACACACACATATATATATATATATATATATATATATATATATATATATATATATATATATATATATATATAAGTATCACGCCAAGTAAGTACAGCCACTAAATTATAAGGGCTTACAAGGTGTAGTGGAATTAGGAAAAGAAACATTTATAATGAGAATAAAGAATAAAGACCAATCAAGTGGACAATAAACAGCGATTGACATTACATTTAAATTTTTGAAGATTGGTTGGAAAGCATGAAGCTTGGAGGCTGATCCGCATGTGAGAAGTGCGAGATAAGAAACTGTTAGCATAGAACTTACGGCTAAATCTAGTTAGATAAATTGTAAATAATTGAGATCCCGCCACCAGTATAGCATTGCGCTTGAATTCATACAGTCTAGGTATCATAGAGAATAGTTCCTCAGAACAATTACCATGAAAGTATTTATAAAAAAAAAGCCAGAAAGGCAACCTTATGGCGGTTGGCAAGTGACTAAAAGCAAACCGCCAGATCAGGACAAATAATATTACTGGTTAATCTTGAAATCTTGTCAAGGAGCGCTACATAAATAGTAAGGGAAGCGGAGAATATATGGCAGCAAAATTCATAGCAGGGACAAAAGGTAGACTTACAGATATGCAAGATAAATTCCGTAGAGAAAAATTGTGAACCGACTTTCTTAGCAGCTGATCTAGCGATTGACTCAATGTAGCTCTTCCACCTCATGTCAGCTGAGAAAGTTAGGCCGAGAAGGCGAAATGAATCACTTTGGTAGTGCTATTGGAAAACGGAAAGGGGTTTCTTGGATTATTGACGGAGAGAAGTTTTGTTTTGGAGGCGTTAAAAGGCATATATTGTTTCAATTAACGACGTCCTTGAGGTGGTTTGTACATCAGCTGCAATTTTGACTTTGTGCCAAATATATATATAAATATATAGGGAGCGATAGTTAAATTGTCGCAAGTTTATACATTCATTTCGCGCATTCGGGGGGATTCTTTTTTTATTTTGTCGTCAGCACATTATATTAAGGTCATATGGGCAACGTTTGCTAGATAAACAGAGCCATGATGCAGTTCACTCCACCTTCTACTTGGCATTCGCACTGGAAGCACCACTACGAATATTTCAGTTTGCTTGGGTGTCAATCTGAGGACAGTGCACTGGATTCGGAAATGGATGAATTTAATGGTGATTACGAAGGTGTTTGAAGTGACCACTAGGGATGGCGACGTTATGTCTCCATTCATCATCCCACAGGATCTCAAGCACATCACGGACGCCTACATCAAGTTATTTGAGAAGTTAATGCTGATCGGAGTCATGGCGCTGGAAGACCCTATGTCTGCCACCCAACTCGGAGAAACTAGTCATGTTTGTCAGACAATTTCTGCGACCATATCACCCCTTGCATCTGGCCACTAAACTCCTCAGACTCCATCCTTATGATGTGTATGGCGGAGTTGAGGCAGAGATCAACAAAACTACTTGTAACATGAAGGATGTTGTGAAGGCAATGTTTATGGCAGCATTTACCAAATTAAGGAAACTGTCCCTAATAGATGCAAGAGATTCTGTAGGCCGTGGTTTAAATCAATGTCGATTTTTTATTGAAAAAATATCAAGATATTAAAGAATCGTGATCATACACCTATTATTACATGGGATATTGTAGAAATGCTAAGTTTACAATGGCAATGGCAATAGATGTAATTTAGGTCTTGTTGCAAAATGAATTTTCTTAAAAACTTAAATAAGAGCTTATTAAACAAAAAATATGATTTGATGGTTAAATTTAGGAATAAACTTATATATATCAGTCCAAATAGGTTGAATCAGATTATTTTTTTAATTTTTCATAGAATTTCTGAATGTTTTCTTTATGAAAAAGAACCAATAATCTCCCTTTCTGCCTGACATAAAAAAAATGACTATATAAATTCCATTTTTATATGGCAAATGTATATTTTTGAAAATTCAAAAAAAAAAGAAACTGCAATAGTATTATGTTATAAGTGCGCCAACATCGCGGGAACCAGGTAATGTTACTAAAATTTAAATTACATAGGGTCACAGTGTGTGTGTATATATATATATATATATATATATATATATATATATATATATACACACACAGGACAATCTTTCATAGCAACCAAGAAGGAACGCGTCGAAAGTTAGCGTTCTAGCCAATGCAAGAATTTGAAGAATGTTTATTGATAATATTGAGTAAACTCAACGGGATCAGTCATTAAGCCGATGGAAATATTCTGTCTTATCTGTTAAAATCTCTTTCAAAGTTTTTATTTCTAACTCTCATTACATAGAATTAAAATAAATGAGCATTAAGTGTTTTTGCTGTTAGTTTATTATTGCTTAGTAGAGATACAATATTCAGTATCTAGGTTTATGCTACTTATCTGCTGAGTCAACTCAAGAAGCTTTCTAAAAATCGACCGTCTGAATCAGGACGGATCAAATGATGGTTTCTATGGATGCATTTTTGTAGAGGACTTTTTTCCTGTTTCCCGAGTGCGCAGGCCGATCGACGTAATACAGGTTATCGATTATAAATAACGTTTTATGTTATATAGGGATTAATAAATCAAACAAACGGATATAATCAAGTGTATACGCGGGCAAGCAGATAAATAGTCATCAAATTTTTACAAGAGGTGTAAACATAATAGTGCTCGATGTGGTTAGACAGAGCAAAGATATATATTAGTTAGTACATATATATATATATATATATATATATATATATATATATATATATATATATATATATATATATATTGTCCCCACCCAATGTTTCAGTATATTTTGACTTCAGTTTTGGAAAACAATTTTTCTTTTCAATCACTGCCGACGATAATTTTTCTGAAGATGTGTCGCCCGAAAGGCACCTAAAATTTTAATCGTTGCGATACTTTTGTGTCCTTTATTTGTGAATAAAATATGATACCTCTTTTAAAGATCATCCTATCCTCGTGTGGCAGTACTAATCTGGTATATATATCCAATGACGAGGATACTCTTCTAACTGATAAAGAAGCCATACTTTAGCGAAGGAAAGATCATTTTGAAACTCTGCTCAATAGCAACCCAGTCACAGATGATGAAGTTTTGTCCACTGTACCCAACATCCTGAAATTTCTGAATTATACCTGGAAATCTCTATTCAGTAAGTGCAAGATTCTAGCAAACATGTATATTCAGGAAAATCTCCTGGCAAGGATGCTATCCCTGCTTAAATCTGCAAAAATATACAAAGCAGTCAATTTGTTAACTCTTTTCTATGGCTCTGAAACTTGGACACCTTATAGATGGCACTCTAATCAATTAGATGTCTTCCGTTGTAGCTGTCTCCATATAATCTGTGGCTTGACGTTAAAGTGTCAAATGCGGAGCTTTTTGACAAATAAAAGTTAGGTACTATCACAACCATAATAGTGCAATCACAACGGTTTTGGCCGAGCCATGTGGCAAGCATGAATGATGATCCTATACCAATGGTTCTTTTCTATAGGGAACACCATAGTGGTCATAGAAATGTTGGTAGACCTTGGCTCAGGTATGAAATAAACTGAAGAGCAACCTTTCTTGTGTCAACATTCCATTCAAGAAATTTGAAGAGGTGCCTATGAAGAGATCATAGTATTGTTCCAGCTGCTATGCAGGAATAAAGCACCATCAAGCAGTAAGCATCATTCAACTGCATTAAACACGAAAGTGAAATAAAACAGCTAACAATGCTCCTGCTGGACTTTCATACAATACTTTCTCCTGTATTGTTTGTTGTATTTTATGCAATTATTGAGCCGGCCTCAAAAGTCATGCCCGTCATTGTCATTCAGATAATTCGTAGGTTGTATTTGGAACCTCATACGTCGAACTCTACGGTAAAGTTCATCATCATCATCATCATATATATATATATATATATATATATATATATATATATATATATATATATATATATAGGCTTTTGTGTGTGGTAGCAAAAGAATGGTTAAATATAAGAAAAAATAAGTCTTTTAAATGATATGTAGGAATAAATATTTTACGCAAGTAGAAGGTCACAAGACCCGAAACCCGTGTAGCAGAAAATATCGAAAATAACGCATAATACAAAAATCACATTATAACCAAAAACATTTATGGTTCCTCTCTTTTGTCTTCAGAATATACACTTTTCTCTCGTTAGAACAACTATAATCGCTCCCTTATCTATCTCCCTCTCTCTCTCTCTCTCTCTCTCTCTCTCTCTATATATATATATATATATATATATATATATATATATATATATATATATATATATATATATATATATAATTAAAAACAAACACATAGGAAAGCTATAACAATCGAAAAACTGAGAAAAAACACAGAAATAGACAAGAAACATTGGTATTTTAAATCATGTTTTGGTCCGTACTCATGAGTCAGACACATGTATTAAAACCGTGGTTAAATCTATGCGTATGTAGGTTTTGGAAGATTCTCTAATTATATCCTCGAGATACAAAAATATTAGACATAATAATGAAACTCAATAAGGTCGAACCTATCATTGAATTCGCACACGAATTATAAATACACAATTCTCTACTTTTCCTCATCATGTTACTAATAGGCAACAATGAGAAATTACATCTTAAGGTATATCTTAAAACAACAAACAAAAATGAAGTATTCAAATTATATTCCCACCACAACTACAATTAATACTTAGACGAGTCGTAGCATTGTACGTTAGATCCCTTAAGATATGTAGCCTGCAATATTTAAATTAAGAAGAGAAATATTTTGAGAAAACATTCAAAATTCTCTACAACACGCATCTTTTTATCATTAACGCAAACGACCTTACAAAATACACAAAGACAAAAAAACTGACAGCACAAATAACACTTCTAACAAAAGTTACACAACATTCATAAAGCTTCCCTCCAACAGTTTCTCTACTAAAGTCATAAATAAATTAGTCAATCCTATTATTAGCATCGTTACCACCAGCTGCAAGATAATCGGAGATATATTTATGAGGAAAAATAAACCCAACACCAGTTCAAATGCCGGGATGTATTAAATATATTTTTAACAATACAAAAATGTTTATGTGAGAGAACTATCCCACTATCTAAAAGCCCGTATCTATGAACACAAGAGAGACATGTGTTTGGACATTCGATCTAATTCTTTCGTCTTGTATCGAAACGATGCTTGACATAACTTTGATTTCACTGATGCCATCCTAATGAAAAGAACATAATTCTTTCAAGGGATAATAAACTGCAAATGTAATAATAACATTATTACTAACTATAAACACACGCTTAAAACATTATATTACATCGCCATCTTTCTTTGAATCCATTCTTAAAGATTCAGACTGATAGCCATTTAATACAAATAATACATTCTTAAAGAGGCGAGCCATAAACTCGAACCCTGCGCCTCTTCGCTGCTAGGGTTGATCGCACAAGATACAGATAAAAGTACTAAACTATGCTGACACATGCGCACAATTACAAATGCACGTTACCATATGTTGCCCATTTAGACATACATGAATCTTCAAAAACATACACATAGAAGTATTCACGGTTTTAATACACGTGACACGTGATTGACCAGTGGGAACTCATCCAACGGTAATTGAAAATACCAGTGTTATCTGTCTTTGAGTCTGTTTTCTTTCGATCTCTGACGAAGCTTTAATAAATGTTAAGAATGTTAGATTGTTATACATTTCCTATTTGTTCTTTTGTTTTATCATACTGCCGGATTGCGATCCATATTTGATTTTCATTTTTCTTTAACTCATATGTGTATATATATATATATATATATAAAATTATTCTATGGTGAGCTGCGAACAGGGAAGAGAAATGTCGTCAAACATAAGATGCCCTTTAAGGACTGCATCATAGATGCGCTGAAGAAATGCAACATTCCTTGTGAGAACTGGGAAGAATGTGTATTTGATCGTAATAATTGGAATGAGGCTACTCTGAGTGGAAGGTGTCACTTTGAGGAGGCGAAGTGGAAGCACACAAGGCGTACAATGATTTACCTAAAGGCGTCCCCTTTACACTTCCTCTAACCCACACGCACCGCCATCGGACGTTTACATATTGTGGTATGGTGTGTTGGTCGATGGTTGGTCTAAGGAATGACTTCGCATACACGGAGGATGGCAATTGACTATAAAGCCATAGACGTCCAGCAACTGAAATGTGATATTTGCGATAAGACATGCACGTCCAGAAGAGGTTTTTTTGCGACATTCTACATTGCATGCTAAAGTAACACCCGCTCCTGCACCTATTAAGCGCACTGTTTGTGCCAGAATATGTAGGTCACTTGCTGGGCTAAACAGCCACATTCGTTCAGTACGTCAGTAGATATTCTTCAAAAAGAAATTATATGCAGTTAGCTTCAGTCTTCATTTTTCTCTACTTTATTGTTTAATTAATTCCCGATTGTTAATATTTTCAATTTATTAATTACGCATTCACCGGAACCGTTATCGAAATGTATCTCATCTGATGATTTTTTTTAAGTTGAGGAAGGTTACTAAACTTTTTTAAAGATTTACGTATGTACGCTAAGTTAGCTGAAATCGGCTTTTTGGATATTTGTATTTGGAAAAACAAGTTACTTTTACATATCATGAATAAAAGTTCGATAAAGAGAAATACTTTAAATCCAGTTAATATTCTCTTTGTTTGGAAGAAAGAAACTAAATTTGTATGAATTCGATTTGTAGGAGTAAAGTTGCTGACATTAGACATTTGGCACAAAAAAGGACATACTAGCCAATGCTGACTGAGGAAAGCAGTGAGTAACCTATACAACAAGTTTGTAAAAATGGATGGTCGAAAATAAGTGAGAGCGTTAGTAAACCATAAACATTGCCAAGTCCTACAAATGACGGGAAGTTGTGGAAAGACGTGATTGCCTTAGTCCTGAAGGACTCGGTACACTGAAGAAGAAGAGGAAGAAACTTTACGTATACGCTTTACAGAGTTTTGTATTTATAATTAATAATACCTATGCCTCTCAAACAAAGGCGTATGTTACATTTTATATTTCTTCATGTCTTCTCATATGGTTACAATTTTCTTACTTGTTATATAATACTGACTTTAAAAGGAACACCTTGTTGCTTATTTCTAAAATGCTGTATGTCAGCTCTGATATTTACAGTTAAAGACTCGCAATGCCACCTCCACGGGATGAAATCATCTCCTTTCCATTTTTATTTCAATTGTAAGTAGGAAGTCCCACTAATGCAGATTGCTACACATTCGAATAGACTACTGTAGATTCCCGGGTATAGGACTACTTCGTGTAAAGTGCAACCCACGAATATTTTGTGAAAAACCTGATATTTTCATATCTACAGAAAGAAGCTGAGGATACCATAGATCGAAAATATGCGCAAAAACGAGGTTTTGGCAAAAAATGGAAACAAAAAGAAAACTTCTGCTTAACATCAGGAAGAAGCAATCGAAATTTCTTGTGCAAATAATGAGAAAGGGGACCTTGGAGAATCTGATACCCACATGACTGACTGAGGGACAGTGGAAAGCAGCGTGTAACATATTTGATGAGCTTATGGAAATGAGTGGGAGAACAGAGTTTCGGAAAGATAATAATAAGAATAAACTTATTAAGAGCTACAAAGGACAAGAAGATGGGGAGGGCAAATTTTTCAACGTTGGGAAGAGGAACCTCGTGTATAATGCGGCATCAACTTCTGAGAAATAATCGTGGATCTATCATAAAGAAATATTGCAGTATCGGGAATTATCCTGGACATATTTTATATCAAATAAATGGATTTCATTCTCCTTTCTAAAAACCTACCTAGACATATTGAGCAAAAAACACTTACTGCAAAATATCTAATAAAAATGTTTAGATACTGTACCCTTGTTTTCGTTTATGCATGAATATTAACCCTGCAGAAAATATTACCTGCACCCGTTCACCGAATATGCATGATTTTAACCTCCTGAAAACTACCTGTGTATTTTTCGACCCCAAATTATTTGCGTAAAATATCTGAGCATAAAACCTCGGACAGCACTCGAGTATATATGTAGATGGATTATGCTTATCGAACCAGTTATCTCCCTTTGTTTACTGTAGGTTTTTTTTTTCTTCAGTTTTCAATTTCATTTCAGATTCGAAGATATTATCGTACTTAGCTAGTCTCCAGACTTCCATTCTTCACATCCGTAGTAAATAGAACCTAAAAGCAATCATTTTTAGTCATAATTCATAAGAGCAGATAGGACCGAACATTAATATTTTGGCAAAAAGTTTTGTTTAAATATCGCAGGTTTATGTCTGTCAGTATATTTATTTTACTACATTTGCCCATGCATTTCTTACTCTCTCGTTTTTTTCTTAAAGTCATCTGTATGAACATTACTCGTTAATATCAATTGCTTAATTTTTCTGATGGATAACCTATGCTAAAATTATCGTCTTTCCCCTTAAGAAAGGTGTAGTCAAGGAGGCAATCGTTATTTTCAATCTGCCTGTATACCTTGAGTTTATATGATATAACGTTTGCACGCTCCATGAAATGGAATTGGGGAAATATATTAAAAATTCGCCTGTAGCTCTTTCTGTTCATTTCGTCATCAAACCAAAAGAAACGCCCCCAAATTTTATTTTTATCGATGTTATTCCCTTTCGTTGGATATCTTTATAAGATCCTTAACATTAAAATGTCACAAGGTGTCAATATCTACAAAAAAATAAATGTTTGTAGTTTGGCATATTTAGAAAAACACTTCCTTTTACATGCCATATTTATTGCTTGATCATCCACATTCAAATAGTGATATATTTTTCTTAGAATATTTACCCATTCACCGGAACCGTTATCGAAATTTATCTCAGCTGATGATTTTTTTTAAGTTGAGGAAGGTTACTACACTTTTTTAAGATTTACGTATGTACGCTAAGTTAGAGAAATCGGCTTTTTGGATATTTGTATTTGGAAAAACAAGTTACTTCCACATATCATGAATAAAAGTTCGATAAAGAGAGATACTTTAAATCCAGTTAATATTCTCTTTGTTTGGAAGAAAGAAACTAAATTTGTATGAATTCGATTTGTAGGAGTAAAGTTGCTGACATTAGACATTTGGCACAAAAAAGGACATACTAGCCAATGCTGACTGAAGAAAGCAGTGAATAACCTATACAACAAGTTTGTAAAAATGGATGGTCGAAAATAAGTGAGAGCGTTAGTAAACCATAAACATTGCCAAGTCCTACAACTGACGGGAAGTTGTGGAAAGACGTGATTGCCTTAGTTATGAAGGAGTCGGTACACTGACGAAGAAGAGGAAGAAACTTTTCGTATACGCTTTACAGAGTTTTGTATTTATAATTAATAATACCTATGCCTCTCAAACAAAGGCGTATGTTACATTTTATATTTCTTCATGTCTTCTCATATGATTACAATTTTCTTACTTGTTATATAATACTGACTTTAAAAGGAACACCTTGTTGCTTATTTCTAAAATGCTGTATGTCAGCTCTGATATTTACAGTTAAAGACTCGCAATGCCACCTCCACGGGATGAAATCATCTCCTTTCCATTTTTATTTCAATTGTAAGTAGGAAGTCCCACTAATGCAGATTGCTACACTTTCGAATAGACTACCTTCTGGATGCTTCCCTGAGCACTACGAACTTAAACACTTCAGCTTAAGAGTTAATCGTTACCCACCAACCTTATTATTATAATCATTCTACTATTACAGCCATATCACACGGTTCATCAGTAACCATTCCATCTGAGCTTTCCTGGAGACTTGTATTGTGTGAAAATTAATAAAAAATAAATAAAGTAGACGAAAGTCCATACAATAATCAAAGCAATAAATAAATCGGCCTTTGAAAGAATATCAGAATATTAGCAAAATGGGTGCAGATTCGAACGACAATTTTATTGAACTTCATATAAATGCAAACAGTGTAAATACGTGCCAATGTGTTTAAATTTCAAATGAAAAATCTTTTCGCCATGGATCAAAATATTTTGTGGATCTTGAAGTCCGAAATGGTTTCCTTAATCAAAGCAAGGAATGTGTTAAATTTATTTACTTTTGATATCCTGGTCGAGCGAGTTCGAAAGCTATTTGAAAATTTCTTTAAAAAAAAACGAAAATTAATAGATGAAGCTGTTTATATTTTCAGAAAATTTGCCTAGCAATATTTATATGTAGCATGCAATAAGGATATTACATTAATTGATTTTATAAACGTAAGAAAATTTCGTTAGAATCAAAGAAAAAACTGCTAAATTTCAATTCCAAATCACTTCCCCTATATGAACATGAATGCAGGACGATGAACAAATAGAAAGAAAATCAGTAAACAATGTTTAAACAATAATGTATAAATGATATAAAATTACAAGCTTGTTTCTTCATTATATAAAGTATGTAAACTTTCGCTCAAATGATCTCAGAAAAGGCATGCATCTATTTTATTTTCCCAAAATGTGGGTTGAATAGGAAAAGAGACTAGTCTTATAAGCTTTTACTGGCAGCTAATCTCGGAAATGTGTTACAGTGAATTCATAATTTTGAAAACGGCAACGAGAAATATATCTGTTATATTACTCAACAAGTTATTTGAATACACAGATTATAAAATCGAAATCTGTCAATAGCCACGATCTCTGGCGTCAAGAAAGGAGACAGTATTAAAATAGTTACGGACGAGAGAATGTATAGGCATAGGAAGATTGTCGAAGAAGCAAGTTTGTTCAAACATGTCGGGGTTGCTTTTTGACGATACTTTTAATACTCGTATTATTATTGCGAAAAGAAATTCTTTAACGTTTTCATAGTTTTGTAGGATTGGATATAAGCAAATGTATGTCCACCATAATTCAAAATAATAGCATGACTACAGTGCAGTGCCAGACAATAAGGTCAGTTTATTTATTCTTTCAAGTATTGTCATTAACTATACTGGCCATTCTCGTTCTTCTGTGAGACTACCCACCTCTGCAACTCGTTGCACAAAGATATAGACCCCACGTCGTAGAATTTCTGTGCGGCGGATAGAGCGAGAGGCAGGCTCACAGGCAAAAGAAAAACACAACTACAAACTTGGGTAGGACGAAAAGAGGAGAGAAGCCGTGTGACCTTTTTGTGGATGATAACTCTGGGCTGATTCTCGGCTGGCGAAAAAAAAATATATATCTTAACTAACAATGTCTGGCTGCTAATGGGTCTCTCTTCGATGTTACGTGCTCCGGCCTAAATCAACCTTCCTCGAACCTAAACTAAGTCTAACTAACTAACTGCCGTGACCCAAAGCGCTCCCGTATATATGCAGAATCCTCTTTCATCATTTCCGGACAAGGGACACCCACGAATAAACCCATAACTTTTTCATGACCATTTCTCTCTTTGAAGAAAGTGGACATAAAAATATTTCTTAGCCTAGCTGACTCCGATTCAGGGACATTCAGACCCTTTTAAGTTTTGACCAGATCCGGTCTTTTTCCTATCTTCGTATTTTGACAAGTACTTAACACTTATCTACCCTTTTGGCCATATGTCCAAAACATGGTTTTATCTAGATTCCTAATCTAGTCATTGGGTCTTGAAGTTTGATACCCAGGTCAAATCTAACTAATCTTCTCGCACATATGTGTGCGCGCGCACGCACACACAGATGTGGGGGTGTATATATATACGCACACACAGATGTGCGGGCGCACACATACACACGCGTGCGCATATATCCAACTCATAGTGTCACACTTCTGCTTACATCAAATTCATTCTTTCAATAAACATTTATTCATCTATTGTAAATAAATTCATCTGATTCTCCCAAAATAAAAAATCTACATAACAACAGTTTATATTCTATGTATGTCCAAAAGAGAAGACATCTGTTGGATTTGTAAAGATGTTATCGTCTATTGCTAAAAAATAGTAATAAAGATGTCTAAGGATTCTCACTAATAAATTTCAAATTGGAGCAATCATCATTTCTTGTAAAATCAGAAGATTCCCTTGCCAAATTTTAAACAAAACAGTCTTCTGACTTTTACACCAATTTACTCGATTTTTCTGTTTATCTAAATCTGCAGTCACTGTTTGGCGGTTAATTTAGCAATGCAGCAGCATATACGGAAAATAAACCAGATGTATACTAATTACAGGAAACGACACCTTTCGAAGTCAAACGGAAATGTTCCTGTCAGGTTCAATGGTATTTTCTTTTTTTTTTCATTGATGAATTGGAGATATCAAAAAAATCTATATTCTACTTAAGTTATTAACTTGTTCGTATGATAGCGGAATTACTTTGTAAAACCTTACAAATATTGAAGCTCATAGTCACTTATTAGACAAAGAATTTCTCTGTGCCTCTCGACTTAAATTGAACCTCGTTTCTCTTCTCCTACCCGCCCGTC
This sequence comes from Acanthosepion esculentum, assembly GCA_964036315.1. NCBI lineage: Eukaryota > Metazoa > Mollusca > Cephalopoda > Sepiida > Sepiidae > Acanthosepion > Acanthosepion esculentum. The sequence continues at coordinate 69,017,842 of OZ038490.1, forward strand.
AATAAGGTAGTTTCCCAGGTTAAAGGAAACACATGAACGGTTGCTTTTGCAAGACTTTCGTTATGTACGCCAGCAGATACGAAGTTCACATATTTTAACGTGAACATAGAATCGTCAGACAGAATATTCGAGAAAGATCTAACGGCGCTCTTTACCACCTTGAGAAACTGTCTTTGTGATCATGATGTTCAAAAATAATTACGAAAATACGTATGCTGAGAGCTATGATTACCCCCGTCCCTAAGGGACATTTTATTAAAATATATTTTGAAAAGATACATCTGGGACTCGTTACATCAACTTAATACATTGGATACGTTTGTTTTTATAATCACTTCTTTCTTTAACATCAATTCTCAAGACATGTTTAAAGATAGGTGATAAGTGTATTTGTTTTATTTGAGCGAAATACTCATTGGATCAATGCTTCTTTTCATCCTGTTAGATTTGATAATTCTGAATGCAATCAATGTAATCGGAGAAATTATATTTTTTGTTTATCGGTTTTCTTTAATGCAAAACGAACATAGATAGAATGGTCTACTTAAATTTTATGAGAATTTCGGTGGTGGTTAGTGATATGTTCTTTAATCTAAAATTCAAGTATTTTTTTTTTCAATCAGTTTTATCCAAGCTGAAGTGCGGAATATATATCTTGCTCATACAGCTATCTGTTGTAATGTAATTGCATGCGTATTATATCGACTGGGTAGGAAGTCCGACTAGAATATTCATCGGCTGAATAGCTGAAAGAGCAACAGTTATGTTCTGTAAACTTTATTTTACTCTACCAACTGGTATCTCTACTTTCATTTATAGCATAGTCAACATATAAACTTTTCAGGTAACTCATTTAATGTGCTTCTCAACTAGAACTCATGAAGGTTTCAGTACACACAGATACGCACTCATATAATGTTTGAGCGTTAATATGACGTCAGCTTGGTGAGTTGATATAGGTTCCAATTCGTAAACAGACACATAAAATCCTTGAAGACGAATGTATCAACATTCGAAAGTACTCGGATAAAGTACTTAATTCTGAAATTTGAAAAATTAAATAGAAAATTAGTCAGAATTTGTCCATATTATTTAACCAAACATGGTTCATATATATATATATATATATATATATATATATATATATATATATATATATATATATATATATATATACACGAGGGTCATTCAATAAATAAGGTGAATGTTTCGGTATAAGGACTTCTAATAAAGATAGAAGCTTACTTTTTTTAAATTTTTCAACGTAGTCGCCCAGCACTATCACACACTTTTCCCATCTGTGCAGCGCAATCTTCCGTATTCCCTCAGCGTAAAAATCTTTGGACTGTCGCACACAACACTTTTGACTTCATTGTCACTTTTAAACTTCGTGCCTCTCGTGAACGCTTTCAAGGGACCAAACAGGTGAAAGTCTGAAGGGGCAAGGTCTGGGCTGTAAGGGGGATGAGGGAGCCGTTCCCAGCCCAGCTCGTTCATGGGCTGCACCGTTTGGTCTTGTGTGTGAGGCCTTGCGTTGTCATGATGCAAGGTGACTCCTTCTGACTGATGACCCCTGCGTTTGTCCCAACAGATAAGCTCAGTCCTTGCAATGTCATCTACTATGACCCTTCTGTCAGACTGAATGAGGTCATTGACTGATTCGATCACCTCAGGAGACCTCAATTCTGTAGGCCTCCCACGCCAAGCTTCATCCTCAACACTGCTCCGTGATTCTTTAAACAATTTAGCGCACTTGTAGACATTTTTTCGGCTGAAACATGTGGCACCATACACAGTTGACACTCTCCTATGAATTTCAATTGGTTTGCACCCTTCAGCAACCAAAACCTTGATAACTGACCGCTGTTTAATCCTGGAGCATGCTTCTTGGTCGGCCATCTTTGTTAATCGCCAAAACTCTCAAAGTTTTTTTTTAATCTACAAAAGAAATTAATTCCATGTGAAAAAGAAGTAAAACAAAAAAATTAAATGAGTAAGTTTCTATCTGTATTAGAAGACCTTATACCGAAGGATTCACCTTATTTATTGAATAAACTTCGTATATATATATATATATATATATATATATATATATATATATATATATATATATATATATTTGTTAAAAAAGAAAGAGCAGATTTCGAAATTTGAATAAAAACAAATGAGAGACAGAAATACATACAACACTTTAGTAGAGAGTAAAAGGTTCAAAGTAATTTAAATAATCGATTATGTTTTTCAATCTTGTTTAAATGATTCTTCTTGTCTTTCAGATTGTGCCTAAATTTAAATTGCTATAAATTGTGACTGCACAAGAAAAACCGTTTTGTGTACTGCGATTTGTGAAGTTAAACCGTAAAATAATAAACTTTGAATCTTTTCCTATCCATGTGTTGAATATCCTTCTGGTTCTGAACATTTGTTTTTTCTTAAATTTTTGAATTCTGCTATTTCTTTTTTTGAATAACACTAGAAAACAATTCACTGTTAATAACTCATTCTCGAATTGAGCCTTTATTCTGTTGGGATAGTAAACCGAAACGTGCATCTACTATTCATTATGAATATACATAATATCCAACGTCGATATCACGATTCTTAGGCACCTGAATATTACAAGAAAATTCATGAAACTCCAAGTCGTTCTATCGCCGTTTCATATTATGTATATTCACTTATATATATATATATATATATATATATATATATATATATATATATATATATATATATATATATATAGGTAACTATACTCGTGTCGAAAAACCTTCGAACTCTTGATTTAACAATAGCCAAATCAATCACGAAGGGAAAAAAAGGTTTTAAAAAAGAAAGAGCCAGGAACATGAAAGTCTGTCGAAAATAATCGCACATATACAGGTTCATGGCCCAAAGAAAAAACCCCGATACGAGTAAACAACTAACTAAAGAGGTCAATACAAACGTAGAGCAAACCTAGTCAAACCTAATGAGCCAGACAAACCTACCAAGGTTTCACTTAGGCAGATCGTCAGGGTCGGCTGGCTAAAGAGGCAACAGTGAAACGGCGTATATATAGACGACAACCAAGACAACACCACGTGACCAAGGAACAGAAAAGAAAACGAAAGAAAAAAGACAGAGAAAAAGAAAATCAACACCGGTGGGGTATAGGTTTATTCAACTAACTAAAAGGAGAGGGGATATTTAAGAAAACACAAACAATAATGACAACGCTACAATCGGGAGAGAGGCGTATTTCAGTAACCAAGCATTTCTGTGTCTACATTTGTTAAGAATCTCGGTTTTAGAATTTAGTAGATCATCAGGTTTATTATATAATGCTATAGCTAATTTTTCCTCGGTGCATAGCTTACAGAATTTATGGCCCGCTTTATATTTGGTCCATCTTTTTAATATTTCCCATTTCAGGATGGGGTCCTTGCTACCTTGTCTGATTTTCCATATATAGCTAGATAATGTAGTGCTATGTTTAGTCTTTTAATTTTTGAAACTACTCATGTGATTATAATATCTTTTTTTTAAATTATCCTGAGTAGCTCCTACATATACTTTAGGGTTTATGTCGTCTATATCCTTGTAAATTTTTCGCCTGATAGACCACGCATTCTTGTTGACATTTACCCTGTAGGGGACAGATATTTTTATTCCTACAATTGCAACTGGGGAAATTAATGCCTGGATTGTCCCTAGTCTTTTTCTTATTAAGTCCACTAATTAAAGTCTCTACATTAGGCATGCAGCAATAACTAATTAATATATATATATATATATATATATATATATATATATATATAACTTCTCATCAAACCAATGAAAACCATTTCTTTCCATCAGGTTGAAAACATTTCCACACTCACGCAGGCATGTACTTGCATATATTCTTTAATATATACTTCCGACATGGGCTATTATGGCTCTCCACAACCTCATGTCTCCTGTGGCCCTTAGCAGTAGTTCGCCCTTTGTCAATTCTCCTGCCTCGACCTCCATTCACGCATGCTCCTCAGTTAGGTGCCTCGCTGACTTATCCTATCTCTTAATATGCCCTGTGAGGATTACCATTTTCAAGACCTCCTTCCACATTGTGTCTAATACATTTCAACTCTCTCTTTCTGAGGATAGGTGCTCTGCATCCACTGCAATATAAGAGGATTGATATCACATTGCAATCAACGGCCCTTTTCTTTGTTTCTAAACAACCTTTTCTCATTCAGAGTACTTTTCTTAAGTTTTTGTAATGCATCTTTCGCTAATCCAGTGCGTGTACGGTGTTGCATTTCCCATATTTTCTGTAAACACCAGATATTTAAAATTCAGTGCTTATTTGATAATGACATCTCCAATATGCAGTCGCCTTTTAGAGTTTTCTCTTGATTAACATACCATCTGTTTTCTTGCAATTGATAGTCTTTTTATCTTACTTTCCTTTATTACATTGTCTAGGAGATTAGGTAGAAGTTCCTTCATTGTTTCCTGTTTGGGATTAGGTTTCTGATTCCTTCTAAATTTACTTAATCACTGTACTCTGACATATTGTTCGCTAATTAAATCTTGACTTCTACAAGTCTAGAATTAACTGTCTATATTTCCTTTTATCTTGCTCTTTCTTACGCTAATTCTCCAAACATTCTTGAGGCTTATATTGGTTGAATATTAGTAACATACAAACATATATATATATATACATATATATATATATATATATATATATGATAGAAATTATTAGGAGGATTTGATAAGTATAATTAAGTAATTCATCGAGTCTGAAACCTAAGAAAGCACTGGACTATATTTGGGACTCATCCATCAATCCGAGAATTGAAACCCTGACAGTTAGGTTGTCAAGCGAACACCCTACCAACTGTTCTACGGGCCTCGATGACGAAGAGGTAGCAAATCAGACTCAATATAGCGCCGCTCGCTCAAAAACTTCTATGGTGAAACTCAACTGAGATTCTCTCTAAACATAAGACTGTGTCCCCTGGAGCCACGACTACTATCACCAAGCCGCGCCAACTGGAACATTAGAAGCCGGTTCAAGCAATGATATATAAATGATAGAAATTCTCGGTAGTAGATGCGCACTGCTGATGAGTCCCAAATATAGGACGAAACGGCCGTCCAGTGTTTTCTGCATTCTGTTGAGGTTTCAGACTCGATGAATTACTTAATTATATATATATATAAATATATATATATATATATATATATATATATATATATATATATATATATATATATATATATATATATATTATTGTGTCAGTCATCAGGACGTTGGCATCTTCGTCTCGACCACAGATAATAAATCATGCTCGGGTCTGTTGATCTCTTGCAGTAGAGTTTGAATATATATGGACGGAAGACGCCCCCTCTTTCTCACGCCTCTTTCATTATTTTTTTTATATGTGTAGCTACTCAATTCATTTGTTCTCAATAAAATGTCTGTATTGTTCTAACATGCTTTTCAAATAGATCCCTGTCCCGTAACTTTTGCGTAACCTATAATGCATTAGTTTACTGCTCTCTCTCTTTCTTTCTGGTATCATTGTAATCATATATATCCCATTTCGTCTTTCACTGTCGTTGAAAAAAAAACTACATTTCTCATCCTATTTCCGGTCTAATTCTGCTGCGCTTACTATTCATCAAGATTCGAATTATTTGCTTACTTATATGGTGCACTCACTTATATGGTGCACTCAGCTGATTATATGACAGAGCTCGCATTTATTGCACCTACGAATTTACTACGAAACGGGGAGCTGATTTCGAAATCCAGTCTTATGCATTGTATTCCGATACGTGCCGATGCCATTAGGAAAGTTATAAATTCATCTCCTTTCTCCACATATCGGATAAAGAGTCGGACATTTATCTGGTAAAATAATTTGAATTCTATTAAAATTTTAATTTAATATTCAATCGCCCTCCAAAAACATTATTTTGACAATACAAATGAACTCTTGGATGTAAGTAACCTACTAAGGGTTGACAAACCGTAAAAGCCACACATCAGTATATTGAAAATGTTTGTGTAGTGTGTGTGTATTTTTTTATTTTCTAAATTTTGTAATGTTGAAAATGATTTAGAATTATTTTTTGTAAATCCCATATTATTTCTTAAAGAATACCGAGTTATAGACAAAAGAAAATCGACATTCTATCTTCAAGAACGTGCGCGTTTCCTGTTTTCTCCGCTTTCAACTTTCTCGGTTTGTTTTTTTTTTCTTTTTTAGATCTTCCGCATTCCATTATCGTTTAGTTATTTACTTTTCAAAGCTCGTTCATAAGCATTCAACTTATTTGCCTTCAGCTTTTAAATCTAACTCGGTATCAACTAGAACCAATCATTCTCCGCAAATAACTTAACGGAAAAATGCGCACTGTTCTTGCAGCCTCTCAAAAATAATTCTACTGCGCAGAGATTTCTTAATCCAAATAAGGTTTTAAGAAAAATGTAAAATAAATAAAAGCTCTACGCCGGCAGATAATAACTTCACAGGTTTTAACGTAAACAGTTATATGGAATAAGTGATATGACGAAAAGATCTACCTGCGCCTTGAGAAAAAGCGTTCGTGATCATTATATGTAGAAATAATAAAGAACAGAAATATGCTGAAAACTAAGATATCCTACGCCCTCAAGGTCATGGTATTTAAAATATATTTTGGAAAGATACATCTGGGACTATCAATCTCATGCATTGAACTCCAAAAAATTATTAATTTTCCTGCATACATTTGATTATGTTTTGTAAGTATCTATTCACGATTTTTATCCATTAAGGAAAGTATTTAATAGGAGCAGAATTACACGCACCTTGCTGCGTGTCACACATTTGTTTTGTAAGAAAATGATGATTGATTTTAAATCACTGTTATAATTTGTGGAAAAAATGATACATTTCATTATTATCTAATTATCTTGACGATATGACTTCCATCTTTTTCTTTCTCCTTCTATATATTGAATAGAAGTCATTCTCTTGTTCAAATTTAAATTTAATTGAAATCAAAGGGGAAAAAAATCAGTAGGAGGCTTGTGTCTAAAACAGCTTGATCTCACCCCTTTTACATGTATTTGATGTAATACTTGATTAAATTAACTGATGAGGAGTTTTCAAATTGATATGACAGATGAATTGTCGCAACAAATATGTAGTGTAAGGCACTACGCCGATTGGTGAATTTTTGCTCAGTTTGACATCCACATTGTCTCATTTTGATCTTGCCATTTTGACCTCCATCTTCTGGTTTTCTCCTTGTATATTTTGGAAAGGCGTCATTACCTTGTTCAAATTTAAATAAAACTTATATAAAAAGCGAAAAAATCATCGCGGTGTTGTGCCCCAGGGACCCCTTTTGATCAAAATGAAATATACTTATATAAGTTCCCTGGGTAATGTAGTTTCAGAATATATGTTGTTATGGGGTCTATCTCCAAAACCCCAGGAGGAATTCGGTAACAAACAAACAAACAAACACACAGAGTCTACAACTTTATATATATAGATTATCAGAAATATATTAGATCAGAAGGAATATAATTCAAAGAAATTATTTATATATTAGTACATATTTATTCAACTGCATATGTATCATTCTGTCCACCGCATTTCACCGTCTTTGAGACAGCTTCATAATTACAGCCAGCCAAGTATTGGCATCTATCTGGTTTAAATGTTTTTTTACAGACTTCCAGTTCATTGAAGCTCTTCCCACTAACAGAATTTTAAAAGGATCAAAGTAAGTAACTATCTGGGGGTGTGCGTTCATGTGAGTACGTTGGATATAACGGCATATATCATTTAAGCTATAAAATTTTCTGTAGGGTTTGCAAAGTGTCGTGATGTCTGTAATTATGCTGATGGATGGTACCACCCTGACGATTGGCCAATTTGCGAACGTATTCCAATGATTGCTGCCTTTAATCGATCTAATTCGGAAGAATATGTCTCTGAATTCAACGTCTGATATTGCGGAATAACCTCGTAATGTACACTTCAATCGCAGTCCAACCAATTACACAACAATACCTTCGCATGAAGATCGGATTTGGAGTAGTTTACGGTTGTTCTTTCGTTTTCCCCAGCAAAGTTGGAACTTTATATTGTTGTAAACTATGCATTTTTCCATCGTTTCATTTAAAATGTGTTATGGTCCAATATCCTTGCACCACTGTTATAGGTCCAAGGTTAGAACCAAGAACGAACAACACGAACACAAGAGTAGGAATAACTAAGATATATTAAACAAAATAATAATACAAGAAGTTGAAGGTGTTAGTATGACTGTCAGTCTGGTTTGGAGTGAACTATATTTGGCTCGACTCGTTCCGTCTCTTCTATCGTCTCTCTTGAGAGGCGCAGTCTTTATAGTGTCAGGTAGAGTTCATTGTCGTTACAGGTAAGATCTCATAACAAAAAGGAAACTGAACATAGAATAATCTGCGCTATAGATATTTCCACCAACAGTACAAACGCTACAAAACCAACATATTAAGCTGTAAACACGAGTCATGATCTTAAATAGATTTGTCAGATCAGGATTTTCATATAGATGCAATGCGTAAGCGCTAAAAACACGTTTAGACATATCTGGACCCTAAGCTGTATACAAACGCTTTCTAAGGTCAGTGATTGAAAATGGCTTTGGTCGAGTGCAGCTCGTATGTCTTGGCGAAGGCCATCCTTCTTCGAAACGTGTGGACCGGCGCTACAGAATCACAAACATAGAACTGTTTCCAAATAAAAGAAACCACATCACTTGAGGACTTTCAATAACAGTAAGAGCTAAAATAGATATTACATGTAGAGAAAATATTATCATCTGAGGTTCTACGCTACTTCAAATAAAATGTTAGGAAGAAAAAACGCCCATCAGTACTGGAAAGAGGGATAACATCTACTGGAATTGAGATATCTATTTTCATTTGAAAGAAAATCGGAAGTAAAAATTAATTTTTAAAAATGTTTCTAAATTTCAAACGTTCAGAAATTAAAAAATAAGTTCCATTTAATTTTAAGTCAACGAATAAAACTGCATGTATTTCGCACAAATATTATGAATAAAGCAAAAGTTACTGCGCAGAGGTATTCAGAAAGCTACATGAGTAATAATACAAAATTGCCTTGGTACTTGTTAAATATTAAAATAAATTTGTAGGGTATTTAAACAGTTCACTGTAATAAGAGTGGCGATATTAAACTTTCATTTCACAATTTAACCATTGATAAATGATTGATTGGTTCATTCATTTGTACATCTTATCAGTCTCTGTCTATGTCTCTGAGATGAGGTATTATTATATTATTTACATTATTCGGACTGTTATCCTCATCTACATTTCCATATTCACTGGATAAAGACGTTTGTTAGATCCAGTGACTAGATGCAAAGTGGAAAAAGGCGTTGATTACATCCAAAGATCAAACACCATAGAGTTATGTGTTCAATACCAGACCACATCAGTGGTGAACCAAGCTTGGAAAATTGGGTTAAAGGAAAATAACTGAAACACCCAAAAGAGGCATGGCAAGTAGAATTAGATCAATCTACCCTAGTGGGCGAAATAAAGGGCCCTGTTCGAAATTCCAATCATCTGAAGAAGGTTGGAGCGTACAACGACCGAAATGTGAATGTCAAAGAAGATGAGGAAAACAGTCCGAATAATGAAAATAATGTAAATACCGTATCAGTCCTTTGAAGGTTATTTGAAGATATATGTTTTTAGACTGTAAGATTTTTTTATAATAATGGTTTCGTGATAGAAGTCTTACTAATTAATCCATAGTTGGTGGTATAAGAGGTAGATTCATATTTTTCCCAATGTTATTTATGCGTGACTGATTATAACGAAAACAACGGGAACTGGAACTCAGCTCTCCGATTAGCAATTCCGAGCCATTATCATTTAAACCATCCACACATCCAAGCTTACAGCATCTGGTGTTCCTAAGCGCTCTCACGTCAAGGTACAGACCTGGCAACGTGGTCATGATTACCTTCGGTGATCGTACGGGAACTGCTGCTTCAGCGTCCCTTTATAAATTAAACTAACACATACAACTATTTAATTACGATCTTCTTCTTTTTTAAATTATATAATACTATTTGTATTTTTATGTATCATGTGATTGTAATTCAGCCAAATATTATGTGTATGACCTTAAACCCTTTTATTTATTTGATTGAAGTATCCAATAATCTACTTGACTAATCATTGAAATTCTATTTTTCACTCTCGATATATGAATGGAAAACATTTTTGTAGAACATTTAAACAACATATTCCTAGCGGAAGCTTAAACGCAGTCTTGCTCAACGTTAGAGAAGTCAAGTCTGAAGCCAGACAAGAGAGTGAATATTCAAACACTCGTATCGAAATCTCAACATGCGCTGTTGTAGAATGAAGGGAAAAGGTGACGCCATTTGCTTTGCTTCGCAAAGAATACAAACAAGACACACAACATGGGTATCCGACATGAAGCTGCAGCCTATATAGCAGGAAAGGAACCAACGGACCATCATGCAAATTGATTTTCGTTGATAGGTTTTTAATGCCTTCCTCCCCCTTTTACCACTACTAATTGTATCGATTAAGGTCAGAATGCCCCGACCTGAAACGAGCGGTATTACGCCGTGTTGGTTGCAGGGAACCAATGTAAATTCTCAGAGACAACGTATAATATCTCGAGCTGGAGATCGTACAGACGAGAATAAATTCATCTAGGCAGAAGCAGAAAAAACAAACAACTCACATGCGAGTCTCGTTAGGAAAGGAAAATAATTTCATCCGAATTTTTCCGGTCTTTTTGTTAGAATTAATTTACCGCTTTAATTTTTTTTTTTTGAGAAGAAAATTTATTTCTCTATTCGCATGAATTCCAACTTGATTTTTTTTCTCCTTTAGCTTCCTTGATTAAAATGCGCACATGTGCCAAGATGGATATTGTTTTATTTCAGAGGAAATGGCACATTTTTGTTGTTTGAGATATATAATTGTATACACGCATGCGCAATCATCCATCATCCTTTCAACGTCCATCTTTGCAAAAATCAACAACGTCCATTATTTTAATCCTTATACTTGTTATGCACCTGCGTCCAAAAAAAGTTAATGTTCATTTTGAAAATATATAAAAGAAAGATTCTTAAACGAGATAGGCATTTCATTAAAAAAACTGGCCAAAAAATTAATATTTTTATTTTCTTATACTCGAGAAGAGATAATTCCATCATCGTCAACGAGATGAAAATTGATTATCAGTTTGTCAATAATCTATTTCTAAACGGAACTATCGATCACAGAACAAGACAGTCTCGCTTATCACTGCAAACATTACGTTTTATAAATTTAATCAGTTAAATGAAACATAAATAGGTACCTGTTAGAAAACTGATCAGTTACATATTCCGACAATTAAAAGAGAAGTTATTGGTCACATTAAAGAATACGTTGGTTTTGATATTTTATAGAAGACCAGACGCTGTCGTCCTTATTCTACTGCTAGAGGCGTCTTGAAGATTCCACTGACACCTGAGGCTGAGACATCTGATGCCTGAATTGTTTGATGATACACTACGAATAAAGCGATAACGTTCGGGTTGTGTGAAAACACACAAACACACACACACACACACATACACACACACACACACACACACACACACACATATATATATATATATATATATATATATATATATATATATATATATATATATATATATATATATATATATATATATACACATAACTACGTATGTATATATGTGTGTGCGTGTGAATCTAAATTTCGCTTTAGGCGTGAAACTGATAGTCACAATATTGTATTGATTCTTCGCCCCACATTGTCTATATTTACATAAACGCTCTAATTTTGATACTGAATATTCCTCCCTTATAGGTACGCCAAATTTTAAATAATATACAAAAAATTAGTAAACAAAAATCTTTAAAAAATTTTTAAACATCATTCAATATTAAGCCACGTAAAATCTACAAAAGTAAGCAAAGATTTGGTGCTTATTGTGCTTCCAAGTAAGTTGGAAAGATACAAAATATCGTTCTCATCCTTTTTTCACACACACACACACACATATCTTCATACAAACATGTTTCATTTAATAATATAGATAAATTTAGTCTACTTAATTTAATACTGAGTCGTTTCCGCCTTCTAATCCGTTTCTTGATGTTAATATGAAATTTATCAAAGCAGGCGGCGTAGTTTAGCACAAGAATGGGTAAGTCGTTGATTTGGGATGCGACCTGTGCTGATACATTCTCGGCTGGTAATTTGATCAGGTCCGCGGTTGAGCCGGGGTTCGTCGCCCGAGACGCAGAGATAAAAAAGAATAGCTAAATATTCTTCTCTTGCTGATAGATTTTTTTTTACTCCTGTGGCAGTGGAGACTTCAGGGGTTATTGACCCTCGTTCGATGGTGTTCTTTCGGAGGATTGGCGCGATTGCGTCTCGGTTAAGGAACGAGCCTCGCGAAACGGAGTGGTTCTTGCAGCGTGTCTCACTGGCAACGGTTCGAGGTAATGCTTTCTCCATCATAGCGGCTGGCAGAGGATAGAAAAGAAAATTTGTTTATAGTTACGTTGTTCTAAAATTGTCATCATTGGCCGACTGAACTTGCTTTGTTTCAATTATTGTTTCCCTTAGATTGAACTTACCATTTCTTTTTATACTATAATGTATTTCAGTGTTATCCAATAAATTGTTTATCACAAGTACTTTCGATTCAATGATAAAATACAAATATATTGTAACTCGATAAAATTTGATTGCGTTCGATTGCGCTCTTTAATTATTTTAATTTTTAAAATTTATCCGTTGTAACTATGGAATGTTTTGCATATCAAGCGTTTCAATATAAGAAAGCTGACTTACAATTGGTAGAAATGTTATATAGAATTAAATATTATACTTATTTTAATATGTTGTTGCTACATTCTTAATAAATTTTCTTGCGTGTTGGTTGGTTGAATTTGATATAGCGGACCTCGAGAATTTGAAGGTGTTCTATATTATTTTCGTGGAGTAGTATATTGGTGTTGTCAACATGTGCTATGCTGTATTATCCCGATGACCTACACTTCATTTGTCAGAAACAAACGCTATTGTTCAACTTCAAAAAACACATTCCTGTCCACCTTCACAATAAGTAGACACAATAAGTGTATATTATTCAAGGAAACACAGGTAAATTGTCGCTATTAATTTAACTGCGCGTTTTTTATTATTATTTTGACAACTGCACAGTTAGTAGGGTCAGTTGGGAGAAAAAGAATCACCATGACACAATTCACTTGCCTAAAAATTTGGAAACGGCATGCTGTACTGTGCTTCCTACGAACACTTCAGCGTGTTTGGGTGTCAATATGAGGATAGTGCAAATCATTCGGAAAGAGTTGGATGAGTCTAATTGTGATTCCGAAGGTGTTTGGAATAATCAATACTGATGGTGACGTTATGCCTCCATTCATCTTCACACATGGCTTCAGAATCAAAACGGTGGTGTACATCATATGCGTTAAGGAGGTAACGCTGCCCTGGGTCACGAGAGTAGAAGCTGGAAGACCCGATGCCTGGCAACAGGATTCCGCATCATGCGACCCAAGTCATGAGAGTAAGACAATTTCTGCTACCACAGTAACCCGTCTTCTGACCACCTAACTCTCAAGATTGCAACCCCCTTGATTAGTTAATGTTTGAGGCGCAGTTGAGAGAGAGACCAACAAAACTCCTTGTAACAGATGGACCTAAAGCAAGGATTCTGTCAGTATTCACCTACTTAAACAAGTCGAACATCTAGAAGAAATGCAAAATATTCCGAAGTTGTCTTGAGGCCGCGGTTGGAGACATGCCGATTTTATTGAATAAATTTACTCATTATTGTTTCAACACAATCTTTATGTAATTTTGGTATAATGAGATATTATATTATTATATTGTTATTTTCGTTTATGCGTAATTTACAGGACAATTTACCCATCGCATCAAGTGTGCGTATATATATATATATATATATATATATATATATATATATATATATATATATATATATATATATATATATGCATACATACATATATACTGTATTTCGCCGTTTGACAGAATCAAGCAGCACACTCACTGATGGAGAGGATGAGGAGAAATTAATGAGGGGAATGGAAAAAAAAAACAAAGCCTGATCCAGCCGGGATGAAAAAGGCGGCAAACAAATTGGTGAGGTTGATATGGCTCATAACAAAAGAGAGTTCCGGCAACAGGCTGGGTTCAACACATACTCATATTAACTAGGAAAAAATGAATCATTCTAACTTAACCAGGGGAGGTCTCACAAGAAACATCTCCTTTATGCTAAAAAAGGATTTAAAAAGAGAAAATCAAAGCTATATATATATATATATATATATTGGCTCCTGAAAAATTAATTTCAGTTGAGCTCTTTGGCTTGAGGTGTGAGTTTGTAAACAGTGACTATTTAAGCTAATATTGCACGACTCTTCGGCAGAATTGAGTCACTGTCAGTCACCGTGTGTTTATCTAAATCTAAAAATAAACACGCTAAAATTCACCTTCATCCCTGCCGTACGCCGACCGGTTAGTGGGAGAAGTTCCGACTGACGCAAATTCAGTCGGGTTTCGATCCTAGCCACACTGATGAGCTGTGAAACAGCAAATCAGTCTTTCTGTGGATGACAAATATATATATATATATATATATATATATATATATATATATATATATATATATCCTATATAATATATATAAATATTATATATAATAATCATATAATAACAATATATATTTACTATATATATAAACAATTATATATATATATATATATATATATATAATATATATAAATATTATATATAATAATCATATAAAAACAATATATATTTACTATATATATAAACAATATATATATATATATATATATATATATATATATATATATATATATATATATATATATATATATATATATATATTAGTACAGCGTTTGTGTGTGTCTGTTTCTAAGCAACTCCTCCGTTCATACTTTTCAGATTTCAATGATTGATAGGTCTTTCAAAATAATTTCTTTTTCCCATCTTTACACTATATTAATTTTATAAATTGTCCCCTGTTCTGTAACCCATTAAATTACAGTTTGTACAGAAAATAATGACCAACGTACATCAAACCGCCTTTCAATTAAGTGGCAGCAGAAGAATTATCGTTGAACTTTTAAAAGGGAAGCTTAAACATTAATTCAGTACTTAAATACAGTGAGCAATTATTAATTCTTCTGTGGTTTATTGATGCCTATCGCATCTACTCCTCTCTAGCTATTGTGAGGATGGCCAAACCAAGAGTTTGGGCGGTTTTTAAGCTAGGAAATAAAAAGTACTCCCCTTGAACCATGAAAAATGATAACGGTTAGTATAATAGATTAATATATAATTTTTAAACTCGCATAATCTGGCAACCTTGAATGTGAGCTCAAACAAAATCGTTCCCTGCGCATAACATTTCTAGGGCTTTTGAAAGACCTATCAATCATTGAAATCTGAAAAGTATGAACGGAGGAGTTGCTTAGAAACAGACACATACAAACGCTGTACTAATATATATATATATATATATATATATATATATATATATATATATATATATATATAGATATATATAGATATATATATATATATAATTGTTTATATATATAGTAAATATATATTGTTTTTATATGATTATTATATATAATATTTATATATATTATATAGGATATATATATATATATATATATATATATATATATATATATATATATTGTCATCCACAGAAAGACTGATTTGCTGTTTCACAGCTCATCAGTGTGGCTAGGATCGAAACCCGACTGAATTTGCGTCAGTCGGAACTTCTCCCACTAACCGGTCGGCGTACGGCAGGGATGAAGGTGAATTTTAGCGTGTTTATTTTTAGATTTAGATAAACACACGGTGACTGACAGTGACTCAATTCTGCCGAAGAGTCGTGCAATATTAGCTTAAATAATCACTGTTTTACAAACTCACACCTCAAACCAAAGAGCTCAAAAGAAATTAATTTTTCAGGAGCCAATATATATATATATATATATATATATATATATATATATATAGCTTTGATTTTCTCTTTTTAAATCCTTTTTTAGCATAAAGGAGATGTTACTTGTGAGACCTCCCCTGGTTAAGTTAGAATGATTCATTTTTTCCTAGTTAATATGAGTATGTGTTGAACCCAGCCTGTTGCCGGAACTCTCTTTTGTTATGAGCCATGTCAACCTCACCAATTTGTTTGCCGCCTTTTTCATCCCGGCTGGATCAGGCTTTGTTTTTTTTTTCCATTCCTCTCATTAATTTCTCCTCATCCTCTCCATCAGTGAGTGTGCTGCTTGATTCTGTCAAACGGCGAAATACTGTAGCCATTCTTATCATTTTGAGGAGTGGACCTGTCCTGCTAACATCTGTTTTGCTTTTAGTTTTAATATTTTGTATTTTTAGTTTCCTCTTCTGGATTCATTTCCTACCCCATAATTGAAAGGGCAAGGAAAATTTTGATATATTTTTATTATGAAATCCCATTTTTCTGAGTAACTATGACAGCTACAGGAGACCAGCCTTTTCCCACTTCACCTTCGGCCTTGAGCCACATTTTTGTATTATTTACAAAGAATAAATATATTATTTCAGTGTCTTGTCTAGCTGAATATTTAATATTACTCTCACGATTGACTCAATCTTGCCAGACTCCACATCACAACAGGTGGCAACAAGGATGATTCTCTATTTAATATAATTGTGGTGGGCATAGATTCGTTTTTTTAAACTTGTGAAATCTGTACTTCGAAAAAAAAAACTTACGCCAGAAACAACGTAATATTAAATAAATGAAAGAAACAAGCGACGCCATTAAGTACGGAATCGATGCCGCAATTTTGCATAAGCACAAAATGGTGTTGTAAAAGCAATAGCGCATGCGCAAAGAATGCTTTTATTGGCCGACAATAATTATAACCAGTGGGAAAGAGGCGTTGGGAATTATTTGTGCTGTGAAAAATCTTCACACATTCATCCACGGTCGAAAATTTCACTCTACGAACGAATCCCCGTTATCTTATTTCGGGTCGAAAAATAGTATCCCGACACATACAGCGACGGTAGACAATTCTATTAAATTACAATTTTAAAATGGAATTCCTGCCATCCAAAAAAGCTAAGTTACGCAGATTATTTGTCTAAACTCATGCCTAAATTATATGAACCTTTAGAAGATACAGCGCTAAGATCTGCGAATGAAATTTAAAAGGTTGTCGGCAATGCCATACGTGGTCTACCAGTGACACTGGATGAAACTAAAATGAAAGCTTATGTTGATATTTTTATAGAGAAAAAAATAAGCAATGAGGTGGAAATTAAAGAATAAAAATAAAATTAATTGGCAAACTGGTGGTGACAATATTTTTTCAATCTGTGATGTGATCTTAATATATGATGAAAATCTGGTAATGCCTGCATGTCTTCGGAAACATTGATGCGGATGTTGTAAAGAGTGGTAATGCCTGCATGTCTTCGGAAATGGATGTTGAAAGAATTACATATAGGTCATTCAGTTATCTCTAGAATGAAATCCCTCATGTGCAGCTATGTCTACTGGCTCAATAAGGACAAAGGCAGGGAGATTGATGCAAACATAGTGTCATGGCCGACAAATCACCACCATTTAAATTCTAGCGTTGGCCGATGTCAGACATACTGTTGTCGAGATTACATATCGATTTCGCGGGACCGATAAATGGTGTTTACAATCTCATGGTTTGGGACTGTTTTTTTTTTTTTCTAAATGGCCGGAAATTTTAAAATGCAAGAGTCCCAATTTTACAATTACAATAAAATTCTTGCATGAATTTTTCCTAGATACAGTATCCCGGATACAATTCTTCCGGAAAAATGTCATGCAATTCAAAGGGTTTTGAAGTTTTTGTAAAAGCTTTGTGATACAACATACCATAACACACACACTACCATCCAAGATCGAATGAGCAAGCAGAATACTTCGTCATTAAAATAAACAAAAGGAGGTTAAACTAAGTATATGTCATTACAACAGTTTTTACATGTATATCGGGTGACACATAATCGTAACCATGTATCAGGTATGTTCCAGGCAGAACTAATGTTCACAAGGAAAATTAGATCGTTTTTTGCCAAACTGTTGCCTAAAAGTCGAAAACAAGAAACAATTCCGATACTCTGGAATAATATATAGAAGGCGAAAATGTATTCCTTCAAAAATGTAAAGGCATCATGGGAAGATGAGTTAGTCGAGAGGCGCATCGAAAAGTTATTGTACATGATAAAAGGGTTTACATGGGTGCATAAAAAAGATTTTTAATTCAAATAAGAAAAAGGTACTTGGATGAACAGAGCACCCGGGAAGAGGAGCCGATGGTGGTTCTGTATGACATTTTCGATGTATCTATGCCCCAGATAGCCCCGAAAACCACACGCTCCAATAAAAGCAATACATAACCTAGAGAAATGTAGGATTTTAACCCAAAACGCAAAAAGTAAATGTCACAAATTGATGGAAATATTTCACTCCGGTCCGATTTCCAAAATATCAAAATATTATGTGTTTATCTTTAAATGATTCGGTCTGTCCTTCCTATTTAAGCCTTCTATATTTTATATATATATATATATATATATATATATATATATATATATATATATATATATAGCATAATGAGAAGCCACGCATACTTTCTTGATATGTATATAATATGGATAAAACAACTGAAAAGTTGCAAATTAAAAGACAAAAATTTGGTTTTAGTTCAAAATACACACGAAGAAAAAAAGAGAAATACTGGATTTTAAAATTAGACACATATAAACTAGGGTTAAACAAAGACTTGGGTATTTTAAATCTGTATAAATATTTCAATAGTTAAAAAAATTCTTTAGATATAGTTAAAAAAAAACCTTTTTAAACAACATCTAAAATACTATCGTTAGATTTACGTTCAAAAATTCAAACACAGTTGCATTCCACATCACGTGACGTCCGCGTCGCGTGACGGACGCTACTTGTAAACAAACTCTCAAATACAGTTATTCTATTAATTTCTGAGGAAGGACCGAGGTGGTCTAAAATATCAAATATATAAAACATATAAATAAATACTTTCACAAAAAAACACGCAATTTTTTTCTTTTAATTTGCAACTTTTCAGTTGTTTTATCCATATTATATATATATATATATATATATATATATATATATATATGTGTGTGTGTGTGTGTGTGTGTGTGTCTGTGTGTGTAATTTGATGTGTACGTCACGCCAATTAAACTGTTATAGAAAGTGAAAGTAAAAAAATTAAGATATACCTGTAGCTAACATTACCTTCATTATACCTAGATAGAATTTTGTTATGAGTATCAGTTACACGTCTTGTCGTAAAAAGTATGCTGGTCGATAAAGACTTGTGCACTGTTTTGTAAATAGATAATAACGCTTAAAAGTATCAGATAAAATAATCTTATCGAATAATGCAATTAAGAAAATTTATAGAAAACTGAAGGAAATGAACAGGAAACGCATCTACGGGAAGACATAAAATATAATATACATTATAGTGAAATATATGTATATCTCAGGGCGATTTCATTATCATTCAATAAATCATTGAACATATATTTCAAATAAGACTTGATTCTACTGTATTATTTGCCATAATTTTAATTTTTATGCATCTCTTAGATTTATATTATTAAACTTAGTTTTTTTCTTATTCATCCTTTATTGCTTTGTTCCTTTTAATGTTCTATGGAAAATGAATAAGTAAAGTTTGTGATTAAAATTAGTCGTCAGTGAGAAGACTCTCGTTAGAAACAAAGAAAAGTGTACTGAAATGTTATGTAATATCATCCCTCCAATATGGAATTGAATGTTGGACAATTTCCTCACAGCTGAGGACGAGACTTGAATCTGCAGATATGATGTTTTACAGAAGGATGCTAAGAATACCATGGACCTAACATGCAAGCAAGGTCGAAGCATTAGATAAAATGGAAACAAAAAGACAATAATACTGTCACCAGAAACAGACAGTTGAAATATCTAGGTCACGTAATGAGCAAAGATGCTTGTAAAATCTGCTACACATATAATAGGCAATAAAGATAAGGACAGTGAAAAGAAACGCATAACCTACCTACGAAATTGAATAAGTTGTGGAAATACCTGATCGCCAACGTCCTTAAAGGACACAGCATATAAAGGAAGATATTTTAATTCGAGTCCTGTTTCGATTTGGATGCGTCTTTCGACATGATGCGGTTAGAATGGAGGAAAGTGATATGGCTCACATAAATTCTTTTCGCCTCAAAGCATATGGGAGAACAAAATACGTTACAAAACTAAAACCATGTGATGTAAGCGGCGAATTAAATTTCAAGACGAACGGCCCCTTTTAAGAACAAAAAAAAATGTTCCGATTGTGAAATGTGGGACACATGAGTTTGCAGTGTAAAGTTATGTAAAGAATAAAAAGTTAAAATTCAAGAGTACAAGACAAATAGAAGAAATATAAACTTTCATGCACGGTGGAGTAATGGTAAGCGAATCGGATTGAGTTCGAATTCAAGTCGAATCCATTACATTCACTTATGTGCTGTAACCTAGGGAACGGTATGAATGAGTAAATAGTAGGACAGTTTGGGTTCCCATAGCCTTAGGTAGCAACTGGTCTTCTGGTACCGCAGAAAGAAATGGCAACCTATTGCGGGAAAAATATGCCTCGTCAGTCATGTATCTATAAATAGAGGATCGCCTAAGCTTGTATCATGCATGGCACATAACTGATTGATCACGTGTATTGTTTGACAAAATTACATCTAATGCAATCTATTCTGTGTTCAGTTTCCTTTTTTCTATATTAAATTTATTATAGGTTTTTCATACATTGAGTAATTTGCAGTGTTTAGTATTTAATAATCTGACGTAGTTTTTAAAATTGCCCGAATCATAAAAGTTAACTTGTTGGTCCAAAGTAGTAACATAATATTTCGTTTATTTTAACAACCGATATCGTACTCCACGACCAAATAAAATAGAACACGAGGAAAGGTTTGAAATTGGTTGTCTGCCGTTTCGCATGCAAGACGTGACGAGCGGGACGTTTGACTAAATATCTGTCACCTTGGTAACTAAGAAAAACCACCCATTTTTCTCTTAAGCAAGACAGATACAGTCTTCATTTAAAGGTTGGAAGAAAAAGAATATTATGTATATAATCTGATATACTGAAAGAAAGTTATGAAAGCGAACTGCTGAGAACACGGGGGAAAAATTGTATTAGTTGAAAGAGTCTCGTTTTCAGTGAAAGTTTGTCAAAGCATTAAGACAAGTTCAGTAATTCCCCATTATTTTCTTTGATTCGTTACATGGAAAAAAAATATTGCTTCAAAAGGAGTGGAGTCATATTTGTAGCATTGATGTTAAAATTTTTTTGGGTGAATATTCTGACTGCTGAGAGGAGAAGAATTCTCGAAAGTTTTTGTCACAATAAAATCCAAGATGCCATTATTTGTTTGCGTAGTATAGAAGATTTTGAAGGGTTCTAAACGTCTGATACTGATTACTGAGCAAGTACCTCATTTTTATGGTGATTTTCTACGAAGGGTTTAGATATGGCACTGTATTTACCCGCCACTGAGTCAAATTGTAACATGTCGGTTTTTAACGTGGTGACCAGAATGTCTTCACTCGGGCCGCTGGTCAGAGCCGGTCCAAGCTAGTCAAAGCTGTGATGCTACCAGCGCAGGGACAGATCCCTGTGACCAGTAAATATCAGAATGTGTATATCACTCGGGAGAGAGGAATTTACACACTTAGATTAGATGTGGCACATGGGCGAGAGTATGGGGAACTCAGTGAGGATCGAACTCACTGTTCCATTGTAAGTATTCTAGCGAGACATGCTTGCTAAACATTACATACCGTCAATGAACCCACGGTGATTTTCTAAGCGCAGCTTAGATGTGGCACAAGTCTGAGAGTATAAGGCACCCACTGAGGATCGAACTCACTACTCAGTCGAAGTGGTCTAACGAGTCAGGCTTGCTTACCATTAAACCACGTTGAGGTGGTTTTCTAAGCGTAGATTAGAGGTGGCGTAATGCCAGAAGTACTGGCCACCCAGTGAAAATCGAATGGTAATCAGTGTTAAGTGCTCTAACGAGACAAGCATGCTTATCATTATGCAACGCCGAGGTAACCAAGTTACTCGTTTTTATGCGTTATAACGACATCAGTGTTCTGAGGCAATCAATTCTTTATTTCTGAGAGACATTGGAAAGCTTAGTTACTAGCTGGTTAGAAAATGAGGGATTGAATCAGGTAGACTTTCCCTACTACTTCATCCTTAAATAATTTGGGGTTTTTTTTATCCGTGTTTTGTGTTAAATTTTGATGGGAATGATTTTCTTGATCCTGCTGTGTTAACGCCAGAAATATGCGAACCGAAATAGTTCAATAAAATGTACTCAGCCGTTCTAGTCATTAAAACATGGTATTTCATGTTTCAAACTCAGCTTTATACATGTGTAAACAAAACATATGAAAGTATAAAAATACATTTTTTACTAAAATTACCAGAAATATATTTTTATTTAAAAACACAAATAGTAACAATAAATTTTTAAAGTTACATGAAAAAAATTTAAAAAAATTAACAATACATATGCAAAGCCACATGACCAGCATTCCATTTTATCTGTGGTTGAAAGCATAAAATTGCGTTGAAAATGTATTTACGTGAAGCCATCAAATTTTTCGAAATATATGCATTTAAATAAGCCATAGAGATTGATATGACGTTAAACAAAATCAAGCAAACAGCAAATAAAAAAGAACTCCTTCATGATATTAAGACATATAATATCCGACAATTTCTTAAATCAAACTGTATTCCAAAACAAAATTACATCATAAAAGAAACATCCTCACCTCTAATAATTGTCCCCACAAACGTGTATATGCACAAAAGCTGTATTAATTTGTGAAAGCAGAACAACATAACAATTTCATTACTTCAAAGTGCCCAAGAAAATTAAATCTTGTCATTAAATGACCCACACGGAGTTGATATACCATTAAAAAAATCATTCAATCAATTGAATATATATACTGATCAAAGATATAGCATATAAACATAACGTAGACGCATCAATGCCTATTTATGTATCTAATTTCCTACACATGAATACCACTCTAAATTTAACTGGGTTATCACTTGATTTAGCAATATACATAATGTATGAAAACTATTAAACAAATTATTAGCTATGAATGTGCGAGGGCTTATAAGTCCGACACTTGTGAATGTTCATTCTTGTTCCCACCTAAAAGCCTATTATGTATATATATATATATATATATATATATATATATATATTTATATATATATATATATATATGTGTGTGTGTGTGTGTGTGTGTGTGTGTGTGTGTGTGTGTGTATGTATTAAGTCCGTCCAGCCTTATCTCTTAAACAGTGGCTTATAGGGTCGAATATAATCAGATGCTGATAATTATATATTAATATATGTAAAATTACGCTTTGTATGTTTTGGCGTTTTCGAGTTCCGATCTGTTTTTAATCTGAAAGCAAGAAATTCTGAAGCAGATTCTTTTTTCTCTTTCAACCTGCCAGGTTTTTTGTTATTACCACATTTTTCATTTAAGTCTTCTTGTTATAATTTCTTTTTTTTATTATTTTCGTTTTTTTTTTGCAATCACACATACACATACACACACACGCACACACACACATGTATATATATATATATATATATATAATTATTGTGGACATTAAGTTACGAATAATCATTCTCGGACAAGAAGGACGTTCAGTCATCAATTGTCCGAAGTTCATTGCAGATGAAAAGTACAGAAAATGAACTTCGACAATTTCTGACAGAATTTCCTCATTTCAGGGAATGATTATTCATAA
This sequence comes from Acanthosepion esculentum, assembly GCA_964036315.1. Taxonomy (NCBI): domain Eukaryota; kingdom Metazoa; phylum Mollusca; class Cephalopoda; order Sepiida; family Sepiidae; genus Acanthosepion; species Acanthosepion esculentum. The sequence goes on from OZ038490.1 coordinate 69,041,918, forward strand.
CTTACATATGACAATCATTAAAATTATTCGACACCTACTATCTGTCGTTTTTAATAATATTTGCATTAAAGAATATTTTCTGCTTAAATATACAAAATATATACGTGTGTGTGTGAGCGCAAATTATCACATGTTGGCAATGACACCAAACGTAGGATTTAAAAAAGAATGATATTATAAAAGAAATTATATATTTCATTCACTATAATATCCTGACCAAAAGACAAATTTAAAGGACGTATAAAGCAACTAAATGTAAAGAACAACTAAAAGAGCTAAGCAATAGCCAAAGTTTCTAATTGTAAGTTGGATGTCTAAGAACAAATTTGCAATATAATAATTATCATTCTAAAATTCTGAATATTTCTGCCTCAATCACAGTTTCTTAGAATGTGCTTTCGGTATTGTCTTCAACTTTGCGCAGAAACTATGTCCTAAGGTAATGTAGGTAATGCGCACACGTATGATTTAGCTCTCTATAAAAAAACGAGAACATGCTATAATGGCGTAATTATTACGCGAGCTAATTAAGGCATGCAATGAATTTTCTTTCAGAAGTTTCTGCTAAATTAGAATCTCCATGGTAATATTAGTGATTACGAATAGAATTTAATGTGAAAGTACTCAGTTACGTAATTTAGCTTCAAAAGCGAAATTATTATTATTAGTAATTATATATATATATATATATATATATATATATATATATATATATATATATATATATATATGTGTGTGTGTGTGTGTGTGTGTGTGTGTGTGTGTGTGTGTGTGTGTGTGTGTGTGTGTGATGCACTTACGACGTTCAAGCTGCCTGTTGTGTCTTGAATGCCCGGAAATAAATTTTGTCTTTGATTCTGGATTGTTATTGGCTTTATTAACAAATATAGAATTGTTATATTTTTTTCAGAATAATAAAAACCCTGTACTGGCAGCAAACAACACGCATGCGCGTAGGGAACGGGTGCAGTGAATGTACGAAAATAGAAAGGGGCGTAAGACAAGGATGCGTCTTCTCACCCGACCTCTTCAACCTAAACAGCGAGACAATTCTGAGAGAATTGGAAAAAGTATCGGGATTTAGCATTGACGGCAACAACCTTAACAACATAAGATACGCACATGAGACATTACTGATAGCAGACACGGAAGAGAAAATACAAAATCTCCTACAGAAGGTAGCCTCCGAGAGTGAGAAGAAAGGACTAAAAATAAACAATAAGAAGACAGAATGCACGGTCATCCATCTGTAAGAGGAAGAGTCCGAAATTAGATTTGCAATTAGGGAAGACTAGAATCAAGTAGCCGCAGAAGTTTAAATATCTGGTAAACGTCTTGACAGGGGGAGGTAAGTGCGACACTGAGATCTGTAGACGTATTGGGATGGCCAAGGACACATACCAAAAAGCTGAGCAGAATATTGCGAGACAAGAAAATTTCTTTATGAACAAAGAAAAAAAAAACATGAGCTGTTACGTGACATCTGTCATGTTTACGGCAGTGAATCTTGGACGATTTCCTCAAAGATGAAAAAGTCACTCGAGGCGATGGAAATGTAGTTCTACAGAAGGATGCTAAGGATATCATGGACCGAGCGTTAAAGCAACGATGAGGTCTTAGCAAGGTTACAAACAAGGAGAAGGCTTATACTTAACATCAGAAAGAGGCATCCTAAGGTTCTGGGACACATAATGAGGAAGGACGGCTTGGAGAGGATCATACTCACGGGTCGAATAGAGGGAAAGCGAGACAAGGGAAAGCAGTGCGTGATATACGTGACGAGCTTGAGCAGGTGGATGACAGGACGTGATCTGGGGGTGGAAGCAGAGGGAAGGGGGTTGCTGAGAACTGCGATGGATACAGGGAGGTAGAGAGACATGATCGACTACGTCCTGAAGGTAGATTATACATAAAATGAAAGAAGTGCACAGACTCTCGCGCCAGGTTGCCCTTATATGAGCGGATGTAGTGCCGAGGTTAATAGCGTGGGAAGAATCAGCAGTTCAAATGCCAGACAAAACTTACTCATTCACTTTTTTAGAAAGGATTGAATAACATTAAATAAATGTTAGTAATATTATTTTCAAATGCATACCTTCAGAATAATTGTTAATATCAGTTTCGAATGTTTCTATTTCGGTAATTTTTTAATATCAGATTAATATGTATTCCCTTGTAATGACTTTTATTTCATTTTTAAATGAATTATATCACAATACTTGTTACTGTCACTTTCAAATGTAGTACATTACAATACTTGTTAATATCTGTTTCAAATGTATTGCCTTACAATATATTTAATGGATTCCATTAAAAAACTCTTTCATATCGTTTTCAAATGTATTCCCATAAAATGTTAATATCCATTTAAAATGTATTCCCTTCAAATACCTGTTAATATCAGTTACAAAGGTATCCCATTAAAGTACCCGTTTTGGAAATGTTTTGCTGTGGAATGGACTGAAATCATTTAGTCTTTTCCCACTTACGAGTAAAATACCAAGGCAGAATGGTATTAATAAACCTTGTAGGTGAGTTAGACTCGGAAACAGAAGAAAAAATAATTCAAAACTGTGGAAAGAGCAACCAGAATAATGGAATGAGTAAACTGACAATAAAAGTTTTTTTGTTTGTTTGTATAGATGGCTAGAAGTATTATTTCGTTATTCCCTGAGAAATCTTTAATAAAAGTAAAACATTTTAAATTCATAAACGTTTCTTATTTATTCTTCATCCTATTATTCTTTCAGATTCGGATGCATACTTAATCTTTATTTGATATTCACACACACACATATGCATATACACACACGTATATATATATATATATATATATATATATATATATATATATATATATATATATATATATATATATATATATATATATATATACACACACACACACACACACACACATATATATATATATATATATATATATATATATATACACACACACACACACACATATATATATATATATATATATATATATATATATAGAGAGAGAGAGAGAGAGAGAGAGAGAGGGAGGTAGATATGAATGAAAGTTTGAGACGTGGTATATTATGAAGTTGTTTCGAATTTTCAAGTCCATGTTGTTTAGTTTCATGTTACGGAGTTCTGCGTAACGGAATATAAGACATTTCTAGAACTGAGCATTCACATCCGGGTTGCCTATATTTAATGGTGGATCATCCGAGGACATTTCTCCAAATCAAATTGCAGACATTATCATTATGTTTCATATTTTAAGCGCCACGCGCTTATCTCATGGCGCTTGCGTGTATGTCTAATAACTGCAATGTCAGCGTAATCTAAATCTCTATCAAATTGGGCCTATTCGTCTTCTCTGTACCGTCCTCCTTTAGGAAGTTAGCGGACATGGGTTCTCCATAACTTACTGTCCTTTGTAACTTTTAATAAATTTTGCATTTTTATCTCACCTAAATCTTGTTCCACGATCCGTTAACGAAAACTCGCTAGTTAGATCCTGCATTGTTGTTTTTTTTCTGTTCTTCTTGCTTTCAGTCTCTCCTGTGAGTATCAAATTTACCAAGCCTTATTTCTTCATTATGCATGTTAGGAATTTCAAATATCTATTTCTGTCGTTAATTATAATTATACACTTTTGTTTCCATTTTCTCTACAACTTTGTCTTTGCTAATATGGGGATTTTAGAAGCTAAATTTTATTTGTCTTTTTGTTCCAAACTCACAGCAACCATGCTTTGCGCAACGTAATTACAGATTCTCCAAGAGAGCCCATAGTTTTGAAAAAAACCAGTACGCTCATTACTTCAACGGTGCCGTCCAGCTAACGTAAAGTTCGACGACTTCGGAAAAAATGCCGTCTATTTACTCAATTTCACTCAAGACTGGTTCAACACATGATGTGGTTTTTAAAGACTTTCCAAAAGGTTGCGCACAATTTGAAAACCCCCGCAAGAAACAGATAACTTCCTGACACACAAGCAAAGACACTCATATATATATATATATATATATATATATATATATATATATATATATATATATATATATATATATATATATATGTATATATATATATATGTATATATATATATATATATATATATATATATATATATGTATATATATGTATATATATATATATATATATATATATATATTTTCTGACAAGGAGATAAAAGTAAGACATTATCGATGCATGAATGAGTGTACGCAATTAATATTTCTGTCCCTTTATCTAATATATATATATATATATATATATATATATATATATATATATATGTGTGTGTGTGTGTGTGTGTGTGTGTGTGTGCACAATATACACTTTGTAATTGCAAATAGTAATATGGTTTGTGTTTATCTGAAATGTAGAGTTTTTGTCATAGAGGAAATGCAAATTCAGTCACTGAACCCGAAGTCAAAATAAGAAAACGGAAACTACGTGAAAATCCCTTGATACATACGGTTACATTAAATGAAAATTTTATGTTTATATATATATACATATATATATATATATATATATATATATATATATATATATATATATATATACATATGTATATATATATATATATATACATATATAATTTTCATTTAATGTAAGCGTGTACATATATGTATGTATATATATATATATATATATATATATATATATATATATATATATGTAACACTGACAAAAATTAAAAAATATCACTAAGGAAATAACACTAACTATATACCCAAACGCATATTAAAAAAATAATTTAAAATTTCAGCGTCCTCTCGTCTTCGGGTGCATTTCTAGTTACATAATGTTAGTCTAACGAAAGATGTTTACACTTTGTCACTAACTTTTCTAATATATATGTTCTGCTCTCCCATAAACGTCCGTTTCTCACGCCTCAGTACTTCATACAGCTGATGAACAGGGCTTCGGACTTCAGACCCACCCGTTTCACACACGTGCGTACTTCGGTCAGTCGACCAACAGGGCTTTGATATTAGTGTCTTACAGCCGTTAGGCAATCAAGACAAAGCCCTGTTCGTAAGTATAATTACTGAAACTAGAAAGATAATCGTCTGCCAGCTTAAGCATAGTTCAGTCAGTATAGCTTAATGAATAAAAATCTAAAAGGTATTGGAACTAATAATATGACAAATGCGGCTGAATTTTAGAAAGACCGTTGGTGTAGTTGAGTAAAAGGGGGAAATTTGCTTTCATGAATATAGTTATAAAGTTTAAATTATAAATTTTCAGAAAGGAAGAAAGTTACATGAAGTAACAGTTTGAGAACAGTGTGTAAACAATCAACACTTGGTGAAATTTGTTTTACATTATGAGGTACAGCCGTAAAAATCGATGTATACAAAGCGGCTACCTCATCCAAATATAAAATAATAATAATGTGATATTAAATGAGAGCAATGTAGAGAGAAATGAAGTATATACTTAACGCCGATGCTTTCGTAGGAGGTAGATTTATGCGAATACTTTGAGACTGTGATTTATTTTTTCTGTTTCGGAAATTACGATGGTCTAAAGAGGAAGATGTACCAAAATTAATGCCTACAAATCACCTAATCTGACGAACAATGTGATGCGGACTTTTAGTTTAATGTTTTGACTGCGGAACAGTTTGACCTGTTGAGCCATACGGCATCTAGAGCTGTCGATTCAATATGCAATTTATTTATATCTTATACTAAATCAGTTATAACTATTGCATACACTGAAGTATATGACGTGTTTACTATTAAATAATTCCTAATCGTCGTCGGAAACTACTGGGAAAAAAGCTTGTTGTGTGACAACATTTGAAAGCTAGTACTACGTTCAACTTTAGAGTCATCCATGATTTTATAGCTACATGGACAAAGTAAAAAAGCATGAAAAAAAGTGAAACTTTGATCGCCTGCAATCATGCTCACATGTAATATGCAAATAGCGGTCCGCTTGGATAAATGTCGGTCATCAAGGCAACCTAGAAAAAGAACACATTATAATCTTATACAAGACGAATACAATCTTCAGTTAAAGTTTCAAACGATTTAACAAAATAGAAGGCATAAATAGTGATATAGAAAATGAATAAAAGCCATGAAATTGGATTGCTGAGACGACGGGTAAATGTGTTTATTAACAAAGTGTGTCAAAACATTAGAAACTTTTCAGTAATTTGTCATTTCTTTCTTTGATTCGCCTCATCGTATGTATTTCTTCTTACATTAAGAATAACTGATACTACCTCACCCCGACAAAAAAAAAACAGAGAAAATTCAATAGAGTAGGTTGATGTCGATATTTATTTTTAGAAAATCGACATTGCACTCCTGATAAAAGCTGGGGTTTGATGTAATGAGTACTGCGACCACATATTTTAATCATAGACTTTACCAATTTTTAAAGCATTTAGTATTAAATAATTCTGAAACAAGTAATTTCCGCAGGTTTAGGCTTAACAATGGACTCCAAAATATTCAATAATAAATCCAAATAAATTAATAACTTTTTTATTAGATACATTGAATGGAAAATATATTTGGTTGAGAATTCTAATTAGGAATCACCACAAGCAAAATATCCAATTTTTTTTATTGTAAGTAAAAATTGTGTAAAAAAAAATGCAAATATTGCAAAAGTGGCCAGTCAATGAATGAAATTTGTTAGACCATTGTTTAGATCATAATTGATAAAAACAAGAAATAGATAGAAGTGCATATAACGCCCTAATACTGCTGGGCACAAATTATAAGACAAAGTGTTTTAAACTTGCATTGTTTATTGAAAATAGCGCCAAATCTACTGTACAGCATAGCACATTACATCGTAAGAGTTCAGTATAATTTCCCTTTTAAGCAAATGATGGTTTTATTTTATGGTACAATGAATTAGAAGTAATGTGCTTCTGCCATGTATCTTGCGATATAAAATTCACAAATATTAAGGAAACTGTAAATTTTATAAGGCAGTCTTATAAGGCTTTTAATGATCACCTAAATGAAATTGCAACGATTCTGAACCTAATCTTAATCTTCAAACTGGTTTCCTCAAAAAGCGTTAACGATTTGGAAGATCTTTTGTTTCATTATCATGTCAAATCCCGACTTGTAAATTGAGCGCAGTATCATGGTTACAAATCTGACCTGCCCATTGGGTTATTCAGTTGGCTGTTTCAATGCTTCTTCGAAAATTTAATTCTTCTCGACTTTCGGATATTGGGAACCATTCAAAACCTCCAAGATATACGGTTATAACGGACACAGTTTTCCGCAAATTTGCTAGCATTCTTCTAAGGTCGAGATATTTTCCGGTCTTTTAAACTTTTGATTTTGCTTTCTTTCTTTGTTTTTTTTTATATGATCTCCTCAACCTGAATATTTTAGATCTTTAAAGTATTCTTCAATATTCACAGAATGGAATAAGAAATCATTTATTGAACAAAGTAACTTATAATAACAAAACAAAAGTCATTGAAACAAAGCAAGTTCAATAGACCATTGATGACAATTCCAGAACAACGTAACTATAAACAATTTTTTCTATCCTCTGCCAGCCGCAATGATGGAGAAAGCATTACATCGAACCATCGCCAGTGAGACATGCTGCAAGAGCCACTCCGTTTCGCGAGGATCGTTATTTAATCGAGACGCAATCGCGCCAATCATCAGAAGGAACGCCATAGAACGAGGGCCAATAACCCCTGAAGTCTCCACTGCCACAAGAGTAAAATAAAAACTATCATAAGAGAAGAATATTTAACTATCTTTTCATCTCTCCGTCTCGGGCGACGGACCCCGGCTCACACAATTAGTCCACGTATATTTCCGGACGTTTGGAATGTTAGCGTTCCACCATTACATCCGTGTTCAATTTGTCACGGAAGTGAGCTCCTGAAAATATCAGCGTGGGGATGTGATCTCAACGTGTGACAATGTTGGGAAATGCCAGAAAATACTACAGTTGGACACAAGCATAGGATAGAGGAAGCCATCGATATTTGAGCTGACATAAATTCACCATTGACCGAACGTTCGAGCGTTCTGGAGTAGTTTAACTACTGATCACGACAGATCAAGTTGTATCTAAGGTCATCTGAACATAGTTGCAGTATAAAACGCAAATGCGACCAGAAGGTGTTGAAGCGAAGCGCAGATTTTGAAACACGAAGCGCGTATCTTTGCCGGTGTGTCAAAGTTCGAATTATTTTTACTCAGGTTCACACATTACTCTCAATACCCAGACATGACTCTCTCCAGTTACTTCCGCTCAGGAACAAAGATACCCTACCTGATGGTTGTCTGGCAACGGGGAGGGAAATTTGTGCTTCTGAAAAAAGGATAGTTACTGTCGTCCATCTTATTTCACCAAAACAAACTTGATAATGTTAACACGTCCAATCGTGTAATATCGAAGGACAATGACAATCATACGTAATGTAGCATCAAAACATTTGATATTATTATTATTTTTTTTATTTCCTTTGATATCTGGCGTTTACACATTTCTTTCCGGGTCCCGCCCAGGGACCTAAGGTTAGAAATGGCATCATGACACTTTCCACTGCAAAAAAAAAAAAAAAATAATTACATAGATAATTATTATTATTATTATTATTATTATTATTATTATTATTATTATTATTATTATTATTATTTTCTTGATTTTTGTTGTATATGTATTTCAGGTCACTACCAGTGACTTATGGTCAGAATAGTATCATGACATTTTCCACATATCATTTATGTAAAAAGAAAATTGATAACCTGATGTCACACACGTTTTGTATAGAAAAAACCCTGCGTGAGATATGAGCTGTATTGTTGTTATTATTATTATTATTGTATTTCCTTTGGTTTCTGGTGTATACTAAGTTCTTTCCGGGTTCTGATCAGAGACCTAAAGTTAGAAATGGCATCATGACATTTTCACTAAGCAGTTTAAAAAAAAGCACATATTTTACATAGATAAAGCCTTCATAAGTTGTGGTCTGTACTTGTGAGTACAACATTCTGTATTTCTTTAAGGCATGTGCTGCGAAGTATTCCTACAATGAGTTTATTTTAATCTATTTCCAATCAATTCGAAGGATCCAGCTACAAATGTAATTGCTAATGTCATCATGCGCCGCATTTTCGAGACTTTGATTTCAATGCCTTTGTATTTTGATAGTTTTTGTAAGATCTTCAAAGATACATTGCAGTCTGCAGGGACTGCCATGTCAGTAAGGAGGCACATTTTGTCTTTGTGGTCTGTAATCACGATGTCAGGGCATAAGCTTTGATTGTTCTGTCTGTGTGTATTGTAAAGTTCCATGAAAGTGTTACAGGTACTATTTCCGTAGCCGGGTCTGGGTGGTGTTACTTATCAATTTCTTATATTTACCGTAAATTTTGCAGATTTTCCAGTACAGATATTGTCCCGCCCTGTCGTGCTGTGTTTTATATTCAGCGAAACCTGATACAAGATGGTCAATTTTTCTGGATATTTATCACAAAATCTGCATTTTGGACAAACACAAATTTCAGTACGTGTGCTTGGTAAAGTCTAGTTAGCAAGCTTTTGTCTTGTGCTTTAAGAATAAAACCTTCAGTTTCAGCTTTTAAAACCTGCACTACATAGCTACTGATGGGTATGTGGTTTGTTGTCTTGTTGCTGTTATTATTATTCTATCTGTTATTTCAATCACAATTTATTCCGTAATTTGGCGACAATTAGCGGCTCGTAACAAAGTTTCTGACTATTTTGTCTAATATATATATATCGATTAAAAACACATTTTCGTACTTCTGGCTATCCTAAGCGAATCTATAATTGCTGAAATATCTCACTTCGAATCACCGTCCCAGTTTTAGCCCAAAAGTTGCTGATTTTGTCTTTCTTTGTTTAAACGGCGCCGACCAGAGAAGAAACAAAGTTTACTTTCTTCAAAAAACACAGGCGTCCTGTTCTTTGCTTGAAATCCTAATGCCAGTATCGCATTGTTTTGATGATCGGCCTTTCCTTTCATTCTGAACCACTCATATCTCATCGCAACGCTATATCAATAAGTCAATCCTGTCTGTCTTCTCTCTATTTAGTAATGTGCTTAGGGTCATATCACGGTGGGATATACGATTGCCAGAGTTATACAATGTCGAGACAGGTCAGTACATAGATGGATGTCTGCTTTCGAATACCAGGTTACTGTAAGCTTGGATGTACGTGTTGTTTAATGGATAACGGCTCCGAAGTGGAAATGGAAGAGCCGCGTTCCAACTCCCGTCGAGTTCGCGTTCAAACAAATAGAAATAGGAGAGTTATGGTTCCATCTCTTTACCCCGCAAATATGGATCAATTTGTAGGACTTCTTTCAGTAAATCATGATTATGACCAAAACATTCTTACAACCTAAAAATAGGTTCTAGATTAAAGTAACCTTCAAAAGTTTGACGAGCCGTAAAAAAACAAAGTAATCTAGAAGATAATTATTTTGGGACTTCTTGGTTGAATTTCATTCTAATATGATGTAAAAACCGAGAGCAGATTTCTACTACGGCAAGAGGTTTATGTTGATGCTAGTTTTCTTTTTTTCTTCATTTTATATATCCCGCATTATATCCAGTGTTAATTGCGCGCGTTATTGTCGTGTCGCCGTTTTTACATTCTTTATGGCAGTGGCAGTATTTATTTTAGTATTCTTCTAATCACAGTTCATTCTGCTGTTCAATACGGAGAACAGTATCATCATCATCATTAGCAGTAGTAGTATATTCCATTGTTATATTCGCTGATTGCTTCCACTTTTTTGGTGTAGTTGTCCTTCCATATTATTATGACATATATTTTTTATTCCCCTATTTATTTTTTCAAATGCTTTTATTTTCTAATATATATATATATATATATATATATATATATATATATATATATATATATATATATATATATATATATATATATATATAAAGGAAATCATATTTTCAAAATTTCCTATCTTAAAAAGAAAACCATTTTCTATTTATTTACTAAACTTTTTCATTCTTATTACTCATCTTTCTTCTCTCCTTTTATTTTATATTTTACTATCCTTCCCCTTATTCATTTTTTTAAACATTTGTCTCATGCTTAACCGTTTTTTTTCTTTGTCTTTCTTGTCCGCTATTTCTTCTCTCGGCTGACAAACCTCGAGCAACCTGTACTTATTTCTAGTCCCCTAAAACATACGAGTACCCTTTCTTCCGCCTTCATATCCTATTTGTTCAACCATTTACCGATGACAATTCAACCTTATAAAAACGCATTAGGCTCGGCTAAGCAGTAAATAAATTGGACATTACAGAAAATACTGTCAAAGAGGATGTTTTATCGACATATCTTAGTCTAAATGTGCTTTCTCGTTTTATTAATGTATTATATAAGAAGAAACTCACTCACCCCCCCCACACATATATATATATATATATATATATATATATATATATATATATATATTGTGAAACCAAATATGGATTAAATCTGACAGACCTCCTTTCATAAATATTATGTACAGTTGTATGTATATATATATATATATATATATATATATATATATATATATATATATATATATACATATATATATATATATAAAGAAGAGAGAGATTAAAGAAATAGGTAGAGATGAAAAGAGGTTAGTATATGAAAACAAACTTATCTAGATATATAGAAAGTGATATGATAGCGATAGATATATAAACAGTTTGAATAGATATATAGATAGGTAGATAGTTACAGCTAAATAGATACAGTAATGTAGGAATTTATAAGATTTTGTATTCACTTATAGAAATAATGGATGGAAATGTATTTCATTGCTTCATTGACTTCTCTTTTTCATTTTATTTTCCTTGTAAATGGGCTTCGATAAAGAATTTTGTTTGCGTTATTTTCCTAAAAAAGTACCTCTACATTTCCTTTGTATAACATGAATCATGTAGACCATTCAAAGTTTAGACACTTTATCAGTTTTTAGCTAACTTCAGTTGTATACAATTACTATTATATTTCTATCCAATTTTATATCAACCTCTATTTGTGCAAGCATATTTGTGTGCATGTGAATGTAATTTAAGCAATCATCAAGTTTTCACGAATAGAAACAGGGCCACGTCTTTATAACCTATTTTTTTTTCGAAGCAGTCAAAATTCAATTATTACTATATATATAAAGAATTAATAACCTATAAATCATGTATAAAATCGGGTCAGGTCTTTCTTTCTGGACCAGTCAAAAAGTCCCAACTAGAATTTATATTGATGCGAAAATCCGAAGAATCGTTTTTTTCCGTCAGACGAAACGTCGCAAGCAGCTCCGTACCCAATTTTTGTTTCCAATTTCTATTAAAGTGTTCAAAGGGTTCCGTGAGTTTTAAGCTTCATATAAAAAGCCAGCCAAACCAAACATGTTTCTGAGAAATACATTCATTCATTTCGGATTCCATTGCTGAGTTGTAAATTCCATTCTAACTGCTTCTTTCCGCCAACCGCAATTTTGGGAAGCCGACTCTGAAGTGGATGTTTTCCATGACCACCACAAATTTAACCTTTTCAAGTCGAGGTTAAATCGTTGTAGTTCACATATATACCAATAAACTGTGTCTCCCATCTCTTATTCTGTTACTCTCTTTGTCTTGTTCAGGGGGAAATTATTGAAAAAAAATTAGGTTTAATTTTTGTCCTGCGAAATAATATAATAGAGTTAATGGAAAAAAATAATGTCTAATTAAAATATGGGGACTTGAAAATTTATTTCTTCGATTTATTTCCCAAAATCTGTCTAATTGAGCCAACATATATATATATATATATATATATATATATATATATATATATATATATATATATATATATATGTATGTATAAGTGTATGTGTGTATATATATATATATGTATGTGTATATATATCTGTATATATGTGTGTATATATATATGTGTATAAGTGTATATATATCTATGTATGTATAAGTATATGCGTATATATATATATGTATACATATATATATACACATACATATATATATATATATGTATATATATATATATATATATATATATATATGTATGTACGTATGTATTTATGTATGTATAAAGTGGATAGAATACAGGTATTGCTAAATTTCCAAGAAAGAACAAGAATATAATATAAAAGGTTCAAACACTTATATTCGATCGTTATAATTTATTGCATTGGAATAGTAATCACGATCCAATTCATCAGACCTACAAATTTAAAAAGAAACCCTTTCTTTTCTTTTTTCTGTTCTGTATGTTTTCTTTTAAACCATGGAATAATAGTGCCTAAGCCTTTCATATTATATATATATATATATATATATATATATATATATATATATATATATATATACATTGTAAACTTATTATAATATATATGTATATATAATATGTCATTAAATGTTTAATAGAATAATTCTGTGTTTTTATAATGTAGATATATATAATTATACAATTATAATATGAATACGTATTATAATAATTATATGTTTACATGTTATTGGTATTTGTATGTCGAACGTATGACATACAATATAAATTTTTATACATCAAGAAAAATAGTTGGGAAAATATCTAAAGAGTGCCTTGATCGTAAGGTCATACATAGTAAATCTAGTGTACGGGCTCTTACAACATGTCATTATTTCTTGCCGATCACCTATTATCACAGTATCAGATATATAGTAACAAAAGTCATGGACAGAAAAATAGAATCTAAATAAAAAGTGTTATATCAAAAATTTAATAAAAGTAAAATTTAAAATTCCCAACGCTCCTCGTTTGTGCGCATATGAACTTATTTGTATCTGGTATGAACTAGAGACCGTTTCTCGTACAAAGGAATTTTCTTTCGTTTATACACGTTCCAGAGCGCAATAGCATGCATATGTGTGCTTCGCTAATTGATTAATTGGTTTAGTGATATCAGAATTACTAATTAACCCCTATCAGGGTTGAGCAGATGTATTTGCGTACCTTTCCCATGAGTATTTGCACATAAGTGAATTCAACGAACTCAACAGTAGAATTCGACGATTAACAATTCCGAGCCATTATCCATACACCAGCCACACTTGGTATTCCTAAGCGGGCACCCATCTAGGTTCTGACCAGGCTGGATGTTGTTTAACTTCGGTGATCGTATGGAAACTCAGCTCTCCGATTAAAACTTCCGAGCCATTATCCATTACAGCACCCGCACATCCGAACTTAAAGCATCTAGTATTCCCAAGAGGGCACCCATCTAGGAATCGACATTGCTTAACATCGATGATCCTACAATAACCGGTGTTTCAACGATGTACGGGTGTATGTCTCTGAGGAAATAAAGCTTGGAGAACTTGATACTCATAGGACACGATGAAGGCAAGAGGGACACTTATACTCAAAACCAGAATGAGACAGTTAAAGTCTCTGAGGTTTGAAATGAAGAAAGAGTATTTTAGAGAATTTGACATGCTTAGGACATGTTTAAGGCAAGAGGGACAGTGGGAAAATTCTGTGTAGCTTACATAACAAGCTTGTGTAAATGGATGGTAGAATAGGAAAGGGGGAAGAAAGCGGACATTGCTAAGAAGTACAATTGACAGGAAGGGACACGTTTTATAAAACTGGTCCGAAGGAAATTCAGACGTTCCAGAAAAGAGCTTTCACGTTTCATAATCTACATATACCAAAATAATTCTCGACGAAATACTTTCGTTGGCAGTGGCTGAAATTCAAATTTAACCCGCGGAACATGCAAATCTTCAAGTTGCGGCTATTTCAGTTGACGCCAAGATTATCTTTGTATGAGATTAACCATGTCTATATTTTCTCACATTCTGTAAATGTGAATTAAATCTCTGTTATTCCCTTTCTACGGTGAAGGGATTATATAAGGTATGCAAGGGATCGAACTACATCATTAGTATGTGAAGTTATGTAGATTCATTTTGCCTGTTCAACATTATCTTTTATATTATCCAAGATTATATTTTAATATAATTTATATTATTATAATATTATAATATTTTATATTTTCCAATATTATCTTTTTATGAGGTGAACCATGGCTATATTTTCTCACATTCTTTAAATGTGAATTAAATCTCTGTTATTCCATTTCTCCGGTCACAGGAGTAAACAAGGTATGCACGGGATCGATCTACATCGTAAGTATGTGAAGTTATGTAGATTCATTGTGCCTTTTCTGTAAATACTTTCGTGGTAATTGTTCAGAGGAACTTTTCGCTATCGTACCTAGATTTTATGAATTTGGGCAAATAACTTTATAAGGTTTCATCAATCCACACTTGATTTGATTAGACGTAAGAGTATGTTATATGCTAACAGTTCCCTTTCTTTCATGTCTCATTTGTGAAATTCCTCTAACTCCATGCTTTCCAAAAACACCGATGAGCTTCAAAAATTTGAATGCGGTATCAACCGCTATCTCCCATTTTCCCGATTACTCTTGTATTGTTCTCGCACCTTGATAATATTTCTTTTTTTTATTATTTTTTCAAACTCAGTAACTCCTTGTGTCTTAGTGGTTTTATTGCCTTGCATGGGGTGAAATGATTTAAAAAAAGGCGATAAATCCATTAAGACTCAAACCGTTGCTAAGAATAGAAGGAAACTAAAGAAAGATTATTGATGACAAAGGACAACAAAATAACAGCTGTTATAGAAGATGACGATTTGATACGAAAATCTAGATGCAGGAAGCGTGGTACACGTGAGAATATGCAAGGGTATAACGAGGAAGAGAGAATTTTTTTCCGTCTGAGAAATTTCGCTTTTAAGATCGATTATTTACGAAGATTGGCTGTATGTTGATGTTGTAATGGAACAACATGTCATCCCCATGAGTGGCGGCACTATAGGTGGTAACCTCCTATAAGTATTCGTTAGGACAGCGGAGACGTGTTGGCATCAGCGAGAACTAACGGCACACAACTGTACTGACTTGCGACGAGCGTGCGCATAACTATTAATTCCTTGCTTGGCGTACTGGTTTCTACAATAAACATGTTAATATTTATCTACAGTGTTTGTCCATCCCATATTCCTATTAGCAGGGAATATAACAGTTGTGTGTGTGTTTTTTTTTTTTCATCTGAAAAATGATTTTATGTAAACAGTAACTTATGAGGGATGCGCGCGTATCGTAGCAGTTATTGATTGTTTGTCATGTACACATTCCCTCAGTACAGGTTAATAGCAACGCAAAAGAGAATCTCTAGCAGATATAGATAGCTTGTCATGTTCACATTCTAGTCGAAGCTGTTGAATTCGGTTCACACAGATACTCTTGGCAAATATATAAATCCATCTGCTCTCTCCCCGGCTACAGGTTAATAGTGATGCAAAAGGGAATTTCTAGAATTTATCGATAGCTTGTCATGTTCACATCCCAGTCGAAGCTGTTGAATTTGATTCACACAGATACTCTTGTAAATATATAAATCCATTTCCTCTCTCCCCGGCGACAGGTTAATAGTAATGCAAAAAGGAATCTCTAGCTTTGGTAGACAATCGATTTGAAAAGACAAGTGTGGACTATAAACAGTTAAGGTATCGAGCTCTCTGTTAAACCTTCATTTCAACAGAAACTGCAGCAAGAATTCCGAGCGTCTGTGACGTGTGCTACTTCAGAAGCCATCTACAGAAACTGTACCTTTTACTGTATTTATCGATTTATATCTTCAGCTAGCGTACTTCGGCGATCTATTAGGATATTCAAGAGAAAATGTCTGATTTCGTATTATACTTACACTTTTGAGAGAGATTTATTTAGAATTTGTTTTAAATATATGTCATAATTATTTCCCTTTTCATTAGTAGATATGGGAAGCAATTAAGCTAACGATTTTAATGTTTTCTATTTAATTGTGTTCACGAGGAGCAATACTAAACAGAGGAAGCTGCGAAGAATATAATTATCTCATTTAATACTTGTTCTGTTAATGAATGAATGAACGAACATGGCCGAATTGGTTTGAAAACATTACAAGAGAGATTTATCCATTAATGTTGAAATTAGAAAGCTGCGGTGAAAGACGGTCCAGAACTTTCGGTCATTGAAATTATGCGAAACTTCAATATTCTGGGATGAAGTGTTATTATTTCTGCTCTTTATATTCGTACTATGTTCCTCATCTTTGTTGTTTTATCACCACGTTTCGGCCGTTGTGCTCTCCGCCATCCTTCGGTTTATATAGACTGTGTAACCTACGGGGAATTCCAAACTGAACCATTCATTTATACGAGGACAATCTAATAAAGGGTTCATCTTCGTTATCGAGGTCGATATATACGGGAGGAAGGCCGTAAGGCACAACGACCGAAATGGTTGTGTTAAAAACAACGGAGATGGTGAAATAGTCAAAATATAAATAGTATAAATAATTCAATAATATTAAATGTATGGTTTCCACTGGGCTTTGTATGGAAAGATAAATTACGTGAGACTGGCCGTTGAAAACTAGAAGCAACACAAAGATGACACAGAACATAGTAACCGCAACAAATTTATTCAAACTCCCGATCGATCCATTTTGCTCCCAGCATTCCTTGTCTGCACCGGAAGTGCTTACAATCGTCATAATCCTAATGGATATTTTTCATGAGTAAGCTTTCCTATAAGTTAAGATTTAGTGCCAAAAACCAAGATAGATTTTCCTGCAAATTAAAAGAACAGTGACATATGCGAAATATGGAAACCAGCATTATATTAATTCAGCGCAACTACGGTACCGTGTTTTTCCCCCTTTTTTGGCAATATCTTCATATTCCAAGATGTCTGGCTAAGAACGATAAATCAAAACATCAAATGGATACAAACCTGCCGCTAGAAATTAACGGCAAGCATTTGGTAGAACGTGGCGTTTCTTTTAAATGTGTGAAAGACTTAAAGAAAATAGGCAAAGTTGCATTTTAATGTGGAAGATGTCTTGCAGCTAGAAGATCAAGATATTGACAGAGGGCATGTAGTATTTTTAGACGAGTTACTCATAAAATGTGAGACGTGCACAAGTAAAAACATTTACGATATTTACAGAGTTTGATGGCGAGCACATTGTTAAAAATCCGAATCAATTATTGTACGTTCAAAGTCGCCAACAAAATTGCACATCATTGTTGGATTTTTTTTCTTTCTGTCTTTGGAAGATGCATTTCAAAATTTGGCAGAATTTCAATTGATCTAAACCTCGGGAATATTTTCTGTACTATCATCACGGAACGTTCCGAAAGTGTCTTCTTCATGGCTTTAGAAAAAATAACAAAAAAACAACAGCGCTGCTAACAGATTTAAAAGACAAAAGAAAAGATTTAGAATATTGGTTATCGTGAAAAATTTCGGTGAGAAACTAAAAATAATACTCGGAAAGAACACATAGAAGGATCACATGGTAAAGACGACGTAACTGATTTCATTTGTGTGAGAAAATGATGGATTGTTTGGCAACGCGTCATGACGTTTTTATGCCTGAGCGCTAATGATTCACCGAACGCCTCCCTACGTTTAAAGAGCACGTAGCACACACAAACCACGCTTCGACCTATAGAATTCTTAGCAAGTCACTGAATTCCTGGATTCCCCACCAAAAATCTTTTGCTGATATCCTATTCAAATATGTCAGTTCTTTTAACGATCGCCGATCCAATCCAACACAACGTTACAGCTACATCGTGTAATAGTTGAACTCAAATTGATAGCACGAAGACTATTCGAAGACTGGCTAATCCAATGTGGTTCAACTGGATTATTCAAAGCGTATCAGTGCCAGGACTTTCTAATGATATCTAATGTGCTGATATCGTACTACTTGCAATTTAACTCGCTTTCATGTGAAACAACTTTTAATACTGTTTTTAAAACTAACGATAGCGAAGGCGCTTCAGTACAGACGTAAAAGTAGCCCCGAATCGCGTGCGGGTATATCAGTCAAAACCATTTGCATATGGATTTCCCCATTAGGCAGAACAACAGATTGGCATGTACAGACACTGGCCTCTCTAAAACTTATGCACATTCAGGTTACTGTCAACTGTCTCTGTTGTAACCAAGTAAATGGTTAAAGAAATAACAAAACAAGTGTTGCAGATACATCATATATTAAACAATAAGTACAACAGAAGTGTATTACACAAATAGTGAGTGTGTGTCGGTCGACCCAGCGTTCAATCTATTCGATTGTTAATATTTAACAGCCCCCCCCCCTCACAAGGGATAGATGTGTCACAAGGCCGGGTTTTCTGTGTGTTCTCCGAGTCCGTAGGCTCGACCCAAAATATTCCCTTAGATACCGTATAAACGGGTTCAGGGCCTGTCTACCTCAGCGGACGAAACTTTGCCCTTCTGCAAAGCCTCGTCCGGGTTCCTCTCTGCTCGAGAAAGTAAGTTCAACAGATGAACAATTTATGCTACTGTTATATTTAACAGCCCCACCACGAGGGACGTATGTGGCACAAAGCCGAGTTTACCGTGGGTTTTCCAAGTCCGTAAGCTCGCCAAAAATATTCCCTTAGAACACGCCTAAACAGGCCGTGTCTATCTCTCCGGACGAATCCTTGCCCCTCGGCAAAGCCTCGTCCGGGTTCCACTCTGCTCAAGTCAGAGAGTTCGAGAGTTGAACAATCTAGGCAACTGTTCCCCCAGGCCTTCTCTCATACTAATCTTATAGTAGGCGGAAGGGTCTAACATTTACTATTTAGAGGGAGGATACCACAAATGTCTCCTGTCAATAAAAGCGACTGGAAGACCAGCCTATCTGCAGATGCCGAGACTTGGTGTCTTCTGAAATCGTTTCCTTGGACAGTTTGTTCCTCAAATTGCGTGCCTGCTTTCTGAGTCAATGTTATTTCGTTTCCTTTCGTCTCTTTGCCACCCGCCGCCTGTTACCCCGTAGTTCTTGAGAGATTAATCGATTAGGTGTTTTTTCCCCAACCTCAGCATAACATTGCCCAATTTTACAAAATAAGTTCATGTGAAGAGAAAACATATGATTTTCTTTTACAATAAGCTTCACCTTGCACAAGGTCAATGAACCACCCCAGTTAGAGAGTAATGTTAAGAGGTAGTTTATATGGATAGGATGGGAAGATAACGGTTGACTCTAGACATGGACAGGTTAAGACTGTAGCGGCTGGGGAAACATAGGGCAGTGGTTTGCGGGAAGAAGCTATTTGAGCGGAACTTACTTCTTGAATACGGAATAAGAAGGAAATGAGGGTGTTTTGTTACTATGCAAGTGGCATGTGGGTCCAACTCCTGAAGGTCAGACGATGTAGTTCGTTTGATCACTTTCCATGGTAACGGCAATAGAGTAGTGAGCCAAATCTTGCCTGTGAGATTAATAATTGAAGTGTGAAAAATAATTATTCTCTGACAAGAAATCGGAGACGCTTTTGAACGCTATCAAGACTAGAAAATGAGGTCCGGTAACTCCTGCCCAAATATAGCAACAATACTCTATTTTCGGTCTGATCTGCCTCTTATTATGGTAGAGGATACAATGTGTGATAAAGTCTGCCGTTGTGAATAATTGTGAATCGTTCCAACATGGAAACTTAATTACATACTACTTATCAATCATCAATAATACTTAAGTATTAGCGACTGCTCAAATATTACATTACAATGGCTCTTTATTTAAAACAATTCAGGACGAGCCTCCGTCTTACATTACATAATAATGGCCCTAATGTGTTCGTGGCTTTTTAAAGTACACCCTAACGTTGGAGAACAAACACCTTTCTCTGGTAGAGATATTAATTTCTCTTACTTACTCACAACGCAAATTATAACACAAATATTGAAAACATTTTAATAACAAATATATATACATATATATATATATATATGTATATATATATATATATATATATATATATATATATATATATATATATATATATATTACAGGTAATCGATTCGTTGGTATATAATCTGGGTGGATCCTAGTCATATTAATTATTAAAACTGATCCAGAGAGAGCTCTATGTTTTTATTTTAACAAAGCATATGTATTTTTTACAGCAAAAAGCGAAAATTACCTCAACATTGGAATAGAGGCTGGCGAAATTCCGACGTTGAGGTATTTTCCTGTTTTTTGCTGAAATATATATATATATATATATATATATATATATGAAAAATTCCATAATTTACATTAAGAAAAATCAGTATCTTCCAGAAATATTTCTAAGAAGTAGGACACCTCATGCTTTCTGAAAAATTTGAATGAAAGTAAGTATACCACCAACCTTGAATCCATCTTAAAAATTCAGGATTTTGAATTACTTAATACTACATCCCGCTTCCAGTGAATTCTGCTTGGGGGGTCTTAGAGATATATGTCTTCTTTCAAACCACATCACTGGGAGACTTTCAACAACAGCAATGTGAAGTGAAAATACTAACAAAATGATTTTGAAGTTAAACAATACTTAAAACAAAGGAATAACTCACCATAATTAGTGAAAAGATCGATAACAGCTACTGGACTGATGTAACTTACGTTACGATTATCAAAATCGGACGCAGAATAACCCTCTTTCGAAGGATAACAAGTCATTTAAGAGCTATCATTGCCATAAAAACATCTCGTCACCCTCAAACTGCTTTCCCTCATTAGAATATTTTATGTTGATAATATCATTATTCTAAAGTAATCTACCTGCCGACAAGGACTAAAAAGTATAGAAGCTCTTTATATAACACTATTCAAGCCAACTATCGATCTTAATTTATTAACAATGTAATTGTATTGGTCTTCTAAGAAGGCACCACAACGCAAAGTTATGGGGGAACTTCTCACGCAGCGCAAGATTACTACTATTACTACATAATATACCATATACCAGGAACATGTAAATATGTTAATAACGGGCACTTGAAAAGGGTCAATGAATGGGCCAAAGTAACAATAACAGGCAATTTCGGCACACTATTTGTCCTTCCAAATAGTACACTTATTAAAATGAATAAACTTATATGATTTTCATTTTCTGTCATTTTCAGTAAAAAAACGCTTTAAAAGTTTAGTGCCTAAATACAAAATATGCACATTAAATGATCCTGGAGCCAACAAGTTAAATAAAAACACTTGACTGTTCAAGAGAAATCTTGTCTAATTACAGGCAACAGCGGCCAAATCAAAGATACCTCATAAAAAGTGAAATCTAAAACTAAAACAAAATTCTCCGGACCAGTATTATACATAACTACTGAACGCCATCTCAACCGACAGACACGCCAGAACTAGCCCGATGACACATCATTATAAGAACTATTCAACTTATATGAAGGACCAATAATTAAACCTGTCTGATTATTAACTTAGTGACGATTACAGAGCCGTCCTACGCATACAATAAACTACATGCACATGCAAGTCATTCGATCAGGAGGTTAAAGGTATTTCGGAACCACCACTTAATTGCTGTTTTCCTCAGGTCCACCAGGACACGACGTGGTAGCATTTCTACGGTCCTAGATATGGGCAATTAGTGAAACACAAAACCAAAGCATTACTCTATTAAAGCATAAAAATACATTTTTATAATATTTGAGTATTATCTACCATGTATTCAATTATTAAAGCAGAATTACACATATTTTTATTACTTCAAAGATCACAAGAAAATTAAATTTGGGCATTAAATGACCCATTAGACGTTGATATGCCGTTAAACAAACTAATAAATGAATTAGTCGAATTAGAGATTTTTCAAGCAGATGTAACCGTTGAGATTGTCCATAAAAGAAACTTTCCAGAAAACCGCGGATATCGACGAACAATACATATCAATATCCTGTACTAGAAATGCTAACAGGCTTAACGAAAATCTGAACCGGGAGCTATTCTTGTGATACAAATTTAAAAACCGAGAATACTTCGTATTTAGAAGCGTTGTAAAATATATATTCCAAATATACTCTGTGCTCTTAATTAAGATGAACAAGACCAAAGAATGGAATTCCGCAAGTTGTTTTTGTTGAGATGTGTATAGAGAATTACACTTTCAAACAGAATCATTGGAAATGGGAGACTACTTATAAATGAGATGGCTTAATGAACCACTACAATTGGGCCTACTGGGGACGTGAAAATCCGCACATTAATTTGCCAGGAGTTGATCTGTTATTCTTTCTGTTAGCTCGTATACCGCGTTGTTCTATGATCGGTGATATTATGATCCTATTCCTAATTAATTATTAACGGTGATACTATGATCCTGTTCCTAATTGATTATGGACATTAACGGCCTATAGGAAACAAAAGTATGAGATTACAGTCAGCATGGCGGAAATTTTCTCCGCAGTGACATTCATTAACACTTGCTTATACGGGCGTAAATGTGAATGTGAGCAAGTGAATGCATTTCAGGAGATGTAACAGCGGTGCTGTTGGGACAAATCAGATTAAGTAACGCGGAGCGACGAGTAACTCAGTCAATGTTGCTGAGTATGTGGAGAACTAATGTTTATTTTAGCTGGATCTATTCAACCTATGAAGTGAGGCTATTCTGAGAGAATTAGAAATCGTACCAGGATTCAATATTGGCAACCACAATCTTAACCACATAAGAAATGCAGAAAAAGTCCTGATAGCAGACACAGAAAGGAAACTACATGGACAACTAGAGAAGGTAGTGGAGAAAACGAGAAAATACTGTCCTCTCTAAATATTACTAGCAATTGTAAGATGAGAAACCGGCATCAAATTGTAGGAAGTTATAAAGAGCCAAGATCGCTCACGATCTGATTGTTGTTAATTCATGAAGATTAATATATGCATGTATATTTATGTTCCTGTAGTTTTAATGATAGAAATAACAGTCTTATATGTGTGAAGTTCCCTACTTTACTAGTAGTGTACACACTTTATAGCATGGCGCGCCCTAAATCTTTCGTAAGAAAACACAGTTCCTTAACAAGTGGCTATTTGAATCATGTCTTCTAATCAGATTTGAACTTTGGAATTTGAGTCTAGTAGTAAGTAGGCTCTCAGTTCAGTCAGTGAATGGAACTGTATTTTTTTAAAACAACACGTACCAAAAATACTAAATTATTCGCAGTAATCGAATTTATTTAGACCATTGTTAACGAACACATTTGAAATGGTGCTGTATTGTCATACAAATCTCCTCAACACTCAAAATGAAAACTGTCAATTTTTGAAGTGAAATTTGAAAAACATCAATATTAAGAAGAAAAACCTGAAAAAACATCAGCAAAGTCACATATATGAAGACATTAAGAAATTATTCATTAAAATACTGAAACGCAGGTCCTTTTTTTAGAGATTTCGTATTTCTTTTATTTCATGAGAATAAATTCAGATCCATTTCACCAACTCATCCCTCTGTTGCCTGACGCGAAAACTCCTTAGACATTTCCACGGGCGAAAGTACGGGTTACTTGAAATTTATGTCGTTTCTTCTTTTTTTTCCAACGTGTCTTTGCAACTTTTGAATGTACCCATTATCACTGCTTTTGTCGTTTTTTTTTTACTTTTGCTCTTTTGTTAAATTTCGAAATTTCCTAGGTAGGCATTATTATAAACAAATTCACTTGTCGAAAATGTCTGCGTTAATTCTCTTCAGCGTATATCCACTTGAGTTAATTAAATGGAAAATTTCTTTAATCGATTTCTTTTTACTTGTTCTGGTTCTTGGAATCAGTTGCTTTTGATTGGGCTCATTGCTGTTTTTCTTTTTGTTTCGCTCTTATGAGAAATATCATTATTGAACTTTCCGTTTATTTTTATTCCTGTACTTATTTATTTTGTCAGGATTTCAGTTTCACTTTCACGATATTGATTAAGCTGGTGTCGAAGATACTAGTTTAGAAATGCCTCGAATAAAAACATACTGTGTGGATAGTACAATTAAAAGTTTACAGTTTTGTCAGACTTCCTTAATTGCTTGTCGTTTTGTAAGATAAACTATCGGAACAAAACAAGAAGTTTGAGTTCGATTCTAATAGAGCTGCATCACAAAAATTGTTGCTTTTTAAATGAAAAAGAACTTTTGGCAAACAGACAGTTATTAACGGCGCACTATCAAGAACCTGAATAGAAAGTGGAAATAGAAGATTCGTCTTCACACCAGTTATCTGACCGATACAGCTAGGCGTAATCCTAAGAAAACCAGATGCCCTACCAAGATTTATTACTTTAGTACAAACTTAACAGCATATGAGACAATGTTGATGGCAGAAACAGAAAGAAAAAACTGCAGGAACACCTAAATATTGTCGTAAATAAAAGCCAGAAAAATGACTAACTATAAATGCTTACAATAATAGAATCTATATCTGTTAGCGGAAGGAACAGGTCAATATGCTAGCTACAAATTGAATAGATACTAAACAGGAAAGTAAAATTAAATTAAATATCAGGGGAGTATTTTAAAAAGTGATGAAAAATGTGGCACAGAAATCTGAAGAAATAAGTGACGACTGAAAGATTCCTCCCAAACATTAAAAAAATATTAAAAACAAAACAAAAACATTTAGTTACAAACGAAGAAATAATTGTTGAAATAATGAAAATATCACACCTCTTATATGCCAATGAATGCTGGTCAATTTTCCCACAGATGAAATGCCGACTTTGACCAACAAAGATATGGTCCTACTGAAGGATGTTGAGAATTTCATAGGCATAGCTTGTAAGTAATGCGGATGCTATGAAGAAAACATAGCACTTTTACTTGGAATACTTGGAAGAGAATTGAAATTACTGGGAGAAAGATGAAAAAAAAATCTTGACACCAATGGAAAGCAAGAGGTGGTGGCAGGAAATATCGATTTTTTGTAAATTGATGGTAGAAAATGGGGGGAGTGATAGTAAAAACACAGTCCTAGCTAACAGCTACAATATATAGGATATTTTGAAGAGTCATGATCTCCCAAATCCTGAAGGGAAATGACATCTACAAGCGGCAAATTAACTACTATTACATATGGCAGTGATGTCTTTAAGTGGCAGTGAGAAAATACCACAAAGTGAACATGTGTGCAGCGAGAAAATTTAAGAAAAATGGGATCGAAAAGAAAAATTTACGTAAAATCAAAAAGATTTAAAACTTAAAGTTAGCAAGGAAATGCTCCTAGTGAATTCAAATCTCGTAGAATATTGAAAGCAAATATACCATTTTTCCGTGTCTTCAATACTTGCGGAAATATCTGAACTGTTGCTCCTGTTGTATATCTTGAGATTCTTGGCAAAATTCAAAGAAGGGTTTTTATTTTAATCGATTGTAACGTGTCGTGGCGTGTCTTCCCCCTGTCATTTCTACAAATATTTTCATGGCTACTATTCAGGTGAGCTTTTTTGTCGCTGTTTCCTCTACTACGTGACTTTAAGCGTGCTACCAGATTGCTCTCACAATTTTACTTTTGAACTAGCTAGATGCAACTGCTACTTCTGTTAAACAATTTCTTTTCTCGCAATTTTCACCTGTGAAAATCTCATTCGATTTCTTGCTTCCGTGTCACCTATAATTTAGAGGAAAACCCAATCGCCATATTCGGTCTTTATTGTTCGTTTATTCTCCTTTCTTAAATCCTCTTGGATAAAGACTTCTCATCCTCTTAATTTTCCTGTAATCCCTTGCGTCCTAGTAGCATTATCGCCTTATTACGCAGGCAAAGATTTAAAAAAGAGACGCAGATGGAAACAGTAAAATACAGGGGTTGGAGAAAATAATTGGAACAGGTGCAAATTCCACTCCTTTATTTCAAAGACATATTATATTAAGAACTTTAACTAAAACTTCGTAATTGCAGGTTATATCCATCGTAAATACGTTTATTTATCTAATTTACTTCTTTGTCTTATTTATTTTTAGAATTTAGGAAAATTTAAGCTAAATGCGTGACCTCTCCGAGTTCGAAAACGAGCAAATAGTTGGAGCTCGCATGGCAGGAGCCTCGATCACTAAGGTTGCTGCACTGTTTCGTTTTTCAAGAGCTACCATATCAAGAACACAGATGCAATTCGAGAAATATGGCAAGGCCTCTAGCAGCCGTATCAATTCGGGCCGGACTTTCAAATTTACTGACAGGGACCAACGTGCATTTAAACGCAATGTGACAAAAAGTCATCGGACTACTGCGGCCAAAGTGACTGCTGAGTTGAATAATCATCTGAATAGTCCAGTTTCTACTAAAACTGTTCGTCGTGAGCTCCATAAGGCTGCATATCATGGAAGAGCCGCCATAAGGAAACCTCTTCTCTCCACTCTCAACATTCAAAAGAGGTTGAAGTGCTGCAAAGATCACAATGCTTGGTCGGCGGACCAATGGAAGCAAGTCATATTCTCAAACAAGTCCAATTTTTCTCTTTTCCCAACTTCAGGGCGAGTTTATGCGTGGAGGCAGCACAAAGAAGCTTACAACCCTGACTGACTTCTTCCAACAGTGAAGCATGGTGGTGGATCAGCGATAGTTTGGGCCGCTATATCATGGAAATGTTTCAGTCCAATAGTTGCTCTGCATGGTAGAATCAACACCAAAGATTACCTGAACATATTGGGAGATCATGTTCATCCAAGGCCAAGACCTTATTCCCAGATCGTGACTGCATCTTCCAAGAAGATAATGCTCCAATACATACCGCTCGAGTGGTTAAGAATTGGTATGAAGGGCATGAAAGTGAGCATGGAGTGGCCTCCCCAATCTCAAGATATCAATATTATCGAACATTTGTGGTGCATTTTGGAGCAACAAGTTAGGAGCCGCTATCCTACACCGTAAAGAGCTGCAGAAGGTTTTAATGGAAGTATGACTGTAAATTACTCTGGATGAAGTCAGGAAGCTGTATGATTCAATTCCTAGACGTATTAAAGCTGTCTGTGAGGCTAAAGAAAAAAACCAAGTCCAAATTAAATAAATTTTATTTGAATTTAACAAGTGTTCCAATTATTTTGTCCAACACCTGTAGATAACGAATCCAGAATTATAACATAAAAGAAAAATGTATATAAGAATTAATCAAAAGTTGTTTAGATCTACAAAGGAGGGAAAATTGTGGGAAGACATGACTACTATTTTATTGAACGGACTAAAAGCTCGTAAAATGGGAAAAAAATGCTAGCATATTTGTTTCTCTCTCTCACAAACTATTTAAACTTGGTAAATATCTAAATGTTATCGTTTCCGCTGAGAATGGATTCACAGACAATTTTCTCTTGAAACGCGGGTCATGTCAGGAGGTATGCCGGCGGCGGAGAGAATCAAATCGACTGTCCGAATTCAATTTACTACAGAGGCTTTACTACTCATTTCTCTCAGTACTGTAGGGAAAAGCATGAATCCATCTATTTTCCCATCACAATTATTGGCAAAACAGAGAAGACAAGGATAACTTGCCTTCATATGGCAAACAAACCAAGATAAGAATAATACCAACTGCCAACACGTCATGAGCAATAAAACCATGTCAAAGCCTTTACAAACAAGGAGAATTACGATGTCCTGAATTGGGAAAAGTAAAAGACAAGCGCCTGTGTACCTATTAAAGAATTGATGATATGGACTAACGACGTAATGAATTTCAAATCTAGCGTTGGTACAGTTGTCATTACATTAGGCCGATCCATTCCCCAGCCTTCCATAATATAATAACATGTTACTTTTTTAGATATACAGCTACAAACATATATGTTCCTGAAAAATGGTTGCATCCAACAGTGATAATATGAAAAAGTGAAATAGGGGGCATTATTCTCTCTCGCCCTCCCTCACACGCGCGTGCACACACACACAGACATATATATATATATAATTGCTGTCCACTCACTCGTATCCGTGGATTTCGGTCTACTAGGACGACTAACTAATCTCCTTTGCAGACCTCCGCCTAGGTGAATTTGAGTTTGTTTAACAACCACTGAGAATATGCTAAGTAGATACTAGTTGCAGTTTTGTTGGAAAAAAGGGCGCGTTATCTAGCCTGGTCATCATTCTGAAGGCTCAAAACCTCGGTCACGGTGAATTGTGACTACGTGGTAGCACAACCATCTACAGACCCATGGATTCCGTTTACCATATATATATATATATATATATATATATATATATATATATATATATATATATATATAGAGAGAGAGAGAGAGAGAGAGAGAGACAATATTAGTGGTGAATATACACATACATATGCAATTATATATACACATACATATATGTATAAAAATAATTCCAAGATGATATGATCCAGGTAGAACTCGATGTCCAGGACAGAGTAAGGATATAATAAAAAGGAATATTAGTGTTTAAGTCTTTTTATTATATATATATATATATAATGTGTGTGAAAGTGAAAGAGATATAGAGAATAATCGTAATTACTCTCAGATCATATGTCAAGGTTACCTATATATGGAATAAAATTATATATAATTTTGTATATATATACCAGGCAAAATGTTAGGAGTTTTAATGCCAAAGTGCGAAAGAAGGAAAGTCACGTAATGTCTATTCTCATTTTCTTTTATAAAATCAATGTTGAAATGTCGATAAAACAC
>OZ038490.1:69073958-69143958 GCA_964036315.1 Acanthosepion esculentum
TATGTAAATATATATGTACATATATATATATGTAAATATATATGCACATATATATATGTAAATATATATGTACATATATATATATATGTAAATATATATGTACATATATATATATGTAAATATATATGTACATATATATATGTAAATATATATGTACATATACATATATATGTAAATATATATGTACATATATATATATATAAATATATATGTACACACATATATATGTATGTAGATATATATGTACAAATATATATATATATGTAGATATATATGTACATATATATATGTAAATATATATGTGCATATTTATATGTAGATATATATATATGTGACTATATATGTACATATATATGTATTTATATATATATATATTTATATATATATATATATATATATATATATATATATATATATGTACAAATATATATATGTAAATATATAATATTTCTTTATTTATTATAATTTTATCATATAGACAAAACCATTTCACTCACTACAAAGATACAACTTCGTTTCAGGGCATTTCACCTGCACTTCGACGATTTCAAATGCACTGAAATGAAGTTGCATCTTTGTAGTGAGTAAAATGTTTTTGTCTATACGATAAAATGCTGGAGTTTTGGATGTCCATATGATGTAATGCATATCGATTCGGAATTGGTAATGGTAGAGCCATATTCCAATTCCCATCGTCTCCTTATTATTACTGATGCGCTACTAGTTAATTTAGGTGTTCGCCCCCCAGATGTGGGTTAATTAGTAGATCTTCACCATTAAAAATATCGTTATCACCCACCAAATAATTTCTTACAATCTAAAAACACATTTTAGCTTTAAATAACCTTCCGAATGTAGATAACTCATCAAAAACATATCAATAAATCAATCGTGATCATTTACTTCTCAAACGCACTTTACCTTGTCGCCTGCAAATGTACCAAAGAGTGGCTTTTATGAATACCAACCGATTAATAAATCCATCAAATTACGTTTCTTGCTTCATTGTTGTTGCACACTGAATTCAACCTGCCTCCTTTGTTTATTATCCTCTCACTGCCAATATAAATTATTTAATTTATAGCAATGATTATTTGTTTGAACGCAAGCGCAATGAAAGACACTGGAAATCAATGTTGCTTTTGTCAATCAGAGTATTTTAAATGGAATAATTAAATAAGTATATATGTACAATGACCACAAATAAATTGAACTGTCTGCAACTGAAGCAAATTACTCGCTGCTTTTCCAATGAAATCATTTCGTGTAAACGGCTGGATGACAGTATTAATTGCATATCTTTATGGTTTTCTTTGTGTTAAAATTGAATTAGAAAATTTGCTTTTATTTTATTATATATTTTTTTTGGTGGGAAATGTTATGGAATATACTTCTGATTACGTACACATCTCAAGCATCTACGAAGTTAACTCGCTACCTTTTTCGAACTCTTAGGAAATCTATAAACAATACATCTAGCGCCGTAATCAGAGACCTGTTACCAAGACAGCATGTAATATTTGCACTTTACATCAACTGTCACAAATAATAGCTGATGTATTCAATTACAGTACGCAGATGCTGTGTAATGTTGGGTCTTTTGTCCACATATTTTATGTGTAAACACAATCTTTGATATACAATTTTAATCGTTGGTGGAGAAATGAACAGCGGCTCGGATTGAGGAATCGGAGAGTCGAGTTCAAATTCCAGTCGAATCCATTGCATTCACTTACGTGCTAATAGCCTTCGAAAAGGTATGAATCCTTTTCTTCTACCCCTACTATGGGTAAATAGCAGGACAGACCAGGTTCCATAGCCTTAGATGGCAACTGGTCCAACGCAGAAAAAAAATGGCACCCTACTGCAGGAAAAACATCTGCCTCGTCAGTCATGTATCGAAGATAGATGATTGCCTAAGCGTGTATCCCGCATGGTACATAACTGAACTGATCGTCTGTCTTCTTAATTCTTATTCTTTTATTGTCCTCTTTGCTTAATATTACTTTTTACTTATATTCACTTACAATCTGAAACCTCTTCCCTCCGATTCACTTTATTGCTTTTATTGGGGTGAACTTTATTTAAAAAAATGGAAATAGCCAATTTTATTTTGCTATAGTAAAGGTGAGAACAACCGTTTCTTTTCAGGAAACATTCGGCATTTGTTAACCAACAGTGTTACTATCGATTGCAATTTATAAACGTCTTTCACTTTAAAATGTTTCATTTTTTTCTTTCAGGAAAATAGGTTTCTCAAGTCTACGAATGTTAATCGCTCTTTCTAGTACTAATGAGAATTTACTTCCTCCCCTTTTCCATTAAAATATGGTGGAAAGTCAACATCTTGACTATATCATTAGTTTCCTTTTATTTACAAGAGCTGTTCATTTTAGTTGTTGCTAAGATCAACATTATTTCAAGTAAGGCGGTTTCGTCATTATGTAATCTTCTTTCTCTGTCACTGGCAGCTCGACTTCAGTTACTTTCTCACTGAGATGGCGTGGTGTCCTTCTCCCACTTTTACTTATATTTTCACGGCAACGGATCTGACGAGCTTTTTTAACACTTGTTTCCTGGCTACATGAATTCAAGTGTGCTACTTGATTGACACCAAGCACCACCACCACCGTTTACTCTTGAAAAAGCTAAATGCAACAGCCACTTCTACTCCAACTGTATATTTTTCTCGCACATCCCACTTCCCTTCCGTTTACTTGCTTCCCTGTGTAGAGTTGGTCATAGCAACAGACAGTACTCGACTGTAATTGAAGTTGAGTCTGACTGACTAAACGTCTGTAGATTATTCAAAAGAGACATATTGATTTACAACCCTGTTTTTTTGTCAGCCAACTGGACGCTAGTTGATAAACCCCTTGCTAAAGTGAGTCTCACCCTCCTGACTGTAAACCCGGAAACTTTCAAAACTTAAATACAACGTCAATAGCCATCTTCTGTCTTCTTGTATTCCATTCAACTTTTGTCTTTACCCCAATCTTCGCTATTATCAGTGTCTTTTCACAGTTTCATTCCCTGTAACCTCCTACGTACTAGTGGCATTTTCGCCTTTCTTCGGTGGAAATGATTAAACAAACATTCTGTGGCATCAAACGATGAGACCTGACTAGGTAAGGAGACACAGAGGATTCATTTACTTGAAGATCTTTTTAAGCATTGATCTGAGAAAACTGTTATATGTGTTTAAATGTTTAGCTATTTCTGAAGGAATTGGACGCCATCCATGACATCTGCGTGGAATTTTGCATCTCACGAAAATATTTAAGTACTTGTCACGAGTTGATAATATTTTTGTTTCTGCCGTCTTGGGGTGTTGGACAAAACTACTCCCAACGCGCAGCCTGTCCTATGTTCTGTCTCCTATTATAAATGTAGTATCACTTTTTATATACACCGATATTATATTAATGTTTTTATATCTATGTGAATGTCTTGAAAAATAGCCTGATAAATACTTGATTTTCGATTATGTTTATTTGTTTTTAAATTATTTTTTGTAAAGCTGTAAGATTTTAATAAGGCATAAAGATATATGGATACCATGTTAAATCCTGTCATTCCATTTTACTTTGGCATTATCCTAACTTACAATATTAATTTATTCTCCTATATATTAGCCTCAATCTACTGAATATTCATAAGCAGATATTTTTCGAAAGATTTATAGTGATGTCACCAACACTTAATTTTGTTTATATATGCAGTTATTTCTCCGATACATATGTACATTGTAAAGTTGAGTTGAACAAAATTAATCTACAAAAATCCTCCGTCATTGTAATTTATATAATGTCTAAGAATACATTTAAGAAATTGCAACTGTAACTGGCGTGCCAGAATTAAATCGGCGTTCAAATCTTTCATTAAGCGACTTTGTTTCCCATTAATAACTTTGGGGACGATATAAATTACCTCTCCCTATGAATATCAGCATTAAAAAGAGATATCTTTTAATATGGTGATATATATATATATATATCTAGTATTTGCATAATTATAGATCTGTTATAACAAATTTAGCATAGGAGAAAAGGAAATTAAATATAGAATTGCCTATACCAGAAGTGTCAGCTGTCTC
Source organism: Acanthosepion esculentum (assembly GCA_964036315.1). Lineage (NCBI taxonomy): Eukaryota > Metazoa > Mollusca > Cephalopoda > Sepiida > Sepiidae > Acanthosepion > Acanthosepion esculentum. The sequence goes on from OZ038490.1 coordinate 69,078,055, forward strand.
TAACCGCTTTCTAAGATCAATGGCTTTGAGCAAATAAACTCTGAGTGACTTGGCAACGATCATTCTCCTTTGAACATTCTGGACCGTATCAAATACGAGAAATCACATCACTTGAGAACTACCAACAAAAGTAAGAAATAAAATGGATATCACATGTTGGTCGAAGAAGAAATAAGGATATAATGTTGACATTCCACACCACTTCAAACAAAAGGTGAGGAAGTAAATCCCCATCAGTATTGGGAAGAACGATAATAGTCACTGGACGTGAAAAACAAATTTAATTGTTATAAGTCAAATTTTTTATGAATTTCAACCGGAAACAGAACCAGCTCGGTCTATCTATATTAAATGTTTCCTTGTAAAGAAAGGGCTAATATTAAAATTAAAATTAGTTTCGATTATGACGGGAAATTTGATTTTTTTAAGGAGCATAGAACCATATCTTAATTGTTGATGTTTCCATGGCGTTAGGGTCCCAGCTATGGGCAAATAGTGAACATGCAAATAAAAACTATGGAAGTATAAAAATAATTTTTATCGTAAAAATATCAGCAATATATGTTTCTATATATTTTTAGTTGATATGCCGCTAAACAAAATGAAACTATGAAACAAACTATAAGCCTTGAACATATTATATTCTCCCAGAGTGAAGAATGCATAAGTGATAAAATAAGGTATATATACATATATATATATATATATATATATATATATATATATATATATATATATATATATATATATTTACATATATATATATATATATATATATATATATATATATATTTACATATATATATATATATATGTAAATATATATATATATATATTTATATATATATATATATATTTACATATATATATATATATATATATATATATATATAAATATATATATATATATATATATATATATATATATATATATATATATATATATATATATATATATATATATATATACGCATGATTGTGTGGGTTAAATGAGGAAAACCTAATGTAACAACCGGATATGTCTCAACGGAATTTGTCACAGCAGGTCAATATCAGCAGGATACAACGGAAAGTGGATTCCACAAAGGTATAGCTACAGTATCATGCTGCCGCAGTTGAAGTGAATGCAAAGTGTTCTCTACTTGATATTGCTACTTAACCAGCATATTATCACTCCAAGTAATATTAGAAATACAGCGAGAACCGTTAGGCAAAACGAAAGAATTAGACGTATTTAAACAATCTTACCTCTGAAATATGAAAGTTAAAAAGATCAACACAATATATATATATATATATATATATATATATATATATATATATATATATATATATATATATATATATATATATATATATATATATATATATACACTCCGCTTTCGGGCACGGAAGAAATCCCTCAATCATTTTAGCCCTGTGACACTGGACTGCCCCAGATGCATTAGCTGGCAAATAAGTGGCTTGAGGTCAGCCCTACATTTTCATATCTACAGGAATCCTAAGTGACTCAAGAACTATTCTACAGAAACATTCTTTAAAAGAACTTATGTTATGTCTAAACTCTTTTTGAACATTGAGATTAAATTTTATATAACATCTGAGTGGCTGATCTGATTTGTCCTTTAGTGAAATATATTACTAAAACTGTTTTATTTATCTGCTTCCTGAAGTTATTAGAAACATAAACGTGATGTTTTTGTTTGTGCTAAAACAGCGATTTAGTCTTTTTCAAATCAATATTTCTTCTAAGACTGCTTTGTTGGCTCAACCCATAAGCATCGCGCTGTCTGAAGAATATTTACACGATAAAAGATAAACTATCATCAGAACATGTGGTTACACATGTACAACATTATATATGAATAGCTTTATTAGTTAAATATAATTTTCCCGATATGTAGATCCATTATACAATACTCATATCTCTTTCTGATTGTTTCATTGTTCTGACATGATATGTCGCGACTTAAATTTGTTAGGTCCAATCAATATTTTTGTATTTCTCTGTTAATAATTCGGAGATAAGTTACTATTTAAAGTATTCGGACTATTGTCCTCATCTTTATTTTCATATTCACAACACTTCGACTGTTGTACGCGCCCACCCTTCTTCAGGTAATATACTTTAGAATTTCGAACCGAAATGTTTATTTAGTCCACGGTGGTAGATTATTTCAGTTCCACATTCCATACCTTTTGTGGGATGCCTCAGTTTTGGTTAATTCCCTTTAGTAACCCTAATCTCCAAGTTTTTGCCCACCTCTGCTGTGCTATTGAACTCACAACTCTTTGGGACAATTCCCTGGATTAGTTCAACGAACTATTTTATCCAGTGATAAATGTGTCGTTGGGGCCTAAATAAAGGTTTCGGGTCAAATTCCAGCTTATATCTCCCGAAGAAGGCTGGAGTGTACATCGGCCTAAACGTCATGAATATGACAATAAAGATAAAGATATTAGTCTATAATCTGCCACCAATTTACCAATCGCGTTAGGCAGTATACTCATTTTTTCCTCTTTGCCCGTATTCAATTTAATGTGTCGCGTCAATGTCAGATAATCCAAGCCCCCATTCATCATTATGCTCGATATCGTTCTACAGTCTATTTCCGATCCTATGTCCATTTTCATTCTCATTTTCCTTAAAAAATATTGTTATTGTTCACGTGATCCTTTCATGGTTTTATCAGAAGTCTTTTGTAACTCGAGTCTCTCAGACAGTTGCATCAAGTGTTATGATTGTACTGCCAATATTATATCCAGATTCTGTTTTTTTTTTTTTTTTTTTTCAATATACAGAACTTGGAATGAAAGTGTGTAGAAGCCGGTCACCACACGACATATGTTCAATCTGTAACTACGGCTTGTGAAGCACTTTTGGGCTAAGAATAACAGTCAGTTCATAGAAAAACATATTCAGCATATTCAATTTAGTGGGCAGTAATTAGCTCGGATATTTGTCCAATAGTAACATCTTTCTGGTATTTTTGGAAATTGCTCCAAAATATGTCTTTATGTTTGAAAACTGATCTGTCGAGAAATTAGATGGATAATGGTTTTCGTTAACGAATCGACATCTTCATAACAGCCCGAAGAGGAACACCAATATAATAATAGTGCTTTTTTCTTGTTTTTGGTACCATAATTAATTTTCTATTTGATCTGGAAGAAAATTATCCCATTAGTCAAAATAATTGCATCTAATTAGTTTGAAGAATGTTTATCGAAGACGGAATGTTCGTAGGTAAAATAATAATAGTATTACCTCACACACACACACACACACACACACATATATATATATATATATATATATATATATATATATATATATATATATATATATATATATATATATATAATATAAATTTTTTTCAAAGATATGATACAAAAAACACGCTCAGAACGTTGTCTGGAAAATTATAAGATGTCATTCCGCAGCACTCAACATTCGATGTTGTTTCAGCATCAGAGTTTGATTCGTTGATTTGACCATTTATAGAAGTAACAGATTTCAAAGAATGTCAATGCTCTTATTACTATTATTATTGTTGTTGTTGTTGTTTAAATTTGAACCTTTATGACTCATTTTTTCTGTGTTGGGCATTGGGACGATATAATTCATGTACAAATGCCATCGCTGCTTACTGGTGTCTCTTGTCAAACACAATTATGTAGGTCCTGACAATTCTGTCGAATTTATTGCCACATAAAATTTACTACTGCTTTAAAATTACATCAATTTCCAGATATGTAATTCAAATCCTTTTACGTAGAAACCTTTCAAGATTGACGATTCTGTCGTTGTGTTTGAGTAACATTTGTATTTACCCTTAGAATTTCTGAATATAGCGTAACAGCTATCAGTTTAGGATACAGAATCCTGCCTTTTCTGTTGGGCTGGCTTTGTGCTACTAACCCGTAGAGAGGTGGGGATCCGTTTCTTATGATTTAAATCGCCGTCGTTGGCGGCGGCGGCGACGGCGGCGGCGGCTTTATCCAAAAATGTGTTTCTCTTTGCTAATTGCCTCCTTTATGATGATGATGCTGCTAACGAAATTCATTGCCAACTGGCAATGTTTACGACTAGACGATTCCATTTTCACGAAAACCGGCTCTCATCATCTATACGTTATTGCTGTTTTGCTTTGCAAGTTTTGGTTGGTAGCGAAACAAAATTAGAGTAGAAGTAAGTGTCAATGGCGTGAATTTGTTTAAGGTTTAACTCCACTTGCCAGGAAGTGACCCACACACTTGATTTTATGGCCTTGTTCTGCGGCATATATAGAATGGGTCATGCGGAATCCAGTTATTAAACGAGTTGCCGCTGACTTTGTTATCATTTCGTGTGACGTCTTCTGTAACATGTCCGCCAAGCGTAGCCCTATTCTTCCTTCGGCCAGCTGCTCCATTTTATCCATTAATCTGTTGGTTAAATACCAGGGCAGATTTATCTCTCTACTTTTCCCTAGAAACATTTATATCTGATCAAAAGCTAAATTCAAAAACTTGACAAAAGCAAAATTCGTCCGTTTATCGAATATTGCCGTCAGATATGGTTTGGAAATTATGACGTTGATGAGATTGTTTTTACAGTGACAATGTCGTGGAGCCATGCATGGTAGAGTGTTACAGAATTATAGGCACTGTTTATGCGCATATATATGGAAGATAACCATACAGCTCTTGGTTAGATTTCAAAACCTTCTAAAACATTGATGAAATCTCGGGACAGAAATTTCATGTGTAAGTGTGTTTTTATTTTTTGTAATACTTAAAATACGTCCATAGACATCAATGACAATGAGCAAAAATTAGAGTGTACATCCTAGAGGGCTAATTCCGTCTCCTGCTACAAATTAAATTGGCCTCTTGTCCAGATTAGAAAACAGCAGTAATAATTGTGAATAAATAATTCGGACCATAAGTCCAATTACGTCCAAACGACTGATTTGGGCCGAAACCCAAATTCAGGCTGAAAATTGTGTTCGTCAAATTTCAAACTCTGCGGAACTTCAAAACCACACGAAACTTTCCACTTTATCTTTGATTCCTTGGAATTTTGAAGATGTGAAATTGATTTCCTCAATGAACAATATTTTGGAGATGAATTTAAAACAATCTTTTTTGCATTCGCAAAATATGTGTGTTACTTTAAAATCATTATACATTTTAAACTTTAAAATCACTAATTTGTTTCAGTTATTTTAAAATTTGAATTTGTAACGGCTCCCTCCTCATCCGGACAGGAATCTCAATGCTGGATGTTCAAGGTCCAGATGAAGGGTAGATTTGCAATCCCAGGATCAACTTGATTTCGAAAAGCTATAATATGTCTAAAGACACACGGAGTGACAGATAGAATTTGCCTTTTATTTATTTAGAAGATTGTTTTTGACACGTATACGTTCATCTTATTGCCATTCCCAGCGAGTGATCTATGTCTCTTTTTATTTGTTTGTTTAAAGATCGTAGATCAGCATTTTTGACGGTAAGCCCGCAGATATGGAACTGACTTTGGAGATAGAAGTAACTATTTATTAGTAATCGTCAAACAGTCTTTCTCCGTATAGATTACCACTCGCCAAGATGATCTGAGAGTTACTACAACAAGTAGAATAAAATAAAAAGTAGTATGTATAAGACGAGAGAATTACGAGTTCGAAATTTAAATAAGGCATATATTTGTGGCGAAAACCACAACACCAAACATACTAAATGATATCTCTATTTGATAATAGAATATTCACTTTGCATTGTAAATGAGTATAGATTCATTTCCTTTCAGGTACAGAGCGGGATTATTTCAAATGTTTATGAGGCTTGAGATATAATTCGATTGTTGTAAAAGCCATCATTGAGGAAATCAAGTTTTATTGCCCCGTTATCTAATATGCCTCGATGTGGTGTTTGACAAACTACGTTCGTTTTTTTGTTTTGTTTTGTTTTGTTTTTTTGTAGTGGGTCGTATCGTCTGTTTCATGTTAGTACACACAGACTTACTCTATTTCTCCCTAAAAGTCAAAAGACGTAATTTTACCAGGCGAAAGATTTTATTCTGGTAGTAAATAGACCAGCATATTTGTGTCTGTATTTGTTCTGTTATTGTTCCCAACATGGAAATGCTGCCCATTAGTTGTTAGTGACGAATAGATTACAGTTGATGAAAGTACCTCTCAGCCTTAGCCTTTTATCAAGACCATATTCTTACTACAAAGTTAAACCTCGCTGAAGGATTTCGAAGGTTGGAGCTACTTTTTTACGAGTAAATTTCACCTTGTCATTAGTTATTGATTAATCAGTTCACCGTCCAAAGAAATATTCCCCATCACATCCTGATTCTTTTCTTTTTTGTAAGACCTGTGAACGTCGATTGACCATATATCGTTCTTCAGGAATACGTTAAATTTCCATAACCTGCATGCCTGCTTTCTTTACTTTTTATTAATGTTTTCTTTTTTTTTTTTTACTTTCGATTTTCTTTTCTGATCCTTAATTCTCCTCCTGTCTTTTACATACAAATTGTTACCCTATTATTCAGAACCATTAAAGAACTTGTAAACGAAAATGTAAATAACTTGGTAGCTTTTAGAAATAGCTGACCACGAGTTTGAGAGACTTGTAATTACAATGAAGAAACTATTTCAGATTATCTAGTAAAACTTAAAATATATGCGAAGACTATACTTGAATGAGATCCATTATATTTTCAAGAAGAATTTCTGAAAAGAAAGGCCATTCTATGCTTAGTTTATGCTTATCCCTTTTATTACAAACTCTATGATCGAAATATATCTTCTGTGTTCTTATAAATGTCTTAGATATTATTACAATATTCATTTGTTTCATTCATGTGAAAAACGATAAGATAAGATTTTCTTTTACGTATGCTGTCATTTGAGATTAGTGTCAGCGCAACTTTTATTTAAATAGTATGAATAGGTTTCTGTTTATTGTTTCTGAATGGCTCTGGAGAAAGAGGTTCTTATTGACAAAATGTTTCGGTCGTTATAACCTTCAGCTTTCTTCGGATATATATTCTCGTAAATAATATTCGGTGACTTTGACTGGCTACAAACCTGTTATTAAAGTTCTTTGAGTCGTATCACTTCGAAACACCAGTTCACGTACTATCATTGAATTTAAGCAACTTACCTAGATTGGTCACAACTTCGGAATCCCAGGTGTTGTAAGATTTGATATGCGGATCGTGTAATGGATAATGGCTCGGAATTGTTATTCGGGGAGCAGAGTTCCAATTCTCGTCGGGTTCATTATATCGATTAATGAACAAATATACCCTTGGAAAAATATATGAATACGCATCTTCTCCCCCTTCGCAGTTTTGTGTTAAATAGTAAGACTTGTATCTATGAGTCAGTTATCTCAAAAAACATTTCTTACAATCTAAAAAAAATTACTGGCTTTAAATATCCTGCAAAATATTGATTATCCGTAAAAAACGAATTATTCAATCATTTTTATTAAATATCCATAGTAGATTGTTCCACTTCCTAAAACGTGTAGCCATAATTTTTTTGCACGAAACATGAAAACATGAGTGAAATACATTACTAAAGGAATCCTAGTTTATTATGCTTTTATGGATTTAGGCATGACAAAGAATGATGGCCTATTGAAATAATGTTAGAATATAATTTTTCATATTAAATATCAATGTTTATTTTGCATTAGTTGATCTTCTTAAGTAATTCATGAATATTCAACGAAACAATATTCTTTGTAATCTTATATATGACAGTGATTGCTGAACAATCTTCTCATAGATTAAGAATATACAGGGAAATATACTGGGAAATGCAGATACTTTGACACCGAAGAATGCTAACTGTTCCATTTGTCGGAGATATAATGACAAAAGAAAATCTGTTGTGTCTGACACGCACAGGCTGTTTTGATAAGAAAAGCAGAGTTTCAGCGGCTAACATTCGGCATGGATCTGTGTGAATGGACGATAGACGAGGGACAACGACGAATGGTTAAGGAAGACATAGTTACTTGGTGCAATGAAACATAGGAAGTTCCGGACAACTACAAGGTAACTAAGAATGTCCTTGCCGTTTTTGTTTTATTAGACAAAGAAACGCACACAGAAAATCTGACCTATGGTTAGTCCTCCAAGTAATACCTATCGATAACCAAAACATTTTGTCAACGGGCCTTCCGCTGCGCAATTCTATGTTGGTAAAAAGTAAATATGTTGAATGCAAAGAAATCTGAGTGTCTGTCGCAAGTTTGCCTCATTTTGAAGGATTTCACCCGAAGTTTGTAATCCACGGAATGGGTGATGTGTGGATCTGTTGGCGCGATACCCGGGGAATAAGGTGGATGGCACGTTTTAACCCACCAAAGTAAACGTGATTAACAAGACACACTTGCGATTAATCAATACTGGGTCTTTCTGCTTCGGTGCTTGTTCCAAATGTCCCAACTGTTGCAAGTACAGTTGTTCATTCCAACATCGTTTCGCAATGATGATCGGCGCATTGGTAGCAGCTCATAGTGTACCACTTGTCGAGTAGTCAATCAAATACAGACCCCGATCTTGCATGGGCGTAGAGTTTGTCCTGTGGCGTGTGACAAAGTGTTCCGTCGTGACAACCAATAACTAGCACGTTTGCCAGTGATATATAGAACCAACTTTCCGTCACTTGTCAGCTGTCGATCAAATACAGGTACATTGCGGTGCAGAGAAAGCAACGTGAAATACGATCTCACTCGGTATTGCTTGCTGGCTTCCGACAGTATGTGGAACAACCAGTTGCTCTGTTAAAACAGTCAGACATTTCCTGCATCGCAGGAAATGTCTGACTGTTTTCATCAAAAACCTGGAAGCGTTCGGTAAGCTCAACACAGGTTTGGCCTTTCAACTTCTCTCTGACAAACTTCAGTGCATCACCTTCCAGGATCATTGACTGACCATTGCGGTGTTCATCACAAAGAGACAAATCTCCCGACATAGATGCTGAATCCAATGCGTGGCGATGAGTTCACTGACAGCATCATCCGCAAAAGCCTGACGTATTAGGTGACTTGATGTGGCCACCTTAAAATCATAAAGCAGGCAACCTCGAACAAGTTTATTTCAACACCGTCATGTTTCTACGCCGTTGCTCGAGCTATGACTTATGTGTGGATGTAACGCACCTGTATTGGTCAAGAACAATTCTCACACCACTGCTTCCTCGTCACGTGAGGAACTCATTTGTTTATCAGTGATCACTTTTCCTACCTGGCATAATAAAACGACTAGGAATTTTTGATTACTATATATTTAATAGTGAAGTAACTTGCGTATACTACGCACGTTTGTTTCCAGATTTTGAATAGAAATGTAAGGTATTTACATTATTCGGACTATTGTCCTCATCTTTGTCGCCATATTTATTGCAACGTCTCGGCCGTTGTACGCTCCGTCTTTCTGCAAACTGAACCATTTATTTCGATCACTGGGGTAGACTGTTCTAGTTCCACGTGCCATGTTTAATGGATGTCAGTTATCAGTTCTCTCCTGTTAATTCTCCTCTCCATGTTCTCCACTGCCTTAACCGGGTATTGAAATCTCACTCTTCTGGTCCTGTCACTGGATCTAATTAACGCCTTAATGTACTGTGATATGTGTCATTGTAATAAATATGGCGACAAACATGAGGACATTAGTCCGAAACATGTAAATAGTGTACACAGTACCTCATCTCAGAAATATAGACAGATACTAAAATGTAAGGATTATATATAATACATTTTCGCCACCTTTCGTCCGTCAGAAAGTAAATTATATCTGTTGTAGAAATATGTAAGGAAGGAGTACATATCAAACCTAACACGGCATTAGTTTCATAAGTATTGTTTCTGTAGTTATTAATTATCTGCTTTCCCTTATGTCTGTGTCAAGCTTTGCCATCAGTGTTGGAAATTTATTCCTGGTGTTTGATGCCATCTTGTCCTACTTTCTCAAAAGGTATGAGTTATTCATTGAAATTCAGTGCTTTCGTAATGCAGTAATTTTAAAAGACATATTTGACCTAGTGTGAGATTATTGTCAATATAATTCTGTTTTAATTTCTGTGAAAATATTCAAAGATTTACTCTAAAATCTGCATCAATTTTCAATATATAATATAACGAATATAAACACGTGTTTCAATCCGATACTATGGACTAGTGCTTCTATTATTCCGATTGAGAAGAATAAATTGTCGTCTTCATGACGTAAAAATGAAAATAATACTAACATCTTATTTTAATAGATATATTTACGAAAATTACACCGATACTTTGTAATACTAAAGAGTAAATTTATTCAATACAATCGCCGTTGCCTTGATCCATGGCCTCCAGACAACTTCGGAATCTCCTGCATCTCTTTGTTTTTAATTGTTAAATGCTGCCATGAGTTTTGCATTCAGTTCATCTTTGGTGTTCCAACTGCGTCCCACATATAATAATAAAGGGGGTTGCAGTCTGGGGAGGTAGGTGGCCAGATGTAAAGGGTGATACGGTCGCAGAAATTGTCAGCCATGACTAAATTTCCCTGGTTCTTTAGCATGGTCCTGTTGCTAGACATAGGGTTTCTCGCAGCGAAGATCGTGACCCAAGGCACCACTACCTCTTCAAGGCACTTGATGTATTATTCTGTGTTGAATTTGAAGCCCTCACAAACAAATTCAGGATTTCTCATCAGAACAATCAGATTGAGTTTTCAGCAATGCGTACCTTCGTAATCACCATTAGACTCATCGAACTCTTTCCTAGACCTCTGCGCTGTCCTCAGATTCACAACCAAACACACTGATATGTTCGTAATGGCGCTTCCGGTGAGAATTCTAATCAGTATAGCATGACGTTTCCAAACATCTGGCGGGTGGAATTGCGTCAATATGCTCACTATACTGTGCAATCAACAAAATCAAAAACAAACAAGGCGCATGTGCGAAATTCAAAATATAAAATGGCAACAATTTACACGTTGCAAAGAGTATAGCGGCAGACCAACTTCTATGTATTATTTAATGCGGAAATCTAGTTATTTTGCACGTAATTTTATTTTATTTTTTGTGCTAAACAAGTTTTTTTAGTGCTAAAAGTCTTAATAATTAACCCATAGTTGTAGGAGAGAAAGGTGGATTCATTCCCTTCCCAAGGGTATTTGCGCGTAGGTGAATATAAGGAACGGGGATTGAATCTCGACTCTCGGATTAACAATTCCGGGCCATAATGTATTACACTATCCCCACACCAAGCATACAACACTTGATATTCGTAAGTGATCACCCATGTAGGTACTGTCCGGGCTCAATGTCGATTGACGTCGGCGATCATACAGGAACCGCCGATTTAATGCGATGTTGCCGTAAGCTCTTTCAATGGTGGATGGGTTGCCTAGTAATTAGAACGTTAGCGCCCTGTTACGATACGCGTGTGCAAATTTAACTATGGTCGATTTCTTTTAACAATATCCCCTAGTCCTGGTTGTGACAAGCTACATCCGGCTGCAAGGCCTCTGATCGGGAAACTGTAGGTTTTGAGGAGCGTGGAATCATCTCTTAATTATTGTTGTTCCCAGTTACATCCTGGCACGGGGTGGTAGGATCTGTCAGGGTCCCTTCTATAATAAATAGTGATCCCCCCAGAAAAACAAAGTATGATGGAAGTATAAAAATATACTTTTGTATAAAATAAATTTCCAACAATACATATTTATAGTAAAATTACCACTAATAAGTATTTTTTGTATATATTTAGTTGAAACCATGAAGTTGTCTTCCAAATGTTTACATAGATGTTGATATACCACTAAAGAAGTTCAAACAACCAACAGAAACTCTTTCATGACATTAATTCAAAAAATATCTAAACTTTTCTAAAAGAAATCAAACTCTATTGCACAATATAACAACAACAGAATCCAGAACATTCGCCGTGTTCATTTTTGCAGTAGGAAAACTCTCCTCAGGAAATTTAATCGTATAAAATTTCGCCGTATATGATTTTTGCCGTAAGACAATTTCGCCGCAATTTTTTTTCGATACCTTTAACTTGAACGTCCATTTTGGATTAATGTTCAATTGAATATAAGAAGTAACTTGTTATTAACTATATATGGATGTCTTTTTACAGGGTCAAACATCAGAAAAAAATTAAAACTTCAGCATAAATTTAAAAAAATAAAACACTATAAAATATCAAATTAAAAAATAAATAATTTAAAATGTGCAAATTCCAAGCAAAGCTTCGTAAATAATGTGTTTTTTTGCGTTGGATTGTAATTAAGCATTTTCCGCTTAAGTCTTGCATTGATATCAATATATATTGTCTTCATTTGTACCGCGTCTGAAATATGGTTCTGGTGTCAAGTTGAAATTTTTGCGCTTCTCACTGACGAGGAGGAATAATGTAGGATTTTGATCCCATAACTACTCTTATTAAAATATTTAAATCGAAGTGACAATGTTGTGAGCCAGAAATACTTGATAACAAGGTACTTCGCATATAAAAAAAAAAATGCGGCGAAATTTTCTTTCGGCAAAAAACCTATACGGCAAAATTTTCTTTCGGCAAAAAACCTATACGGCAAAATATTCCGAGGCAAGTATTCCTACCGCAAAAATTCTTTACTGCGAACGTTCCTAGAAACAACTTTCTAAACAAAACTATAACATAAAGCACACCTATCGCAGCCTCTAGCAATACATATAAACATGTATATGCAAAAATAACGAGTATTATCTACCATGTATTCAATTCTGAAAGTGCAATAACATATATCATATATTTATTACTTCAAAGTCACCCATGAAAATTAACTTTCAGCATTAAATGACCCATAAGAGGCTGATATACCGTTAAACAAATAAATCACATCAATAGTATCTCAGCTTAACCCAATTCTTGTGAGTGAAATTCGTCAGACAAAAATAGTTCGAAAATTATGAATTCTTGTGTTATGACGATGTTAGGAGCCAACGTGACCGATCATTTGAGCATATTGTCCCAGTTTAAGCTGATGGTCACATCAATTAATGCGCTCTATCCCAAAAAATGTAACTATGGCCCGATACTCATACATGCTGTGTAAACCACTGGTTGGCTGCTTGGATATTGGACGTAGACAGATGAAGCTGAGCAGGAATCTTCAATAGGGATTAGCTAGCAAGCAAAGCAGAAAGATATATTCAGATACGAGCGTCTAGCCGTGCTGTACAATCCATCATTTCTTTTTTTTTATTTCTTCTGTTTGTTTCTATACCGTATCGCATTGTGTTGAATTTAATTTGTTGTTTACAAAACTCATTCCAGTATCAGTCGGCGCATAATTTTGTTTTTGATTTTCGATTTTCGAACCCAAAAATATTGCACCAATAAATTCAAAAGGACAGATAATAGGTAAAAAAAATTATTTGTCTAATTGCGTTTTATTATCGTTTCACATAATGCCTCCACGTGGTGTTTTGCTGTTTTGTATTTACTTTGTCAAAACGCGTTATCAGGAAACTAAGCAATAAAAAAAACAATGTTCAAACAAGTAATATGGTATGTTTTTATAATTGATCTCAAATTACCCAATAATTTCATTACATCGCGTTGCCTTTTTATCAAATATATTGTAGCACTAATTATTATATATTATGCTTCGAATTAATATATGAATTATATATTTTAGAATTTAAATATATATAGAGAGATTCTGAACAAAGTCTATATATCTAATGACGTCATCTGAAGAAAAATACACTGATGTGCTGAATTTAATAGAAGTTCCCAGTTTCCTGATATGATGCTGTACTTTTGGACATCTTGATAGCTTTGCAAAGGGTTTGGCATGCAGGTCTTCTCCACAAGTGGAAAGGTCAGCGTGTATCTGGAAAAATTTTCGACCTGATATATAGAATCATGAAATGAATGTAATCTCGAACGGCCACTCTTTCAGTTCCTTTCGTACTAATGCAAGTATCCTCCATCTTTTTTTTTATTTTAATTAATGACCTTCCCGATGGTAAAAACTCGCTGCTTAGTATCTACGCTCGTGGCACAACCATTTACGCCTGTCTCTATAGTAAGTCTGAACAGTTTGTCAAGGTCAAATTGGCAGCTGATATCCAAAACTCTTGTTAACTGCAGCAAAAACTAAACTGCCTCTTTTATCAGTTGAGAGAATCCTCTCTGCTTTCCTTCAACATGGCCGATGCTGACGCGCAGGAAAGTGCGGCATTCTCCAACTAACGTTCTCGGCTAACATGAAGTGCAAAAATTATATAGAATCCATTGCTAGGTCAGCTACCAGGAACATTGTTTCACTGTGTCGGGTTTTTTTCTCTTCAGAATCTAACAAATCTATGAGTCTAGCTTTCCGCCATGCTTAGAATATTGCTACTTGTCCAGTAATTCTATTATCTATCTAGTGCTCCTCGATAAAATCCAAAGAAGTCTCGGCAATATTACTCGGCTCAAGTCAATTTCCCACGAGCCGTAAGTTTTCCTCTCTTTGCTTTTTCTATTACATTTTCAGAATGATTTTTCGGATGAGCTCTTCTCTAGGGTACCTGTCTCTTTGAATTCAAGCGCAGTACTAGACTGGGGAGAATGTTTCATAAATTTACAGTTGAGTTGGCTAGGTAACCGTAAATTCTATGCTAACAGTTTCTTTCCTCGCAATTTATGCTTGCGGCTCCAAGCTTTACAGCCCATTTTAATCTTTTAAAATATAAATACAAGCCTTCCCTATATATATATATATGTATATATATATATATATATATATATATATATATATATATATATATAAAAACACACACAAACAAACACACACACACAAGCACACACACACACACACACACATATATATATATATATATATATATATATATATATATATATATATATATATGATAGGTGTATATTTAGGCAGCAATCCTTCTTTTATGCAAGTTTCATTAAAAACGACAGACAAGGTACTACGGTTAAGTTTTTTATTTAATTTTTCTTGTGCTGGACAAAGGGTGTGTAAGAACTGTCCAAATGTTTTATGTTTCCGAGCGCTTTCGGCTATATCTTTAGCCCTTATCAAGGATGATTTGATTTTTCAGACTTAGTTGAGTGTGTGCATTATGTATATGTATTAGTGTGTAGTAGTGGTGTTTTAATTCTCGAATACGGTTAGCATGTTGTGGATTTGTTCATAGTTAATATTGTTAAGGGTAGGCTTTTTCTTTTTTATTATTAAAGCCTCCATTATTTTTAACCTTTTTTTACAGTTGGAAGCAATTAATATATTTGTGTTTTCTACTAGTATATTTCTAATGGAGTCTGGTAAATTGTTGTGTGTGTTTAAATGGGTTCTAATGGAGCTGTGATCGGATAGATGTAACGTAAGACGTCTGGATAAGCATGTGGTTGTGTAACCGATGTAATTATTTATGAGTCCCGTTTCGTTAGGAACGCAGTTCCTAAAAGGGGCATTTGAACTCGTAAATAATGTTTGTTCTTTGCAGCTTTGACTTATGAGGCGTGTTGTTATTTTTGAGGATGAGGTTAGCTGTCTTGAATGTTTTTATAATAGATAATTAATTTGATTTTTTTATTTGGGTCGATTGGGGTGTTGTATTTCTTTATAATATGTCTTAGTGAGCATTCATCTTGTTTGTAATTCGTATGCATTTGGTTTTCGTAATAAACGTGTATGTGATTTTTGACTGTGTGTTCACTTTCATTATTACTTACTTTAGGGAGAAATAGTCTTATTTGTTGGTCTATAAGATGGTTAGGGTAGCTGTTGTTGATTAGGGTTTGTTTTACGTTATTTAGTTCTTTGAGGAAGAGTAGTCTAGAGGATGAATTTTGGTGTGCTCTTTCTAGAAAGATTTTTATTACAGCTATTTTATACATAAGTGGACATTCGCTTTTAAAGTTTAGGTGACAAGAGTTCTTGAAGGTGGGTGTTTTGTATAAGGATGTACTGAAAGTGTTATTGCTGTATTCAACGAGGACATCTAGGAATGAAAGTTTGTTTTTCTGGCTAAGTTCATATGTGAAGTTAAGGACGGAGTTTTTCTCAAGTGTGGTCTTATGTGTCTCTATTTGTTTAATGTTGTTCGCTAGAAAGAAAATATCGTCTACGTAGCGTACGTATATCTTCGGTTTACGGGCTTGTATGAATGTCGTATTTTCTACGTAGGACATGCAATAGTTGGCAAAGCATGGGCCCAGTGGATTTCCCATACTGACGCCATTAGTTTGAGTGTAGATATTGCCGTTATAGTCATAGAAAGGAACTTTGGTTGTGCATGCATGTAGTAGTTCTTTTTAGTATGGGTGGTTTGATGGGTGGCGGAGGGATAGACTTATTAGAGTATACGGAATTCAGGATAATGTCAATTGTTTGTTCGACAGGGACGTTTGTAAATACGTTTTCAACGTCAAGTGACGTTATTATACCTTGGTTTGGGTTTTTTGTAGGAATTCGTGGGTGGATGTGATGCTGTAAGTGGTAGGCAGGTATGGAGAGATGATGTCGTTCAGGTGTTTCGATAGTTCGTAGATAGGTGTTGGGATCTGGGAAATGATTGGTCGTAGCGGTAATCCTGGTTTATGGGTTTTTATGTTTCCATATAAATATCCCGCTTGGTAATCTCCAATAATTTTGTGAATTTTCAGGGAACCTACTTCGGCGTTGTGCGCTGTTATTAATTTGTTGACGGACCTTTTTAAAGTCTCAGTGGGATTTCTTTTCAGTTTTGTGACTTTAGTCCGGTCGTCGACAATATTCTTTAATCTTTGGTGGTAATCGGCTTTATCGAGAATAACGTATGTGTTAGCTTTATCAGCTCGTCTGATGACGATGTCGGGATTGCTTTTTAACTCTTTCGCGGCCTTTCTAAGTTTTGGCGTTAAGATGCTACTATGGTTGTTGCCAGGGGATCGGTTCTTCAAGCCTTCAGGACGGGGTGAACTGCTATGTCACCACGTGTACACAGGAAAAATTAAATAAAATCTTAACCGTAGTACCTTGTCTGTCGTTTTTAATGAAACTTGCACACACACACACACACACACACACACACACACATATATATATATATATATATATATATATATATATATATATATATATATATATATGAACATACATACGGAGAGGGAGAGACTTTTTGTGTCATTCTCTCTCCTTATATCTATATATATATATATTTATATATATATATATATATATATATATATATATATATATATATATATATATATATATATATATAGCGTATATTTCGCAGCATATCTTCAGTAAAACATAATTCATTAAGTCTTTTAGCCAAGTTTTATCTACTTATTTTTAATAAAATACTCTCGTGATTACGAGTAGGTTTCTTAGTATCCTTAGTAAAGAAAGGAAATTTCCATGTTGATGCATATTCATGTTATTCCGAATACTTTCGATATTAGCACAATGTCTTCATTAGTGTTTTGTTTTTCCGAAATGAAAAAAATTATAGTGTTCGTCATCTTTCTAAGACACAATTATTGTGTTCATCTGGAAATTAAATTTGTTGACGTGTGAAGTGAAAAGGCTGAGGTTATGTACCGTACAGTTTTTAACTTTATCATGTAGGCACTTGTGCAAACGTCAAGGGATGTAAGTAAGTTTTGTAATGTCTAAATATTTTTTAAAGGGAAAACTATGGTAATTCTATTTCTTCCTTTAATAAGAATACTGTTCGTAATTACGAGAGGAACCTATTGCAAATAAGTAGACAAACTTGTCTATCTAAATTATTTAATGAGACATGTCTTTATATATATATATATATATATATATATATATATATATATATATATATATATATATATAACGTTTTCGATGCGTCTTATATATTGATTTAAGCTGTTTTCATTTTGTTCGATCGGCTTACTTGTGGGTAACAATAGTAAATTATCGATTTGCGACATATATATATATATATATATATATATATATATATATATATATATATATATATATATATATATATATATATGAAGAACTATTTTCTTTTTTTATTACGTTAATAAAAACACCGATCAAAATAAAAATAATAAATAAATAAATATATAAGATAAAAAGTAAAAATAAACAAAAACAAGCAAAATAATTTGACCCAAATAAATAAAGAAATAAACGAATTCCGGTAAAATAACCACCATAATAGACTACCCACAATAAGCTATGTAAACAAATCTTGACTACGTTAATAAAAACACCGATCAAAAAATAAATAAACATATAAGAAAAAAATAAAATTAAATAAAAGCAAGCAAAATAATTTGACACAAATAAATAAATAAACAAATAAAAGACTCCCGGTAAAATATCCGCCAAAATAGACTACCCACAATGCACCCGTATATATAAATAGCCGAGAAAAATAAAAACACTCGCGGCCTGAGGATTGCATCTAGCATGAAACAGACTGTCGCCTCTAAGTGTTGACTTCTATGTTCACTTTTATATATATATATATATATATATATATATATATATATATATATATATATATATATATATATATTTATATATATATATATTGTTTATGCGTGTGTAGAATGATTCGAAGAAATATGTAATTATGCTAAATATATAATATCAAGAAGAAAATAATTGTGGGTTTCAGTGGTCTTGAGTAGAAACATGTCCATTTACCTTCAATAAGTCATATATATGTTTTGTTTATTTACGTTTCTGCCTCGCATATATATCTTTAAATATCTGAGATGTCTCCTCATTCCACTCATAGCCTATGTTTTTTTCTTTTATATGCATCTTGATAAAGAATAATTTCATAACACCATTTACGTTTGTATTTTTTTCATTTTCTTCTCGCTGTTATCGCATTTCGAATTTTGGAATCGTCAAAAAGAATTCCCAAGAGAATTTTTATTTGAATTGTTTTCAAACAAATATGTCGCGTATCTTTTTTTCTTTTCTTTTTTTCATCAAGCGCATAGTTATTCCTAACAATATAGACATTTGCTGGCGAATATCTTTAAAATAGTCTGACACAAGGCCATATGAGAATGAATGCATAGAGTAACTTTTGGGCTAATGTCTCCGAAATTGAACATACGTTTTTTTTATTCAGTTCTCTTATCAAATGGGCATGTGCTTAAGGCGGGAATGAAAATCAGCGAGTCGATATCAAATTCTGAACTAATTTACTATCTGCGATTCAAATAGATTGCCTTGTGGCAGATGTGAGTCCGTTTCTACTTCAACATACAGATATGGTCCGAATAATAGAGTAAGCCCGACTCTCTAGCGTTGATTGGCAGCCAGCTGAAGTGAATGAGTCTTTTAAATGTAAAATTGGAATAAATAATTGGAAACTACACTATTTATATATGTCATGCTTCTTCCGAGATAACAAAGGATAGGGACAATTGTTGAGCCAGGGTCGCCTGTGTTCGGAAAGGGCAGGGGATTTAATATACTTATATCATTATTTTACTGTGTGTGTGTGTGTGTTTTTTTTTTAAATCAAAATTGTGGAATGGGGCAGGAATTGGCTGGTTAACTTTAATGCCTCAAAAACAAAACTGCTCTCTATTACTCACCACAGAGAACCATCCCTGCCTCCCTGGTGCTCAACCCCACGAGAGCACTTCATTGCGAATGCTAGGTCTCCCATTTTATGCTGACCTGCGATGGAACAAATACATTGAGTCAATAGCTTCGGCCACCGCAAGGAAAGTTGGCTCCCTTTGCCGCACCAGCAAATTTTTCTTGCTGGGGTTAATCCTTCAAATCTACAAATCAACCATTTGCCCTTGCATGGAGTTTTGCTGCTATATATGCCCTGGCTCCCCTTCTGTTTGTCTGAAGGTCCTTGATAAAATCCAGAGACGGATATGCAATGTATTTGGCTCTGATCTGGCATCTCGTCTGTAGTCGCAGTGCCACAGATGTTCCGACGCCTCCCTCTGTCTTTTTTACACATACTTTCACGGTAACTGCTCCGATGAGCTGCTTTCGCTGGTTCCCAGACTTCATAAATTTAAGCGTTCATCTCGGCTCGCATCTCGCTCTCAAACTTTCACTGTCGAAACTGTTAAATGTAGGTGTCTTTTTTACTCCAATAGTTTCATGTGTCGCATCTCGCGTCTGTGGAACTCCCTCCCCATTTCGTGTTTTCCTGATAGCTATAATCTCCAATATTCAAATGTAATGTCAATCGACGTCTCCGGATGCCTCGATCTATCCTATATCCTTCTCTTCATCCTTTCCTCCATCACTCCTCTTTGCTCTCGCTCCATCTCTTTGTAACCCCTTTCGTGCTAGTGGCTTCCCGCCATGCTTGGGGTGAAACGCTAAAAAAAAAAATTAAAAAAACTCAGAAACGAACACAGAAAATTATTTAAGTACATAAATATGACGATCTCTACTTTATCGATTCGTCTTTCTGGATTAATCGTCTAAGTGTACCCTTTTTTCCGCTTTCGGCATCGTTAATACTAACCTGAAAATGACTCGTTACGTCTTCTCGTGCTTACGTTTTCCACTGTCATGAAGTGGAAAGATTATATTGAATCAATTGCTAGAACTGCTTCTGGTAAAGTTGGTTCACTGTGATATACCAGATGATTTTGCTCGTTAGAAACGTTCTTACATATTTATAAATCTACTATCCGTCCTTGTTCGTAATACTAGTACCACATATCGCCTGTCATTGCTTTATTTATAAATCCTTGATAACATCCAGAGAAGAATCTGCAACGTTATTGGTGCTGACTTGTCATCTCGGTTTCAGTCGCTTTCTCACCGCCGTATAATGCTTTCCGGAGCGTTTTCGATAAATACTTTTATTGTAATTATTCAGATGAAACTCTCTAACTTTAGACAAGAGCTCATCATTTTACACTTGAAATGGTTAGACTTAACAGTAAGTTCTGTGCTAAGTTTCTTCTATCGCACTTCTCATTTCTGGAAATTTCTTTGGTCTTCTTGATTTCCTATCAAATTCCAAAGAAATGTCAACCATTATCTTCTATCTTCTTAATTTACGTACTTTTATTGTTCCTGATCCTTAATAATGTTTTCTTTTTCTTATATTCTTTTACAATCAGTAAACACCTTTGTCTTAGTGGTATTGTTACCATTCTTGCGATGAAATGATTGAGACATTATTGTTTGATATTTTTGTATGCAAAATAGGATCATGCATCCGTCGATAGTGTTTATTTGTTAGTATATCAAATATGTACTAACACCTACAGTGAGACAAACATATTAGAAAGTATTAACATTAATAACGCGCTGCATAACTGATGTGGCGAATGTATTCCCACTGGACATACTCGACTGAATAATTCGTGACTTTTCGATAACGTATTCTCTTGGAATTTTATAAAATAATAGGAGAGTCATTGTCCATAGAAGAAAAACATGATATTAAAAACACTAAAAACAACAATACCAAATTTATGAGAATAATTCAAACAATGGGGATTTTACTAAAAAAAAAAAAAATACTTCAAGATGTCTGTATGCGTAATGACGTGTAACAATTTCAGATTAAAATTGTATTCTTCCATTGGGGAAACGGCTGTCACAGTGACGCTATATGACGAAAGAAACAAACAAACAACATTCCACTCTTGTATTTTCAGAATTTTGAATTCGACATTTTATTCTAATAAATCAACATAGTAAGTTTAATTGTTTTTCAGTATCAAATATATTTTCCAACAATACATCTGTTATTAATGTTATTTTTTTAAATAGTGATGAAATGTATCATTCGAACAAACTGAAAAGTTTCACAGTATAATAATAGCGTATGAAGTTGGGAAGATAGAGTTTTATACCTTTTGTGTCTGGGAAAGGTCTTTATTGACGCCGGACGAAGAAAAGCTGATTGTAGTCTGGATAAGCAGAATATTTCAATTATTTACTTTTCTTCAGTTGGTTAACAGACTTCAGTTTTTGGAAACATGCCATAATCGAAAATTAACCAAACGAGGAATCATGTAAGATTGAGAAATGGATGTCGAAGTAGTGAATAAAGAATATGGGTTTCAAATATGTTCTCTAATAAAGAATATGGGTTTCAAATATGTTCTCTTTTAAGACTGCCTCTTTATTTGTTCCTATCATTTCATTGTGCAAACGATAAATTAAAAACAGAGAAAGAATTCTGAACATATTGAACACGGATCACTCAAATCCTTGACCTTATATTTCATGTATGTCGCCTTGGGCTGTTCTGCCACATAATTTGTAACCGCAGTAAAAACTTGCTGTCATTTCTAAGACCATTGTATCCAAACTGTCTATTCTTCCTTTACTTAAGTTCCTTGCGATACTTGATTGATTGTCTGGCTTATCAAACATTTGCAACTTATTTAAAGATTTATTTAAGTTTCATTTTTTCCTATCACATAACAAATCTAATTTTACTGGAATTTCTGTATCAATGAGGTGGAATCCAAGTAGATACGAAGAGTTGATTAATTGATTTGTTATTTTTTTTAACGCTTATCAACCTTTTGCAGGTTATTTAAAGCCAACAAATATTTTTAGATTTTAAGAATATTTTAGTGATAATAAGGATTTAGTGAAACAAGTCATAGAATAAAATATAATGAAGTTGAAATAACATTTATAAATGAATCATTTTTATGGTTGGGTAATGAATTCTTTTTAAAGAATTGTGTTTTGCTATGACTTCATAGTTTTGAACTTTGAGGTCAGATACAGTAAAAAAGAAGTCGTTTTTGATGGCATTTATTTATCCTCTTATCATACAGTTAAATATAATGTAGTTGAAATAACATTCAGAAATTAATTTTTTATGGTTGGGTAAGGAATGTTAAACAATAATAGTCTAGCTGACTATTATTTTTTAAAGAATTGTGCTTTGCTCTGACTTCCCCATTTTGAACTTTGAGATCAGATACAGGAAAAGAGATGAAGTCGGTTTTGATGGCATTTATTTATTCTCTTATCATACAGTTAAATATAATTAATTTTTTATGGTTTGGGTAAGGAATGTTAAATAATAGTCTCGCAGATTAAAAGAGAAGTCGTTTTTGATTAGTTAACACTAGTGTGGGAATGTTAGAGTAACAAAGTGTTTTCCGGGAGCTAGGTTTTCTACGTCATACACAGAAGATGTAGTTATTTCGTATCTCGGGGAACTTGCTGATCAGTGGGGGTAACAGAGTGACCCCACTGACTACTTAGAAATGTACACGTCGACGTGTTTAATAAAATAGATAAGTTTAAAATCCCTCTTGTTGAAGTTTCATTTATTGCCGAACTAAATAACAGCCAGAGAGAGAAGAAGAAGAGAACGTCATGGTATCGACCCCGTTAACCAAGATTTCGCCAGAACGAGGGGAGGCCTATGCAACAATACTAATTAACACGTAGTTGGGGTGAGAAGAGGTGGTTACATACCTTACCCAATAATATTTGCACGTAAGTGAATGTAACAAACCGGAGTGGAATTGGAACTCGACTTCGAATTCCGAGTATTTATCCGTTACATCACCCGTACAGCCGAGTTTACATCACCTCGTATTACAAACGCCTTTTAATTCGAACGTTATAGTTGTAATTTGATTGCGAGTAATGCTAAAATAGTTTGTTTTTGTAATTCTTATATGAATCAACAAAATCTTTTCTTAAAATGTTATTTAAAGATATAGTTGTAAGCCAGTCTATCACAAATCTCACTTCATCAAAACTTATATACACTCATGATTATGTTTCAAGTTAGAAGTAATATTCAAATACGCAATGTTTCACACTATTTGATATTTAATTTACAGTGCAATATGACTTCGATTCTATTTTCCTCTGTTTGTATTTGTGTTTGACAGCATTCATTTATTCTCTTTTAATTACAGCTTGAAGTTTCAGGTCTATAAAATAGACAGCTGCTTAACTGATCTATTAGTTGACAACGAAAAACTAAGTGCTAATAAATTGGTTCTTAATAGGATAGATTATTCGGTATCGGATTGCGACTGCTCTTTATCAGATTAAGTAGCAGCATCGATACGTGCCCTAGGAAAAGCACCAGGAAATAGTGATAGACAAAGTCCCAAGTCTGGATGAAATAATAGCCGTTTAAATAGAAACAGTATTTACATTTAGATGTTGGAATAAAATAATTTAATCTCTTTCAGTTGTTTTCTGCTTCAAATCATTGATTTTTCTTTAGCTCTCCGGCTTAATTTTCGATTGCATCAAATCATGTAATGAGTTGTCCACTCTTCTTGTTCCTTTCCCATTAATGCGGTTGTCTCTCAAGGATTTATCATTGGACGTACGCTCTTTCATAACTTCATCACTGACTTTCATGATTTCATCAGTTCACAACTCGATATTTGTTTGATTAGCGGTATATCGACACCTTGTGTGTCATTTAATGCAAAAATTTAATTTTCTTTCGGTGCATTAGTAATTTCTTTTACAAAAATGTATTGCTGGTAATTTTACTATAAAAATGTATTTTTACACTTTCATAGTGTTTTGGCGCCAGTTTGGGTGTTGACAATTTCCCCATATCTGTAACCCTAACAGATGCTACCACCCCGTGTTACGGTGGACCTGGGAACAACAGCAATTAAGAGGTTGCTTCACACTCCTCAAAACTTCCAAGAAAGAAATGTCAACCTACTGTTGGAAAAAAAACTACCTTCTATGTGCCTAAGCGTGTGTCACGCATGACACATATCTGACTGGCTGTGGGGGTGTTATTCGAAGGAGGTCTCTTATTCGAAATTGTATTCTATCCATTTCATTTATGAACTATTTATATCCACCGTTTTATGAAAAATATCAAACAAGTATATAACAACATTTTCCGGACTGTATGGAAATTCGAATGTGCATTAGAATAACGAAAGATGCCTTCAAAAAGCTAATCAAGTATTAAGAAACAGGATAATCTCGTTAGAAAGGATAGAGAGTTGAAATCTTATGAAATATCAGTCCCCATATATAACAGTGAATCCTGGAAAATCAAACCAAAGATGAAGTGAGACCTGAGGCAAAAGAAATGCGGTTTTACAGAAGGATATTGTGGATGACATGAAATGAACATATGAGCAACGAAGAAGTTTTAGAGAAAATGGAACCAAAAATAGCACTTATACTTTGAATCAGAAAGAGACAGGGCGCATACGCAGGAAAGAAGGCTTAGAAAAATAGACACTCACATGGCATATCGCAAAACTAAGTAAGCTTTATTGTTCTCCTCCCTCTTATAGACCGAAGTAACTAATATCATAGTACAACTTAATACGCGATTTTTCTAGTCTATATAAAAACATATTTCATGGCTCCGATATCATCTTCGTTGATTCATTTGTTGCTGGCCGTCAATGTGAAAAGGCAAATACTGTATCCAGATCATATTTATATGTTTTAAAAGCGGCAAACTGTTTTTTCTCAAATTTCACTATAAATACGTTCTGTATATTATGGCAGTTTGTTTTCATTGAGGCAAGTTAAGATGAATAATTTGGACAAGCTTTGTCTACTTATTTTCAATAGGATCCGTTCATATACGTGGATGAGCTTTCTGGTATCGCTATTAAAAACAAGAAAATTACAGTGTTGATACATATTGTTTTATTCAGAGTACTATCGACATTAAAGCAATGTCATCTTCAGAGGTTTCTTTTAAGTTTAAAATGTAATTTTCTTTTTTCTCAATGACGAAATGGCTATGTTCATCTCTTAAGTTGTAATTTTACATGTAGATTGAGGACTGGTAATTTTTGTGTAATGCAGTGCATGTTTACGCTCTAGGGGAGGTAGCTAATTACGATGTGTGTAGATTTTTTTTTTTAAACAGAAGAAAATAGTAGGAGAAGCTGTTATATACACCTTGATATTTTACCCTATCTATTGTAAACATTTTAGAACATTTGTGCGGTATTCATAATTAACTTTTTAAGGATTCGTTTCAGTATTTTAATATAGATAGCTTAATGAATTTTAGGTTACGTTTATATACGGTGACCCAAAAGACGGGAACTATTTAACAATCCAATAAAACCAAGAGTAATGGAAGAAAAATATTTAATTCATAGTAATTGAAACCTTAAAATATGCCATTTAAGAAACAATGATGAAATCTTCATTTTTTAAAAATTACGTCCTCCTGCACGATGGCGACCTCCTGCACGAATGCATTCTTGAAATCTGCTGTCGAGATTCCTTGTTGACTGCTGCAACATCTCAGCTGGGATGCTGTGAATTTCGTTCTCGTTACTAAAATGACGAAATGTTTACTTGCTCAAGGTCACTGTCTCGCAGTGTTGCCGCTTGCTCATGTCTGACAATACGCACTTCACAAATTCCCGTTCTTTTGGGTCACTCTGTAGTTTTCATGAGAAATTATGGAGGTATTTTCGACAAGAATTTTTCTAAATTGTGAATATAGATAAGCAGGTTGTTGCCAATGTTTAGGTATGTTAGATATGTCATTTAAACGGAAATTTAATCGCCGAAATAACGTGGCCGTAGTATGGTCAACATAAATATTTTTTTTCGTTAGAAATACAATAAATTTATATACAATGTTGGTTTTCTGTAACACGTTTGGTGGGTAAGAGTCGTTAAGAATGATTAAATTTGAGATACTGGATTTAGTGTAGTATATAATTACATTAATTTTTTTACTAGCATATGTATGTATATGTTCGTATTCATTAATCTTTTTAGAATAACAGCCAAACCTCAACAGAAATAATTATGAATACTGAACAAATATTTAACTACCGCTGCGTATATATATATATATATATATATATATATATATATATATATATGTGTTTGTATATATATATATATATATATATATATATATATATATATATATATTTACTATATCTATTGTATCTATCTACCTATATATATATATATATATATATATATATATATATATATATATATATATATATATATATATACGGATGAATAAAAAGATCTTCGGGAAGTATACATGTGGTTATACATAAGAATACTGAAAATTCCATGGAAGGAGAGAGTAATCAACAAAGAAGATGTTTAAGAAATGCCAACAGAATAAATACTTATTTCAAGACTCATGAGACGGGCTTAGGAACTTTTACTCTCAAGAGATATAACGGACTGCTGAGACCTACCTGACTTGCTTGTGTCAATGGATGATGGAACAGGTTGGGTGGCCTTCTTAGGAAAGGGAAAAAAAACTGTCAAAAACCATACTAGATAGAAAGTCGTGAAGAGCTATGATCGCCATCTTGATGGGCCGGGACAAACAGTAGAAGAAAAACAAGAAATTATCGGTTAGTGTGAATTTAGTGGAATTTTTGGGAGTCGAGTCTGTCCTGAATTTCCCTCATCGGCAGCGTCAACTTCTTATTTTTACTTTGATTTTGGGAGCTCATTAATCAATTTTAATTATCATGCCCCTTAATCGAGAACAATGGAGAAGTCCTCAAGACCGAACTAAATTTATTCATAGTTAACCTGGGGGTTTACAGTCAATTATCTTCTTTATATTCAATTTTCTTTCAGAAACAGTCATTAAAACAAATATCAAGTCATAAAATGAAAAATAAAATAAAAATTCCTCTGAATCAGGGAAAGATCAATTATTCATAAGGACATTTTGACTTGCAAGATTTTCAAGGATTTCCCCAAGCTAACAGATGCAGATGAACATGATTTGTCATTAGATGAAATGGTAATCAAAACTAAATAAAAAAAACGATAAGGTGTTTTAAGTGTGTCTGTGACATTTGAACATCTTAAGTATCAAGTATGTTGCCAATATAAAAAACACGAATTTTTCACAAATTCATAGACTATTAAGAGAAAATATACCAAGAAAAAATATTTAAAGTATCATGAATTTAAACTAGCAGCAAGAAACGGCGTCATTACAAAATAAAAAAATAAATTTAGAATTCGCGTAGTAAGAGGAAGAAAAGCCTATAAATACAAATAAAGTAACAGTGTAACTGACAGGAATAATAATTACAGATATAACAATAAAGTAAGTATAGTTAAAAGATTAATAGCTGTTATAGTTTCATATTTTAAAATATATTCCTTATGATAATTACTTATTTTTATGGGAAATATTTGTGATGTTATCGGCGCTATACTTATCCTTAAAATGCACTCTTCAAAAGTGGGTGTTCCTCGAGAAGAATGCAAATATCTCTGATAGCTCTACTTTTTTGGAAGGCGAAATATCTACAAAAGTTCCAAGAGGTCAATGAATATTTATAGAAATGCTGCACTAGATATCAGCAGAGTAGGTAACTGGGTAAAGTTTCATCTGGTAACTGTGTAAAGAAACAGGAAATATCAGTTTCAAAATCTTTACAGTAAATAAACTTTTTCCCCTCACAAAAATGTTGCCATGATCGGAAAAGACGAGAGTCGGATGGAGTAATGTCGGCGAAATAGGGGGGAGATGCAAAACCTCCATGTTTCGTTCTAGTATTTTCTTCTCATTGATTCCTGTTCATGCGTTATCATGGAGACGCTCCTTTAATATTAACCATTTATTGGCACTTTTTCTGCAGTATTTGTCGAAATTCTTCAACTGATGAAAATATTTATCCTTATTGACGATTTTGTTTAAGGTGGAGCACTAAGTGATACAAAACCGAACAAAACTAGTATCAACTTTTTATTCAGAGGCATAACAACTCATGTGTTTTTTAATAGAGAAATCTTATTTTCTTGGGAGCATTATTAATTTATTTTACAAAAATCTATTACTGGTATTAATTGTTTTTTTTCAAAAAATATATATTTATTTTTTTTTTTACTATCAAAAAAGGTAGTTTTTATAATTTCATGATGTTTTCACCCCAGTTTGGGCGTTGACTATTTCCTGATAGATGGGCCCCGAACATGTCCTACGATCCCGTGTTAGGTTTGAAACTGGGAACAATAGCAATTAAACACCTGAAAAATTCTAGATTAGAGGCTTTGCTCCTGGATAGAGTTTATGGTCATTTACAGGACGAACCAATATAAAACTTCTTCGCTGGTAGTCCTACTTTTAAAATAACACTTTTTAAAAAAATATTTTTCAGTGGATTCTAACTATTAGTGTGTTCGTTGGCTATTATTAAAAAGAACCCAATATTTATCACCGGATATTATTCTACCAGGAAGAGTTTCGTAGCATATCGACCCTTCAAGGATCAGCTATGTGTTAAAGCTGACAAGTATTAATGTGATGAGGGACTCATTGGCCAAGTTTAGGCACAACCTTAGTTCGTGTTCTTGTTTTATGATCGATGTATGGTTCCTTTTTAACCTTTTATTTTCAATACATATGCCATTTGTTTATTATTTCCGTCTACTAATACTCTCGGAAACTCAATTTCGACAGAACTTAGTCATCCAGATCGTGAAAAATTATCGAGAAATAAAATTCCCGATCGGCAGGGGCCAACACATCTTCAGCGTTTCCGAAGATTTAAAGATTAATTTCTATAAACATCACGAATATTTGATGCCGTTTAATTTGCTGAATGGAACTTTTAAAAAATCCTGCACCATAGAGCGTTCAATATGGATCCGATCTAAACTAATTTTAAAATAATAGAATCGATACAAATTTACCAGTAATTTGCAAAAGATTAAAAATCATTAGGGTCAGATGGTGAATAATCATATTATGCTAAATACTGATGAATATCCCTATAAGAGATCATGTCACAAATGAGGTCGGATCTTTTTATAGTGCTATATATAATATCAATCTTAGTAGAACAAATGTAAACGTCTAACACTCACGTAGCAAATTGCAGGACTTCAATATACTGATGATAGCGCTTTCAAAAGAAAAACTCCAACAGTCTGTGAGCCTCTTTGCTATGGCCTACCATTGTTTTGATCTTACAGTAAACATCAAGAAAACCAATGCTCTTGCAAAGACAGCCCCAAATACCATCTTTGCAGATTTTGATATGACAATCTATGATACACCTCTTGAAAATGTAGATAGTTTTCCCTAGCTAGGCTGCATTTTATCAAACAAGTTGAACTCAGAAAAATATGCGGATAATAGAATTGTACCTGCATACGTGGCATTTGCTAAATCAAGCTAATCAAACTAAACTTCAAAAATAAAGATCTGAACATAACTACAAGCTTGTGATTTATAGATATGTCGTCATTTTAACTATGCCATATGGTTGCGAAACTAGGACTCAAGCAAAAGCTTCGTTCAATCTTGAATGTCAAATAGAATTACTCTGTGTCCAACCCCAAAGCCCCAGAAAGATGCAACACTCAAAGTATCTTATCACTGATCATTAAACATTGTATTCAATGGTCATGACATGTAGCAAGAATGGAAGCGTCAATGTTTTCCCGTCAAGTATAATTCAGCGAGCTCACTTCTGGCAAATGGCCACGGAATTCTTCTCTGCGAAGATACAAGGACCAGCTCAAAGCAACGCCGAAAGCCACTGGATGTGGGCCTAAATAATGTGAAACATATGACCAATACCGTACAAAATGGCGATATTTCCTCACCATCGGAACCAAAAGCTTCGAAGCTACCAGAAAAGAAAAGGAAGAAGTGAAACAATGGAGAAATGCTCGATAAAATCGACTTCGTCTTCCATCAGTTTTACTATGCAGACAATGCTATCGGCTCTTCAGTGCAAGAACTTGTCCACTTATGAACGCGATCATAATAAAGGAAGCTATCAGAAAAGAAGAAATTACATTCTTGAATACAAAATAAAGCCAACGAAGACAATAAAATATCACATGTAAAATATCATCTGTGTTAAAGATAGACTCGGAATTGGTAAAATGAAATTAATGCATACGTATCGTTTGAAAATTACTATTTACTAATCAAATATTTAGTTCGTCAGTATGAGGCACAACGTAGACTGTGCAGTAATTCAGAACACTTTGGCCTGAAAGAACATTTACATACCCACTGCTTTAGGAGAAGACAGTTTTTTTCAACCTGCCATATATATTACAATGCCTACTTAAAATAAATATTTTTTATATCTATCTACTAACAGGAAATATACGTCGGTATGTAACTTAATATCTAGATGATCGCAAAACTTCTAAAGATTAACAGTTACCTTAGTTTAGCCGAAAGCAATTCCGGGTGTTTTGGGAATATTATAGAGAAAATAGAATAGAATAATAATAGTAATTACTAGAACAATAGAGTTGACATTAAAGCAGAAGTAAAGGTTATTATTTGCCATGAAATGTGTTGTGCGTTTGATTTTGTACGACAGTAACGACGGGTTTACTGAAGAGCTGTGGAGCAAGAAAAATGAATTAAAAGTTTTGAAATGCTGAAATGTGGCAAGAGAAATATTTAAAACTAATGGATGTCATTTTGTGTAAAGAGTCACACGCTTTCTTTGCCGGAAAGTTTCCAAATATAGTCGTAATGTCATTTCTTTACCTTCTCTCACTTCCGATGTTGTTAATAAATGCATTATGCTCGCTTAGAATGGTAATGCGACTTCCGTAGTTGAGAAGATGAATTTTTAAAACGCAATCTACACCAGAGCGTAAGCACAATGTAATAAATGTGCCAATGAATAGAGGTGTGAGATAACAAGAAGCAAAAAGCAAAGAGGACGGAATGTGCTATGCGTGTTAATTTGAAGTTGCAGCAGAGATAAGCATAGTTACGCATGCGTACTTATCTAATGATGTAAAAGATCCCACTGTTTATATATTTCTTGTTACAAACGAGCCGAAATCCTCTTTATCGAAAAGAATTCGTGGCATGACAGTAATGAGATGAGTTATCTCCATATGCAAAGATCAGAAAGAGCTCAAAAAGAAGAAAAACGATTATGTCCCACATATGAGCAAGCCAGATTACACCCGAGCACCAAAAGAAGAAATACGTGACCTCAGATGTGTATCCGGTATTGAGTGCCTGAGAACGAGAAGTTTGTACAAATGAATATGAACAACTGCAACAGATATTCATCAGTTTCTTACATGTCACAGCAGAGGGATGTAAGAATGAACTTCCGTTGGAGGCTCTACTGCGGCTGCTGGACAAGGTGGCTGATTGTAATTACCAAATTTTTATAGAGATTAAATGTTAAGTTATGCCATTAAGTTATATTTTAATCTCATATTTTCCATTATTCAATTGTAGTACACCGAAAAATATTCATAGATATGAAAGGATTGTGATAAAAATAAGCAGGCATAATGTTTGTAATTTATTCAATCAGACATGCCTATAAGAGAATTTTCTGCCTAAATACACACACACACAGAAACACATATTTATATATATATATATTATATATATAGATGCATGTTTCATCAAATAATATACACAAGTTTTATCTATTTTATGTACATGCTTTTCATATCATCTGATAAGCTTAATAACATTATCATTAAAAGATGAAAGAAAATTACATATTGATAGATCTTTTTAATACTATCTAAGGTTTCGGCTTATAAGCCATTATCAAAGATGACAATTACATTACAGCATATTAACCAATAGACGGACAAAACAATAATGATAGTCTGTTTTTGTTTGCATGGAAGATTTCCAAGCAACGACAAACTCTTGCATACTAGATGCTGGAAGCTAAAATCGTTCCGCAGCTCATGACACCATATATATATATGTGAACACTGAAGTCAACACCGAATCGTGATATTCTCTTTCATTCTTGAAGGCTATGTTAAACCCATTGAATCATTATTTTTATATTTTAAATTCATTATATGTAATTTAAGGTATACTATTTTATTGTGGACAGGATTCATGCGTACCTATTAATTTTGTCCAAACAAATGTAGATTTCGGTTTCATTTACTGGTGGATTTTCATCCATTCACCCTTCTTTTTAGCATGGAATCTATCTGTCTATTCATGTATCTATATAGTCTTCATCTATCTATCTATCTATCTATCTATCTATCTATCTATCTGTCTGTCGATGCATCTATTTAAATATTTTTTTCTTCTATCTAAATATATATACTAATCTCTGTTCAAACATCTAAATATTTTTCATATGTCTATCTGTTCATTTATCTATCTACTTTGGTCTGTTTTATATTTTATTTGTTCATCAGCTATACTATGTTTCAGACGATCCATACACGGAGATATAGGAAGTATTTAGTATTGATTAATTATACATCCAGAGTTTCTAAGATGGATTTAGGATAGGTGGCATCATTGCATTCATTCCAATTCCAGATCATAGTTTCTATTTTGGTAATGTTTAACTTGAGTTCTAATTCTTTGTAAACATGATAGAGGATGTTGTTTTTCTGCTTAAGATAATTGTTTCCAAACTATGAAGACATATGTTGACAGCATAGAAACCCTTCCTCCTCGTAGGAAATTTGGTTTCTCTCTTTCCTGATTTGGTATTCATCTATGTTCACAGGAAAATCATCAATCGAATGCCGACTATATGGATGACCTTCCGAAACGTCATTCAGGGTAATTATCAGTTTTGTTATAAAAGCTGTAGGCCTGGCCCCGCCCTGAAGCGGCGCATGACAATGCACGAGGAGAAAGTCATTTGCAAGATTCTCTAAATTCCTTAAGTGAGTTCCATATGTAAAATGTACAAGGCTGGTTTAAGACGTTTTCTACGAGCCTATAGAACCCCAGCTCAACGATAAAATAAATATATTTTCTATATCACTATACTATATTACATTTATATATTATACCGCACTGTACTCAAATAAAAGGTACCAGTTGCGGTGTTGCTTTTATCTCTTTTTAGATAAAGCGATGCAAAATCTTACGAGTTTAAAAATGGCGGTCACAATTTTGTTTTACCCTTACAACTATATGACCGAAGGTTACTTGATTCTTAAACCTCTCATAATATTGACTGAACTAATCTGAACACGTATATTGCGTATTGTATCGATTTAGGAAGTAGTCAAATCAACAATGTTTTCTTCTTCGTTCGAAACCACCCTCTGGCATTTTTCATTAGGAAGGATATTTAATATTTTCACCGTTTTAACCCGAATATTTCAGATGTCATATTGAGTAAGGCCTATGCGATCGATCATTTCTCAAATTAAAGTTCAGGTTTATCTGTAAAATAAGTGGAAGACATAGCCTGTACTAAAAATCTGTTTATTTACCTTTCAAAATAGAAATTATTAGATAAAATGTGGTGAATTGTTTGATAGAATTTTATGTGAAGCTATTATCTGAAGAAACTTGAAAGGTACTTGATACAACCA
The DNA here is from genome assembly GCA_964036315.1 of Acanthosepion esculentum. NCBI lineage: Eukaryota > Metazoa > Mollusca > Cephalopoda > Sepiida > Sepiidae > Acanthosepion > Acanthosepion esculentum. The sequence continues at coordinate 69,112,325 of OZ038490.1, forward strand.
TCAAGATTTTTGGTTGTTCTTTTGCTAAGATTTTGGTTGTATACAAGAGGTTTTCCGCGCCTCCTAACATATATAATAGCCCTATTTCGTTACTGGCGTTCCTTTACGTTTTCTTTTTTTAATTGATACTCGCGTTTCTTGATTTTACTCGAGTAAAGTGATGTTTTTTTCAACACTTCCTCGCATACATAATGATTCTGTTCCGGCAATTATGCTCGCTGCGTAATTTTGTCAGTGACAATTATTTTCCTCCTTCTTCCCATTCCAAACTAAGAAACAAAACGCCAAATAAAATTTAAAAAATTATTGGCTTCTTATTCAACTGTGCTCTGATTTTCATTACATCACAGAATTTTATCATCGTGTAATACTATACAAGCATGAGTATTTAATAATTATTTTTACTGGTATTTAAAGTATTTTTATCTGCACTAAATTAAATACTTTAAATTAAATGTATTTAAAGTAATGTATTTAAATGTCATTTCAAACGGAAAACATATATTTACTTAATTATAAACTGTTCAGAATTATTATTACATTCGCTATTATTTTCTTTGTTAAAAATCTGAAGTATTTTTTTAATCATTTCACCCCACGCAAGACATTTAGCCGTTAAAAGTCAATGGGTAACTGAGTATAAAAAAGAAAGAAAAAAAAACACTTCGTAGAAGAGGGAATAAAAGAAAAGGAATAAAAAAAAATAAGATAGCGATTGATATTGCTTCGAAATATTTTAATACTTAAGTTGACTAGGGAGCAAGAATGCGGAAAAGAGTTCCACAAGCGAGAAATGTCAGAAAACTAACTCTTCACATAGAACTTGCTTCTAACCATTTCAAATGAAATATGATATCTTGCTAGCGATCAAGTATTGCGCTTAAATTCATAGTGTCTCGTTACGACAGAAGTACGTTTATTCGAACAATTACTATGAATATATTTAAAGAAAAGCCACTGTGAAGTGATGTTACAGTGGTTGGAAAGTTCTTGAAGTCGAGATGCCAGATCAGGAGCAGTAACATTGCAAATTCTTCTTTGTATTTTATCAAGAAGCTTTCTCGATCTCTCCATATATATATATATATATATATATATATATATATATATATATATATATATATATATATATATGTTTACGCATATATATATATATATATATATATATAATGAGTATCTCATTTGATTTCTGAGGAAAGACCTAGGTGGTCTGAAATATTAAATAAATAAATATATACAAAAACACAGAAATAAATACTTTCATAAAAAAAAACCAATTTTGTTTCATTTATTTTATCCAGATATTGTATATATATATATATATATATATATATATATATATATATATATATATATATATATATATATATATGTATGTATGTATATATATATATGAGACGCGTCTTCGAATCTTACTACGGTTGATTTGTGAGGAAGTAGACTTCTTTATGTTAACGCTCTGGAGGGAGGCGATCCCAGCGTGAGACATCTTTGGACAGCGCCTGAAAACCGTACCAGGGGTTGACCCATGCCTCGTACGTGAAATTTGATAATCGGGACACTTGGGTGCCGTCGATAGTTGTGCACAAGTCATTTTGAACAATGGTTTTTGTGTGCAGGCCTTGTTCATATTGTTGATCATGCTAGATAACACTCTCTCCAGCAGAAACTGTAACTAAGGTCTGGTCAGCATAGTTTCATTATAAACCACAGGTTGGCTCTGTGGCTGTTGAATGATTACAAATGTGCCTGTGCGAGCGTCTGCAACTGGGATTCGCTAGTCGTGTGCCTATATACATATATATATATATATATATATATATATATATATATATATATATATGTGTATGTATATATATATATATGCATGTACATATATAATTATATGCATGTATATATATATATGTAGATATATATAGACGTATATATGTATGTCTATATATATGTATATATATATATATTTATATATGTATGTATATATATATATGTATGTATATATATATATATATATATATATATATATATATATATATATATATGTATGCGTTTGCGTGTGTGGCAGAAATATTCAAGGCAATGACGAATGCCAGAATTATAAACATTTAAGGCAAATTTTGGAGCTAAAATTTTCTAGCATGACACAATGAAACAATTTTATTAGCTGTAGACCTAGCAATTTTTCCATATAATCTTTCTACTATTTTAATATCTGCAAAATAAACTGTTTCTAATTTATATTTTTCATGTACTGAAGTGCATAATAATACGAAGTATTTTTCACAAATTTTGAAAACTTTCATGACGTGTGAAATAAAATAAAAAATGCCTCAGATTCGAAAAAAAGTCCTGTTCCATATAAAAACTGAAAACCATGTAAAACAGTTGCTTCTATGGTTATTATTGATAAAATTAATCAAGATGAAACTACCTCTCGTGATCTATAAATTAATGACATCTATTTTGCCGACATTTTCCACTCGTGAAAAAATCAACCGCTGACCAATTTATTATCTTTCCCCAAAATGCATGACATTTAAATCTCTTCTGAGAACAGTAAACTTTTGCGAGTGCCTGGCTTGTGAATACGACTCTTCATATTGACAAAAGCCAGATTGCCGGTTTACTCATTGCTGCATTCCGACTGGTAGCAATGAGCCCAATCTTTGGTAACTCTTGGGGAGACCGCTAAGACCAACATCCGCATATTATCGGGTTTCTTGTAATTCTCTTTCGGGGATGGATAGGTGTCCCTACAGGCATTTCTGTTAGACAAATATGCATCAAAATATACTGTAGTATTCTAGACATTCCGACAGGCTTATATTGGCGTAGCCCATTGCTTATGATAGTAATCGTTGCCACCTTAAAATTTTATCCTACGACTACAAAAATGAATAATAAAAAAAGGAAAAACTTGATTGCAGAAAAAAAATCAAAGCCCATCAATCTATTTTTCTAACATTCGTGAATTTCGTACACATTTTGATATCGCAGAATTGTTTTTCTTGGGACGCTCACCAGACCTCCTAGCCCTGAGTAACTAACATAATCTCCACAAACTTTAGCACGGAAATCTCAACTTCTGGCTATCTTCCTTTCTATCGAGATGATACTAAAATCAACATTCATGGCCTCGGCGTCTATGTTCGGGGGAAAAAAACTCTCAGTGACAAGAGAACTGACTCTTAGGCGTCAGGGTTTTTCATATAATTGCTTCCTTCTTTCACTATTATACTCAGTTATTTCTTTTTTTATCGTCACATTATTCTCAGGGTCGTGTGATTGACAGTAGATATGGCTCCCTCTCTAAATATGTTAAAAATATACTTTATTGATGTAAGGCTCATTTCATGTCGTTTAATCACTTCAAGGACACTCACATTGTCACCATCATGACACTGGATTCTTGCATTGCTGAAACTCTCACTTAAATCATATGTTTCCCTAGCCATTCTGACGGACACGCTTTATAAGTTGATCTGTTTCGTTGCTTCTCTCCGGACTCTTATCACGCGTTACATCTTTTTGCAACACTGACAACGTAGTATTGTCTGCATATATTAATTTCCCTTCGAACGGTATACCATTTTGTAACCACATTGATTTGGAGTTATTTCAGGATTTTCTTCGCGATATCTCTTGGAGTGTATTATTTGTTTTAACTTCCCATCGAAAAGGTTTCTTCCTGAATAAAAGTCGACATCGAAGCTTTCGTGCCAGTAAGGAAATAGCAAGTGAAACTGGAATCTTCCTGGTTCATTCTTGCCTGTCTAACTGCTTAGGCCACTTGAATCACTTCCTAAGAATGTGTCGGTTTTAGTCATAACAGGCATCTCCTTCTATCCGTTCGTAATGAGTTGAATCGTGTCTTTAATGAGGCTGTTCGCTATACAGTCTATAGCCGCTGACATTTTTGCTTCTCGAGGATACTGGCTTCACTGTAAGAATATTTTGATCAAACGGAAATTATCAATCCTTCTTTTCTTAAATCAGTTTAAATTATTATCAACTTCTGCTGATAACGCAGAATGCATTGGTCGTAAATAATTTTCCAGTTCCATTCTATTCTATTCCATTCATGAGTATATTTGCCTGATTTCCAGCCACGAACGAAATCTCTACTTAGTGACATGCAACCACACACTTTCTCTCTCCCTCTCTTAACTAGTCCCGACCCGGCCAAAGGTTTGGCAGGGTAATGGGATGAAACCTGAAATATAATTATATTACTTAATAGACGCCAACTTACCAAGAATCGAGACATTTGACCAAATGAAAAGATTATCTCCACATGAATACTGGTTGATTGCTCTTTCTCTGCACCTTTGCTTCATTATGTATTTGTTTAATAAATATGTATATGCACTTATATATATATATATATATATATATATATATATATATATATATATATATATATATATATATATATATATATATATTCATTTTACTCTATCCCCAGTTTTTAAAACAAAATATATCGCTAGAATGTTAGTTTACTTCGCCTCGATTATCCATTTTCAAGAGATAACGCAATTAAAATATTAAAATAAATATATGCAATAAATGTTTATTAAGAAAGGGAAATTTCTTAATTAGTATTCTCTACCCGAAGACATGCACTTGAATCGCATGTTCACTCAGATTAAAATTACACTTCTAACGTCTCCACCGAAACTTGAAAATTTAATTTACTTATTTTTTAATTTTTTTTATTATGTTTTATTCTTTTTAAATAGGAGTAGATAGGTTCGCATTTTACCCAGTTCTCAGCCCTCCACTTTTTTGAACAGGAGTAGAGCTTTATCTTTTGTCTCCTGTTTAAGATTGTGTATCCAGTTCCATCTACTAAAGTCTTCGCATTCACTTTCACTCCCAGTGACTCCTTGCGTCTTAGTAGCAACCTTAACTTGCTTGTGGTGAAATAATTAAAATAGATAAATAAAACATTACCTCCGTCCATTGTGTCTGCTATCATCTCTTAACTACGACCCTATAAGTCGTGCGGACTTGACGGTATTCCTGCATTGTCTTAAGGTAATGTGTTCCTAGTGTTCACTTCAAAAGTGTTGCTGCTTTTGCTTTCCAGCTTGTTGTAAATCTTCTTCTGCAGTTTTTGTCTTTAAGAACTCTGGGGTATATTCTGATCCCTCGAATAATCTTCTGTTTACCGCTTTTCGGCAAAGTACTATGTGCTTTGTGTTGTAATAGGTTCGGCCGGAAATAAGAAATTGGAGCGCTAGTCGGATTTGTTACATTCAATTATAATTCAAGTACTGTTAATAAAAGGCATGAATCCATCTTTTTCACCCATCCCAGCTGGGGAATGAATAACAGGGAAGACTTAGTTATATAGCCTTGGTTGGCAAGCAGTCTACAGTAGAAGGAAACGGCTACACGTCGTAGGAAAATCTTCTGCCAAGTTATTCATGAATCGACAGACATGATACCACAAGCGTGCCTCATGTATGACGCTTAATTACCAGTGTCTCTAATCAACTCGGAATTGGTTAAGCATCTCACTTTGGACAGCTTTCGTTTTCAGGGAAATATTACGACTTTCCTTTCTCTACGTTAACCGCCGATGTATTACTGGTTATTACAGAGTTTGTCCATGAAGCTTTAGATAAAACAAAGAAATCATCGGGCTGTGGCTTTAGATATTTTGAAGGCGTTTGACAGGGTTTAGCATGATGCCTCTCTTCACAATATTAAGGACTATGGTTTTTTGGCAAATATTTAACTTAATCGTTCTCAACATATCGCCTAATGAAAACCGTATTGAACGGCTATGCTTGAACATACTTTAACATTAATGCAGGTACTCCATGCGATTCAATCTTGAAACTAAGTTGGTACTTATATTCATCAACGACGTTCCCGATGTCATCAGTTCTGAACTAGTTATTTATATTGATGGCACAACTATTTACTCCTGCCTTACTAGTGCGCTTGATATGTCCAACGAAGTAAAACTGGCATTTGCTTTCGAAAATAACCTCCAGTCAGTTGTTTAGTCAGGTAAGACATTCTTTGAAAATTGTAACACCGAGAAACGAAATTGCCTTATTCTAAACATCAACAACTTTGCACTCCATTAACATATGCAGATGCTAATATCCAGAAGAATAACTCATTGCGCTTTCTTCGTCTCACCTTTTCCACTGACAAAATGCGGAATGATTGCGTCGGAGCAAATGTTAGGTTTGCTGCTAGGAAAGTAGGTTCGATATGTCGTGCCAGAAAACTTGTCGCCCGAATCTATCCTGCACGTTTATAAATCTAACATTCGTCCGTACATTACATATTGCGCACATATATGGTCTGCTGCTGATATATATCTTGAGACTTTCGATAAAATCCAAAGATGTGTTTGCTATGTTAATGGTCTTGACATGTCATCTCGATTTTAATCACATTCCTACTGCGGTTTATTTTTTGATAAATATTTTGATAGTAATTGTTCAAATGAACTATCCTGCTAGGTTGAACGACGACATGAATTTAAACGTACTATTCGATTGGCGCCTGGGTCGCATCATTCTACTGTTGTAACAGCTAAGTATAACCGGAGATTCTATTCTCGTAGGTACCTTTCTCGAACTTCTCACCCGTTGAAATATCTTCCGGTTTCTTCCTTTTCCCGCCAACTACGTTCTACAAAAGTTTAAATGCAACATCAATTTCCATTTTCTCTCTCACTGAAAAACTTTCTTTTATTTCCTTTCTTCTCGCTATTTTTTCTTCAATTTCTGTCATTCTCATAACCTTTAATTTTAACATCCACAAAGAACAGGAACTCATACTGAATTAAGAAAACGACCTGAAAAATTAAATTGACTTGAATTTAAAGTGGCAGATTGATTGTTATCAGTTGGAAAGCATATAATCAAATAAGCTTTAATATAGCACATACGGAAAAAGCAACTGTGAATTCCGGAAATGCAGAAAACTACAAATCGGCGACATCATACAGAATAGTGCAATATTTTGGCGGGTGAAGTCATTTAGGATGGTCATTAAACTACTTTGTCTTATTCTTCTCTCCTTCATGTGTAATTAGGTTAAATAAAGAAAACTTTATTGCTTCGCCAAAAAAAAAAACACGGATTACATGATTATATTTTCCTCTGAGAAAAGAAGATTACACTGGAAGCAATTTGTAGTAACTGGCAAATCCTAAATGAAGATAAAAAAAATGCAAAATATCAATTTCGAAGGCCATACACTTACTGGCGGACTTTTGGCGCGGATTCCTGAGCAAAACTCATTCACTATTGTTCGGCGTATTTTCCGTTCAGGCATTTGCACATGATTTATGACCCTGCAACGATTGACATTCAAACTATGTCTCCGGAGCATGCAGTTGTTAAAGCGGAAGAATTTCTCATGGTTGGGAAAAATGTGCAGTGCAGGAGCGAAAAAGACCAGAACATTGATGAACAATTTTTTAAAACTGACAGAATTGTCGATATTGTAGTAAGCATTGATGATTATGTTCATCAAGTCGAACCAGAAAATATAATGCTGAGAAACGCAAATAAAAGCATTGATATCGGGAAATGTTACTTCATGCAAAAGTTGGCAATAAATTCGGACCCAAGTTGACATTATATATATATTACGATTATAAATATCAAGTACATCAATAAAGTCTTAGAATGGTTTTCTTCTGAAATTGTTGCACTATTTTATTTAATTATTTACTAATTTATTTTTTTTCTAATCGACATTTCATCAATTTACTGTTAATCTGGTTAGATATAGCCGTAAAGTATCTACTAATAGTTTCATTTCTCACACTGCTCGCTTGTATAACTTCTTTCCGGATCCATGCTTTCCAGACAACTTTAGTCTGCAAAAAATTAAATGCAAAGTTAATCGCTATCTGGTGTCCTCCTAATTACTCTTTTCTGTTTCCGTTCATTATTAATTTTTCTGTTCCTAATTTTTCCACGCTTTTTAACCCCTTGTGTCTTAGTGGTTTTACTGCATTGCATAGTGCGATGCTGATTTAAAATACATCTTGATAAATGCCAGTGTCCAGAACAAAAAAATCTGATTTTTTCTGTTCATTCCTGGTTCAAACCTTCGCATAAAGTATAATTTTGCAGCTATTCACATTCAGATAATATATTCAGTGTATAAATTTATTAATTAAAAAAAAACTTTCTGCAAGTTTTAAATTGGCTGTGCTGCAAGGAAGAAATTCACAATACTTTTGAACGAATTGTTTAAAAAATGAACGCGGATTGTATTGTAAATGTTGTCGGAAATGATATTCACAAATTCGGATTAGAATATATAACGTATATCTATTATGAAAAAAGCTTCTATTTGCCTAAGATGTATTTAATCTAAGACGACAATGAAGCTAGTCCCAAGCCAAACTAGATATGTGAAGCGATTGTATTACTTCCAGATGAACAATTATTCCCTAAAAAATGATTTTCTTCTACAAATATAGAAGTGTTTCATGGAATTATGTTTTAATTTTCTATTGTTCTCATCTTGTTCTGCATCATTAACCAACCATAATTCCAATTAAGAAATACTGACATAAAAATGCCAGTAATTTTACATTCCTTTGAAAAGAGTTGCTTCTAGCATAATTATTAGATTAAAGCAGAACAGATGAGAACTTTTTAAATGTGTCTTCGCGTTTGAAAACAAGAGCTGTTATGCATTAATTAGATCGTATTTAACTGACATATTTGCCAATAGGCTGTAACGAGTTAATAATTCAAAGTATGTTAATAGCACCAGAGCTACTGCTTCAAACAGGAGCTTTCCATAAATAGGTTTATCATGGCAAATTATATGCTTGGTCCACCGTAGCAGGCGAGTATTCCAGATGCATTCCGCAGTCTTATTCACACATATACACATCTATCTCTTTTTTATCATGAAAGAAATTGTTTGATAATGAAATAAATACGATTTTATTAGATATGTTGAGGGAAATTATATTCATGAACGTGACGAAGAATATCTAACCCACAGTCAATGGAAAATACCCGTTGATGACGTAAAGTGTAACTAAAATACCGAAATACCTTGTTCACGGGCTCAAACAGAAAACAATTCTTGAATTTAAAACAAGCAATTTCTGATAGATTTTCGCCATTAATGTAGAAATGTGTAAAATATTTTGGAAAATGTTGCTGATAATACTAGCGTTGTATTGAATATAAAGGGGGGGGGGCATTTTGTATATCTTAAATAGTTAATCAAAACAAATCATTTTGGGTTACATCGATGTCGTGTAATCGTTACCGACCTGTCTCACTACATCAATTATGAATGAGTAGTGGGTTCGATTTTCACTGGATGCTCCATACTTTTGCCCTATTGCCACATCTAAACTATGCTTAGAAAATAATTTAGGGCACCTCGACGTGGTTTAACGGTTACCATACTTGTCCTGCTAGAACAATTCCGGCTGAGTAGTGAGTTTGATCCTCACTAGGTGCACGATACTTTCGGTATTGTCACAAATCTAAGATACGCTTAGAAAAAGAGCATAACAAACCATTTACAGAGGCCGAAACGTCGTGAATTTGGCAATAAATCTGCGGACAACCCGAACAATGTAAATAATGTTAAAATATCTCATCTCAAAAATGTAGCGAGAAACTGATATTTTAACAATACTTATAATTTTTTAAACTAGTGTAATTGAATATTGTTTGCAAATTTTATACTTCCCATAACCTGTTCATATATATATATATATATATATATATATATATATATATATATATATATATATATATATATATATATTGCAACTTAAATACTAATATAGTATAATAAATACTACAGAAACAAATATAAATTAAATAATAATAGAATATAATAAACACAATACAATACATACAGGTATATAAAAACAATCAAAGATATACATACAAACAAAAATAACAATGAAAATTAAAATTACAAAATATACAATTGAAAAGCAATTACTTTTAATTTTAACTAACACTTGAGCACATCTAAAAATGACCATATAACCGTCCAAAACGGAGGTTAAAAAAGACGCAAATATGAAAATAAAAAAAACTGAATTGATTACAATCGTGTATATATATATATATATATATATATATATATATATATATATATATATATATATATATATATTGGTTATGTAACACTTCATATGAAAGGAAACTTTTATTGTCATTACTCACCTGTTATGTCAAACTGTTTGTTTAAGATGAGGGTCGTTCCGCGTAGTCAACCTAACATGAAAGGAAAAGACGAGCTCGCCGTCGATACTTTTTGTATCGTCTTAGCTGAGGAGAAACTGATATAAGTCGGTGGTGATTGGTCAGCAGTGGCATTTATTTGAGGAGTCCATTTGTTGCCTGCTTTCCGTATTTTTTTTTGGTTTCAGGATCGCCTGCCGGAATAGTACTGTTTCGGTAGGGTCTCTTGGGCGAGCAAGTAAGATGTTGAAAGACCCGAAACATGCCATGACTCCAAGTCATAACATCACTGACGAGGCGATCCTGAGCACTCATGTGAGTGTTTTCATAACAAATATATATATATATATATATATATATATATATATATATATATATATATATATATATATATATATATATATCAATATGTACCCAATCATCAAGTACTTGCAGTTATTAAATTATAGCTCTGTTATACTACACTGAGCACTGTTTTGATTACACCTTAAATTGCATAAATATTTTTTTGCAAATCGGTATATGAAAATAATTGCACGCATATATCTCTCATTCATATATATATATGGTGAACTATTTTTAATACATCTGAAATATTATTTATGATCATTGTGGTAGTAGCTATCATGAACTCTTTTGTAACTAAGTTCGCTGAGGTTTCTGGTAATTCAAAATTATTCCACTAACCTGAAATGTTTTTACTAACTACCTATGTCGGCATTCATCAAATTATCAGGTAATTGTACGCTCAGACACAAGGCAGATTATCAATGGCATCACTTGCTTTCCTCGGAGAAAACCGAGCTAGCGTTTTAGAAAAACAAAAAAACTATAAATTATTTGGAAATTCTGAAAATAAAAGCTCGCTTTCGTTTGTTCAATCCAAGCCGCATTAACGGGAACCAATGAGGTCCACTTGGCAACATTTCCTTTTGTATAAACGATCGCACGACGTGCATGTATTATGCATTGAAACGAACGCGAGTAAATTGATTGTGATGAATCCGTTTTAAATTCACTGCTTCTGTCTTCAGTGGAAAGAAAGCTAAAAGCAATAGCAAACAACGCATTGATTTCAATTTGACAAAACATTGTTAAAGTATTTTTCCTTCTTTCTTCCTGAACTCAAAGACAGCACCTCGCTGAATATTTAAATTTAAATGAGACATAGACTTTCTTTGATGCCATAGCAACAGAAATAAAAGAACGAACTATTAGAGTTAACATTTCATCAAAAATATAAGAGACGAGGTAGTTAATATTTAAATCGTTGTTCACATCTTCCTTGTACTATTAAATGTAAAACTATTTCGTTTTCTGTTTCAGAAAGATCTGATAATAAACAATTAGAATATAGTGAATAGGCGGACATTTTATTTTTCGTTGGAGTTGATAAAATCCACAATAACAATAATAAGAAATATAGACAAAAATAATAAATGATTTAAAAAATGTAATACAAGCCAACTAAAGAAAATAATAACAGAAATTTATACTTTACATCAGAGAGAGAGAGAGGACATTTTATTTTTCGTTGGAGTTGATAAAATCCACAATAACAATAATATGAAATATAGACAAAGATAATAAATGATTTAAAAAATGTATTACAAGCCAACTATATGATAAAGTAAAACAATGCTAACACAGAAACAAATTGGTTCTACAGAAGGATATTGAGGATAACATGGGCCGGCCGTGTGATCGACGACGATGTATTAGAGAAAATAATAACAGAAATTTAAACTTAACATCAGAGAGAGAGAGAGAGAGAAAGAAAGAGAGAGAGAGAGCTGAGGTGCCTGGGACACATAATGAGGAAGAAGGTCTTGGAAAATTAGATACGCACGGGTCAGAGTAAGAGAAAGAGGCGTGGACCGTAACGATTTTCTAAACCAAGTTCTTTCGATCTTTTCCAAAATCATCTTCAGGGGTAAATTACAAAGACACACTTATTGTAACTGCAATGAAATCTGCAAAATAACGCGAAAATAATAAACACAAACTTCAAATTCTCAAGGCCTTCTATATTAAAATCAACCAACCAATATCCAACAAAATTTATTGCGAGTGTAGCAGCAACGTATTTACAAGCATATAACAGATAAATGTAATTTTGCATTTCTAGTCAGCTCCCTTATATTGAAACGATGATTTTGCAAAAAAACAAAACAACAACAAAAAAATACAAATACTAAAATGATGAAATTATTTGTGTTTATTAAATAACTATAACAGAGCGTTATTTTTTCTAAAATCACCATCACAACGGAATGCAATTTTCATCGCAAGTACAATAATTTTCTTTGTAATTTACCCCTGAAGATGGTCTTGGAAAAGATCGAAAGCAATTCGATGAGAATAAAAATAGGCTCATATATATATATATATATGTGTATATATATATATATATATATATATATATATATATATATATATATATATATATATATATATAGAGAGAGAGAGAGAGAGAGAGAGAGAGATAGATAGATAGATAGATAGATAGATAGACAGAAAGATAGCTCAAGAGAAGAAAATGGAGATAAAAATCTTCAACACATGCTGTCCGACAGTTTTACGGTGAAAATAGATCATTATTCCGATGGGACTGAAATGATACTTCGTCATTGTCGTGTAAAAATGGCAGTAACGTTCAAGTATTTATTTTATTACTAACGAGTGTCGTGATTGACGAGACAGTATTGTAATTTTTTTTTTTTAATCACTATAAATAACATACTCCGATCTCAGATTATTATTTTTGCTGACAAACGTTACATTTGCTTGTATTTTATAAGTAACCGGATATTATCTGTGTTAATCATATCAACGCAAATGATTCTCAAGTGACTCTCCACCGACCCATGAAGCAAATAACACACACACGCACACACCTGTATATATACATATGTATGTATGTGTGTGTTTGTTATACACCCGTTTCCTTCAGTGTACAAAAGGGTTCAATTTTAATTACTTTTAAACGAAAGTCCTAATAGACATAAAATAACAGTTTCTTTTTTTATTTCCCCATCAACACGTTGTTTCACGCATTTTGGTGCTATTTTCAAAACTAGTATCCATCTACCTTTCCTTCACTAAAACATTTAATTTTTCCTAAATTTATTGTACTAAGTTACGCACCCTAGTAAAACCAACTGTACTTTGTACCCCATTAACTATTTGCATATTTCCCAATAAAATTTGGTTTCGATTGGTCAACGTATGGCTAGAGGGTGTGTCGGACGCACGGACAAACTAAGGGAAATCCTATTATTTTATGTATAGATACATTGATATATTGTAGATGTCGTTTGACGCCTTTTGAAAAGAGTTAAAAAGAACGGCAGGGCACAGCAGCGTCAAAGGATATCAAAGCCGCATGGTGAAAATTGCAATGCGTGAGACAGGCTGATTATTGGTTAATAGAAAATGCCCTTCTGATCGCATGACTCGAAAATCTCTCCACCCCCGATGTTCCTACGCTATGAAGGTCAATTTGCAGCAACGTTTTCCCCGATGTTGTCCTATGCCAGGGATATCTTCAACTTATCCTTGAACCGTCATTTTGTGCCCCCGCCTATCCACTTGCCGCCGGCAAACTCTACAAACAGGTTTAGGAGTTGGGTGGGATGCATTCTGGAGGCGTGACCAACGCCCAACGGAAAAGATGATGAAGCTATGATGCTGGCGAGAGACGTTCAAGACAAGATCTCCTTCTTGGTGATGCGATCCACCCAGCTGATACTTATATATATATATATATATATATATATATATATATATATATATATATATATATATATATATATATATATATATATATGTTTGATACAAAAGGGTCAAACACTAATATTCCATGGTTATAACTTATTACATTGGAATTGGAATCCAAATTCAATTCATCAGACCTACAAATTCAAAAAGCTTTTTGAATTTGTAGGTCTGATGAATTGGATCATGATTACGATTCCAATGTAATAAATTATAGCCTTGGAATATTAGTGTTTGAGCCTTTTATATTATATTCTTACTGAGTTCTACTTGGATTCTATCCTCTTCGGAATTTATATATATATATATATATATATATATATATATATATATATATATATATATATATATATATATATATATGTGTGTGTGTGCGTGTGTGTGTGTGTGTGTGTGTAAGCGTTGGGAATTAATCAAATATATACAGAATCTCTTCTGTCATTTTCTTTGTTCTTATTTGATTAATTCCTATTAGTTACTAATCAACTGACAGGAAATTCCAAGATGATCAAAATCAGCATAATATCACGCATGTTTCACGTTGGCGACGTTTCATACTATTTGAGGCGTTCGTTACCAGTAAAGCCATTTTTTAAGACAAGCGAGGTTTTTGCAAATACATTTGTACAAACCTTGTACAAAACATGTAGATTTTTAAAATAATTTGTACTTATAAAAATGTATATGTCTATATTTCTGAGATGAGTTATTGTGTACACTATTTACATTATTTGAACTATTGTCCTCATCTTTGTTGCCATATTTATCACAACGTTTCGGCCGTTGTACGCTCCGGTCTTCTTCAGGTGGTTGGAATGTCGAACTGTACCCTTTATTTCGCTCACTGGGATAGACTGTTCTAGTTCCACTTGCCATGTCTAATGGATGTCAGTTATCAGTGTCTCCTGTTAATTACTCTCTCCTGAAGAAGGCCGGAGGATAAAACGGCCGATACGCTGTAATAAATATGGCGACAAAGATGAGGACAATAGTCCGAATAATGTAAATAGTGCTTATAAAAATGATTTAAAAGTAACTGGAAAAGTTAGGC
This sequence comes from Acanthosepion esculentum, assembly GCA_964036315.1. Taxonomy (NCBI): domain Eukaryota; kingdom Metazoa; phylum Mollusca; class Cephalopoda; order Sepiida; family Sepiidae; genus Acanthosepion; species Acanthosepion esculentum. The sequence goes on from OZ038490.1 coordinate 69,127,367, forward strand.
ATACCGTGAAAAGTTTGTTGAACGTTGTCAAACACTGTTTTCTTTACATTTTCTTATCTTAAACCGCGCTCCATCTAAGTGCTCTTATTATTATTATTATTATTATTATTATTATTATTATTATTATTATTAATTTCGTTAGAAACAGAAATATAACAATACCTTCCAAATCTATATAATCTACTTTACAGAATAAAATATCTACTCATCAAAATCAATTTATGATGAGAACCCAAAATAGATCATAATAAAGATGAATTTGTAGCAGGCACACATAAAATAAATAATTGTTTTTTTTTTGTTTTGTCGTTTCTACCCAAGTCAGGCGACACTGAGACGCAAGGTGTTACTGAGAGTTAAAAACATAAGAAATTTTTAGTGACGTGAGAAAATAATAAAATAATGGGAGTGTGGATGACATAAGATGGTGATTCGTGTTGCATTTAAACTTTTGAAATTCATAGTTGCCAGAAAGCCAGAGACGGAAAAGAACTCTAGAAGTGAGGCGTGCGAGAAAAGGATATACAGGTACATCTAGCTAATTCAACACTAAAAAGATGAGACCTAGCTGGCAGTCTATTACTACGTTTAAATTCATGCGTTCGGGGAAAGCTCATAGGAAAAATTGCCATTTAAATATTTATAGAAAGAACAGGCATGTCACGTTCCGGCGATATAAAACTGGTTGATGTCGAGATGCCCGATCAGGATCGATAAAAATGCAGACCTTTCTTTGGATTTTGTCAGAAATATCGAGATATATAGAAGATGCACCAAACCAAATGTGGCAGCAATAATCAGTGTATGTAGGAATTCTGACGAGTAAAAAGTTGCCTGTGACGCTACGGTAGAACTAGCAATTGATTCAATGTAAATCATTTCACGTTGTCAGTGGAAAACGAGAGACCAAGAAACCGCAATGAAATGATCTGGTGATTATCATCAGCCATGCTGATGGAAGGCGAAAATGAAGGTTTAAAAAAAAAAAACCCCAAAAAAACAAGCAGTTTCGTTTTGGAGCCGTTAGAATTCACAAGCCGTTTCTTGACCCAGTTAACAACAAATTGAAGTTCATTTTGGAGATTAGCTGCCAGTTTTAATTTTATTAGATATACTATTAAGACCGGAGTAAATAGTTCTATCATCAGCATAAATACTGAGTTACGGAAGGTCGTTTGTGAAGATAAGTCAAATCCGTTCTATAGATTCTAGTAATACTGTTAGTGAACCGTCCAGGAAAATTACTTATGAATATAAGAAAGATTTCTCACATAATTTATCTCGTACTTTAGTTATACGCATAAATATTTTCAACCAAAATTCCCATCTGAAACGATATTTTTACTTAAATAAATCACATATAAATATGGTTATCCATTACATATTCTTGTCTTTATTCAAGTACATAGGCCGAGTGATGCAAAGGAAACCACTTTCTGAAAACAAACGTTTTGTCTCAGTATTTTTGTATCGATGCCGGGGAATGTACATGATATCCTTGCGTTCATATGTGTATATTTCAGTATCATTTGTCATGGTAAGTCTTTGATACGTAAAAATGATTACTGCAAACACTTTCCAATATTTTCATTCTTAGTTCGTCATGCTGATTATCTTCGATTATGAGAGCAATATTGAACATTTTCTTTCTATCGAACCTCACCGACGCCCACGCATGATAGGAACCCATATTCCAATCTGTTTACGTCCTGATCCCTATCGGGTGGCACCACTTCATCAAATACGATATCCAAGGAAACGATATAATCAATATTTAGTGTAGAAACTTCATCCAACTGCTTTCCAATTTCGGAATTCTTTTTATTTCATGGATAATCTTTCTTCATTTTATCTGCCTGCTGTTTTTTTTTTCGATCACTCAGCAAGGATTATTGTTCCCTCACGTTCTTTCTTGCTGTAGGAGCTTTAAGAAATACACTAATATCCTCTGGTTTTACGTAACCTGAGTAAGATGGACCTGAAAAAATTACATCATTTCAGGTGAATGTAATAATTCTGTTACATCAGAATGAAGGATGTCGTCCACTGTGAACATGTTCCTGCCAAGAGGATACACGCCAGTTTTTTAAGATTATTTCACCCCAATTAAGGCGATAATGCCACTATGACGCGAGGGGGTTACTGGGAGTGAAAAATAATGAGTTGACATTAGTGAGGAGAAAGGACAATAACAGAACACGTTCCAGGGTTACAGAAGATGACGATTGACGTAGAATATAAATTTTTGATTATTGCATGTGGTAAAGAAGCAGATAAACGAAAGAAAATTCTACGGTCTAGAAATAAAAAAAAAAAGAATATAAATTACATCTAGTTAATTCAATATTTAAACGATGAGGCCTACTAGCCAATCTAGTAGTACGCTTAAATTCGGCGGTCGAATTACAAGGAAGAAGAGCTCATTAGAATTACTGCCATAAAAATATTGTAGATTGTAAACGTACTGATAGGGATGGAAGCCGAAATGCCAGATCAAGACTAAGAAAATTACAAACTCTTCTATGGTTTTTGACAAGAATCTCTGGATATATATCAAGAGTGTCATATCAGATATGGCAGTAATATTCAATGTACAGAAAAATGTTGGATTTATAATTGTGAAAGATGGATCCTGACGAGAAAAAGTTATCTATCATGACTTTCCGAGGAGCGAACCTAGCAACTGATTCACTATAATCATTCGACTTTATTTTATTGAAAAACGTGAGACCATGAAAGCCCAATTATTTGCTCTTTTGGACCCTAGTATCACACATGCATATAGAAAGTGAAAATTGTCGTCTAAAACGACCAAAAACCAGCGGTTTCGTTGTGGATGCATTAAAATTTACAAGCCATTTCTTCTAGTTACCACAGGGAAGCAACGTTTCTGGCAAATGACAGAGTAGTTGATTTAATTTCATATTAAGAGTTGAGTGAAAATATATGCCCATCAATGGCGAACTGAAAATTATACTTCTATGTAGCAGGTATCAAATTTATTGTCTAAAACCTGACTGCATGATGGATGGAATCGAGGAATAATTCAGGGAATTTATACATTGTCACCGTTTCCCCCCTTGATTTGCATTATTCATGGGTCAGTCCTATCAAACGGATGCATTTTGTGTAAGCAGTGAGAGCAACTGACTGCAATAACAGGAGATTTATTCCGGCATTGATAATCTTCGCTCGAGGGGTGTGACGCTCATGATTTTCAAGAATAAACAGCACACATTTATTCGGGAGTGCAATTAACATCTCCCACAAAACGCTCCAGAAATTTAATAACATTTGTTGTTGCCATTCAACTAACAAATGTGCCACCCTAAAGAAATCTTTTGGGTAGGCGTGAAGAACATATTGTGTAAAATGGCCATGAGAGAACACAAACTTGGTGGGAGGGTCTTTCTTATAGGACTGATAGCAGCAGAGCAGATAATCGTTAATTGATCTCACTGGTCAACAAATTGTTTGACTGTTCTTGACGAAAACATTCATTTACGTCGACATTCCAGGCATTATTTTTTTTATTAATTCAGAGCTATTAAGATGATTCTATTACACACTGCGTTTTTTTAAAAAAATGAATAAAATCCGGTGTGCATAATAAAGATACAGTTTATTTGTTTCTTTCTTTTTTTTCTTTCGTTAGCAGATTATCAAATCCTTATGGGTCATTTACTGCTGAAATATATTTTTATTGAGGGCATTGGTAACTTTTACAAAACTCTATTGCAGGTAATATTTTTTCGTTACAGAAATGTTTTGCAGGTAATTTTAGATTTTTATTTTTTTACGAAAATATATTGCCGGTATTTTTGCTAAAATTATTTGATACTTTCATTGTGTTTTGACCGTAGTTTGGTGGAGTTAACTCTTTGCCCATAGCAGAGACACTAACAGCTGTTCCTACCACGTATCAGGGTGAACCTGGGATTAACAGCAATTAAATAGTGGTCCCACACAACTCAAAACATTTCGATTAGAGGACTTGCTGCCTGGTGACGTTTATCGTCAAAACCAGTACGGTACAAATATAGTATTTAAGCACATGCTTTTTAAAACATTTCAGAATATTGGTGCTAACAAAATCTTTTTTTAATTCTATCTCTTTCATTGTTTTCTCTCTTTAATAATTTATTTCTTATATTCACTAAGTAAACCCACCATTACGTCTTAGTAGCTTTATTGCCTTTATTTAAGTGAAATGTTTGGATGATGATCTAAGCACATAGTCGAAAAGTTTCAACTAGTCCTATGCATTAATTACCAACACTTCTAGCGTGCACAAAATTAAACAGATACAAACTACCTTTTGAACCGGCATGCTTTAGAGATCGTCCAAGAAAAACCCTTGATTTCTGTGAAGTTTCACGGGGCGAAGTGGTAAGATCAAATGGTTGTTTCCCTATAAAAGAAACGCTGGCTTGCTCCCAACTGGAGGACATATTTTCTTTCCTTCATTCAGTTATGTGCCATGCGTGATACACGCTTAGGCGATCGTGTATCTTTCGATACATAACTGACGAATCAGATTTTTCCCTCAGTAGGTTTCCAGTTCTTTCTGCGGTAGACCAGTTGCTATCCAAGGCGATAGATCATGATCTCTCCTGCTATTTACCCATAACTTGGGGTGCAGAAGAAGAGAGTTCATACCTTTCCCAAGGGTATAATCACATAAGTGAATGTAATGGATTAAACTGGAATTCGAACTCGACTCTCCGATTCCGCAATCCAAGCCACTATTCATTATTCTGCCGTAGGTTTCCTGAATGTGCAGATAGACGTAATAACGCTGTTAAAAAAAATGGAGTGTCTATTTCAAATAAGAAGTGTCCATTCTAACAGCCGTTGAAATATGAATGATGTCGAATTAAAAAATGAATCCATGGATTCGTTCGAAATATATATTTATATATGGATGAGAATTATCATTTTTTTTATACCCGTAAAGTTTCAGGGGAATTTAATGACAAAGTGGAAAAAAATCTTTGATATTCAACGCAAAACAAAAAGATTCGTAAACTATTTCAAAATAGAAATGTATAACATCCTGCCAAACGAACCTAATCAAAATATACAGCGCTTTTCGTTAAAAGTGACTCACCTGATTTTTTTTACTTAAAAATCTTTTTCGCCTATTGTTTTTTGGGTGTCAAACTAATTTTGAATCTTACTAATACAAAGACCCCTTCCCGACCACCTAGTAAAAAAAAGTTTACTCACCCTAAAGTATTCTATAGATAATTATAATTTTGGATGTAAATGAGATTTAGAGAAAAAACACTGTGCAAAAAAGTGACTCACATATTTCCTGCAACTAGTGAGCAATTGAAACATAACCGGACAGCTGTAAATAAAGACTAATAGAAGTATAATTTATTTATAATAGGTAATATAGTTCGAAATATTTATCTACCTTTATTTTGATTAACCTTTTCAACCCTTTTTGTCATCTCATCACCAAACATTGAATTCCGTTCGGATATAAAATTCACAATCAAATCCTCTTTGTTGCTCAACTGTTTTCTCAAGAGCCTGTACTTTATAATGCTCCATAAGTTTTCTATGGGGTTGAGGTCAGGAGATTGGGGCGGCCATATCATAACATTCACCTGCTTCTCATCAAAGTATTCCTTCATCTATTTTGATTTGTGAGATGGAGTATTATCCTGCATAAAAATGAGCTTGGTGGGGTCAATTTACACCCTTTCAGCAGAAGAGAGCTCACAAGACTCTAAAATTCCCTTGTACTGCTCGCTCCAAAGGGTCTTTTCAATATGTTTTAAGAAACCAGTTCGATGAAAATCATCCCCAGAACATTATACTGAACGGATGCTTGACAGGACTTACTACTAAATTCAAAGAGCTTTCAAAGCTTCTTCTTCGGATTTTAGATCGCTTATCCTTTGAATTTAGCTCAACTTTCGTTTCATCGGAGAAGAGAACATTTAGTAAAAAAAATCAGGCGAGTCACTTTTATCGAACAGATCTGCATTATTCTCCCTACCATCCTTATAATATTTATATTAACTTAACATTACAATTTTTACAACTACTTTTAAAACAAGAAAATATTCATTAATATAAAATAACATAATAAACTAAAACTTGAAAGAGGAATTTACGCAAGCAACTGTAATAATTGTCACAAGGAACATATAGGAGACGTCTCTATGAATTTAAATAAAGAAGGAAGTATAGTATATGAACACAAAATTGACCTTTTAAAAACATAACACCGTAATAAGAATTACCATAAAAAATAAAATATATCACTAGTATAAGTATAATAAAAAGACTATATTATCTAAAATAAGAAATCAGCTTCAAGTGTTTAGAGAATATTTTACTCTTTTGGTCATCCATAATAATTTTGCGTTCACTTTCTTAAAGCGTTTCACTTTTATTGGCAGATCTACTCTAATATCAATGTGGGATAATTAATAACAAAAGCGACAAAAGTATTATAAAAACGAAAAACATTACTATATCCCCAAAAACATGACATAAAAATAAATGAAATGTACGCATGTGTATTATGTAAATACACATGCGTACATTTCATTTATTTTTGGACGTAAGAACTTTAGTCCGATGAAATCCTAAAAGACAAAACGCTTCACGTGAAAAAAAGATTTTCCACTTTATTTATTAATTTTCCTAATATATATATATATATATATATATATATATAAATATATATATATATATGTACACACACACACACACACACACACACACATATATATATATATATATATATATATATATATATATATATATATATATATATATATATATATAACATAAATCATTCATACGAATAACAATTAATGAAGCTGATTATGGCAAGAATCACTCTCGCAAACAACATTTAATAATAAAATATAATCAACATCATATCCGTTACTGAATGGTACGATCCTTGTTTATAAATTCTGGTGTAGAAAAATAAGACCACTCAACACCAGAATTTATAAACAAGGATCGTACCATTCAGTAACGGATATGATGTTGATTATATTTTATTATTAAATGTTGTTTGCGAGAGTGATTCTTGCCATAATCAGCTTCATTAATTAATTGTTATTCGTTTGAATGATTTATGTTATATAAATTGATCACGTACCACATAATATATATATATATATATATATATATATATATATATATACAGTTGTGTAATTTTGCCTGTGTATCCATAAACATTTCTATATATGGACGTACACCAGAAAACACCTCTTTATAAACACACAATGCATCTCATATCAAAACAGGTGTAATTTTATAAATGTTTACATATGTTTATATGTATGGATACATGGTTGCATGTATGAATGCACTATAATGATTTGCTCCATCAGACTGAAAATTCAGACGTCTCCCCCCGAGCAGTACTTAAGAAACTGTCGTGAATGAAACTAAGTTTTGAGTACATCTAACGGTATGGAGCAGAAATAGCCGTGTTTCCCGTTGAAAATTTCCCGAATCAGCATCGAACTTTTCTTTGCTTTTACTTTGATTTCGTTTGACATGAAATATCACGGTGTGTCAGACAGACACTGGCATGCAGGAGATCAATCGATCGACCATTCCATTTGTCTACGTTCACCCGCGCCGTTAGAATGGAGACATAAGTGGAAAATGTAATGGTCACGGCATACAAATAATACTTTCTACACGAATAACCACACACATATATATATATATATATATATATATATATATACGTGTGTGTGAAACTGGGCACAATTTGAGTAAATTGTAAATCCGTTCGTATAACAAGGTGGGTGATTTTACGCGTGTAAATGTGTCAGTTTTTTAAGTGCCCATCAAGTTTTCATAAAGAGAATATGATACGTCCTGTTCAGAGAATGTAAAATTAACAGAAAACGTATCTAATATCAAATCTAATATTCATTTCCATCATGAAAGCATGGAAGCATTGCTAATAAATGACATTTTTCTCGCGCAAAATTACACAGAAATGAACACCCAGTTTCAAAAAGGCCCACGATATAACTCCTCTCAAACAAAAAATACGGTGAGGTAAAAACGAATCCGTGACACAAATTGGTGTTACAGATTCATCCTAGTCAATCATTTCAGAAGGGCAGCGGGAATTATGCCTCAGCTAACCAAAAAATATGACATAGATATATCGCGGCAAATATCCTGGATTACCGCTACACTATACTGAAACACTGCTTCACGTACGACCACCGAAGTAAAAAAAAAAGTCAGGACTGAGCAGTACCTAGATAGGTGACCCCTTGGAAATTGCAGATGTCGTAAGCTTGGGTATGCGTGTGATGAAATAGATAATGGCTCGGAATATTTAATCAGATATCCGAGTTCTTATTCCTTCTGTGTTCGTTATATTAATTTCCGCGCAAATGTAATTGGAAAGTTATAAATCCACCAATTCTTCCTCCATCTATGGATTGTGTTATAAGACTTGTATCACTAAACAATTATTATCTCCAAAAATATCGGAGGAACTACCTTCATTGATTCCGCCAGCTCTAACCTTCACAGCTAGGACCCGTATTGACACTCACTTTGTAGCAAACTACCAACATTCGCTGTGTGTTCTATTGGTGGAGATTAAGTTCCACTGGAAAAGCTTCTTCCAGTGAACCACATCTCTGTAGTAATGACTCCCCAAAAGATGTTTCCCCGATGATTACAATCTTAACATGCGCAAGTCTAGGTTTAACAGTCATCTTCTTCTCTTATTGGCATACACTGCTTCTTAATTTAATTCGCTATCTCGAGTAGCCCCTGAGCCATTTACGGGATAAACCTTACCGTGAAAAAATAAAAATGATTCATAACAATGTAAAAAAAAATATTTTTCTGGCTTTAAATGACCTGATCAGATTTGATAACCCGTAGAAAGCAAATATATCAATCAAGCAAATACCATCGCGTCGTTTTTTTGGTAGGATCAGGTACAGTTTTATTGCAAGGAAAAATAATAACCAATAGAAACTTATATCTGGAAACAGTGATATAGACCTTTAATGTCATGAAATCTTATTAAGGAAGGTGAGCTGGGAAAATTCTCCCAAAGCATATTGGGGACAAGTGAGAAAAGGGAAGGCAACGAGCCATCCCCCGGAGGAGCCTGTATATGGCTGGCAGAACAGGGAGCGAAGAGCCAGTTTAGACGCTGCTAAGGGATATTTGAAATAGGAAGCTGTGGATAGTTATCCTCGCGCACGTCCAAAAGAAACACGAACCATAGAAGTTATTCTTTTGCTTGTAAAACATCGTTAACCTTGTTAAAGATAACCTTCATAATGTATTTAACAGGACACATATGTTAAAACCCTTCGATTATGGTATGTGTTGAGGGGTCTCCCCTTTTTATACAAATGGACTCACCCCGAGTATACATATACTATTGCCAGTGAATACCCGAACAGAGGGTAGTACAAGAGTGACAGTAACGAACCCATAGTCTCAGTAAGAATTCATACAGCGATACGTCGATACCAAAGACTATATATATTTTTCCTACTAACCCGTATTCCTGGAACTATAAACATGTATTACCAGTGTGTATTATTACGTTAATACATTTATTTTCCTCTATTCATTCTTGGCGTTTGTTATTATTTGATACCGGATTTCATCCCGGAATCCACAACTGTGTGTGATATCAAGAAGTACAACTCTAGCATATTTTTCTGTGTTTGTGTGTGAATTGGTCTTTGAACATCGGCATGTGGGTCTAAAAAATCTCTCAACGCATTATGAAAACATTTTCATAATAGGAAAGTAATCGAACGTTAAGCGTTTAATCTGCAGTAATTGGAAACTTATTCTGATGTATCAGTTTATTTTCCATCGCTGTAGTGTTATATATATATATATATATATATATATATATATATATATATATATATATATATATATATATAAAATATATATTAAACATTTGAATGTTTCGAATGTCATTCATATAACCGAATTCACTGTTCAGGAGTTGTGAAATCTATCAAATGTCATGATAATTGAATGTTATTCCGTGAAACTAAGAGTTGATCTATTCAACAGTTAAATAAATAATTATTTCTTCTTCTTCTGCTTCTCGTTCTACATGTTGTTGTTGTTGTTCTTCTTCTTCTTCTACTTCTTCTTTTTCTACTTCTTCTAGAATAAGAAAATGGAGGAGGAGGTGGTCTCATTTATTTGCCTTACGCCGGTGGCGTTTTCATTCCGTTTTAACGCTTTCATTGCTAGTGCAATGTAATTTTTTTTTTTCATTAAGACATGGTCTAAGAGGAATGCCTTCAGTGTATCTATCGGAATTCTTTTCAAATCAATCCAAGGACTCCAACTACAACTACAAGTATTGATGTCCTCATCCGCCTCTTTATTTTCGATATTTCCATTTCAACAAGATTTTAGTTTGATAGTTTTTGAAGATCTTCAAATATGCTTTACAATCTACAAGGGCTGGCATGTTCATAAGAATGCACATTTTGTTTATGTAGACATTCATCACAATTTCTTGGCTATTAGATTTGATTGTTCTTTATGCGTATATTGTAAACTCCCATAAAATTAACAACAGAGACATTACTCTACTTATTGAACTATTCAGTTCATGCCACGTTGACAGATAATCTCCTACAACAACAAAAATTCTTAAATTGCCATATTAGTCAAAATAAGGCGCTCACTTAAATTTAAAATAAATCAACCTTAGCTTTGCGACTGCACGTTCCACAAGTTTGTATCCATTATCAATAACATATTAAAAATCCATTTGCATAATATTTTTCGTCTTCGATGCTAAATTTTACCAAAAACAAAAATAGTTTCCATTCCAGATGATGACAGAAAAAACATCGAAAGTACTTGCATATTTAAGGAAGACCTAATAAAATTTATAATTAAAAAAAACAAGGATCATAACATTCATCGAGTGATTAGTGATAATGCATCTTTAAAAAATTTAGTTAGCGAAGGGATTTCGCCATTTTATATCATTGTTATATATATATATATATATATATATATATATATATGTGTGTGTGTGTGTGTGTGTGTGTGTGTGTGGATATGATTACAATTTAAGCTAATTTTAAATGAAATATTTAGTGAACATTTTCGGTTACATTGTTGGCGTATTTGTGTGCATAAATGCGTCGATTTAAATGCCGACTATTTTCGTGATGTGCCTGCAGGTCCTTTGCAACGAAGAAGAAAACTAAAGATAGGAGGGCCTTCTATTCAGAGCCAACGCAAAAGAAGTTATTGAGATCAGCGTAGGTGTGACGAAGTTTGTCTCACGACTGTGGAGTTTAAACAAAAGCAACGGAAATCTTACAGTTGAAAGAAATCGAACAAAGAGGCAAATAGATAGGTTTAACGGGTACCTTAAAAATGCTAAGATGGATTTAAAAAGAATAATAGTTATATGTGATTAACAGAGTAATAGCGCTTTAAACAGAGTTATTATTTATTTACTTAGGTTTATATATGTTGACGGGTCTCTCCTTTTTACACAAATGGACTCACCCAAGGTATACATATACTACTACCAGTGAATACCCGGACAGTGAGTAGTAGTGAGTTAAGTCAAGTCGGACAGTAGTAGTAGTAGGACGTTGAGTCGGTTTGAGTCGAATAACATAGCAAGAGTCACAGTAACGAGCCCGTAGATTCAGTAAAAAGTCATATAGTGATACGTCGATATCAAAGACTATATATATATTTGTCTACTAAACCCGCTTTCCTGGAACTACTAACCTGTATTACCAGTTTGTATTATTACGTTAATACATTTATTTTCCTATATTCATTCTTGGCGTTTGTTATTATTTGATACCGGATTTCATCCCGGAATCCATAACAATATATATCACACTTCGATGAAAACAAGCGGATCGAATCCATTACATTCACTTACGTGCTAATACACTTGGGAAAGGTATGACTCCTCTTGTTCTACCACCCCCAGTTATGGGTAAATAGCAGGACAGATCGGGTTCTATAGCCTTGGATTACAACTGGTCTACTGCAGAAATAAATGACAACTATCACCATTGGGAAAGTCATGAATCCTCTTTTTCTCCCGCCAGCTATGGGTAAATAGCAGGTCAAACCAGGTTCTATAGCGTTGGATACAACTGGTCTACCGCAGAATGAAATGGAAACCTACTGCGGGAAAAAAACTGCCTCGTCAGTTATGTATCGAAAATGACATGATTGCCTAAGCGTGTATCATGCATGGAACATAACTGACTGACTGATTATAATTGACTATAAGGTTGTCTTTAGTAAAAAGCAAATAAAACAATTGATAACGACATAAAACATATTTGTTCAGTGGTTAAATACTAAATACTATCCTATATATATATTCCTGTATGCGTGTGTTTCAGAGAATTGTTTAAACTACAGTATAGGAAGTTATTCTCGTCGATCTTTGTTTACAAAAGAGAAAATATACATACACCAGACGGTCAATAGTTGCCTTTTTAATGTTCATTTGCTAAATCTAATCTTGCATGTGCGTGCATATATATATATATATATATATATATATATATATATATATATATATATATATATATATATATATATAGTGCTAATGATATGGTTTAAAGTATGCTAAATTTAAGGATAAAAACCCAGGCAAGAAACAGTCTGTCGCCTCTAATTTTAGACTGTTGTGTCCACTTATATATTAAATAAAAAAGTATTAAATATTCGTTGGAAATAACTTCTGTAACAATTTCGAAAAATATTCTCATAAATTCCGTCTACACTATTAAATATTTGCATAAATATAAGTCATGGAAAAAGTAAGATTAATGAGCACCAATAACTTACTTACATAAATAATGTCCAAAATTACAAATGCATATATAAATTATTATTTACTTTAATCATTTCACCCCAAGCAAGGAAATAAAGACACTAAGACGTAATGGAGTTATTGATTGTGAGAGAATATGAGAAGAAAACCTATTAAGGAGCGAAAGAGAGAGAGAGAAATAAAAGTACAGGAATTAAGAAGACCAGCGATAACGAGTGACATCGCTTTAATTTTTAAAGGTCACCTTTGACTGGGAAGCAGCAAATCGGAAGAGATTTCCACAAGCGGGAAGAGCTATTAAGGAAACAGTTAGCAGAGAACTTACGACTACGTCTGATCATTTCAATTGTAAAATGATGAGGAACTGTCATGACAATAAGGCAGTCAGTTAAGCGTCATTCGTTATACAAGCTTGTACGAATATGATCGATTACGAGGCAGAAAATTTTCTCGCAGTAGGTTACTATTTTTTTCCACTATAGTCTGATTGCCAAATATAATATATAGTGTGATATGTGTCCTGATATTGAACTCTGGGCGTCGGATTCATACATTTATGAAGGTTATTTGCGAGAAAGTAAATGTAATGTACCCGTTTAGAATTCGAACTCGGCTCGTCTGACTTCTCATTCCGAGCCGTTATCCATTACGCCACGCTATGTAGTACTGCGCCTGCAGTCTAGTTACCACATAGGAAAGTTATTCAGAAAAATTATCATGGATGTATTTACCAATACTAATAGAAAATTAATAAGACATGTACACGCCATAGTTTTTATTTACATCAGCAATTATATGACAACGTGACTTAGATTAATTAGCGTTACGTAAGGACAAGGAAATTGATGACAATGAATTGTGAAAGAAATATGATACAATCAGCTGCATTTCCATCTGATTTTCCCAGTTCCTTCTACAAATTCTACCACAAATCATTGCCATCAGTTTCCTTTTGCTCACATTTATCGCAGTTGATGTTCTAAAGATACTCAATCTATAATGTAATAAGCGACATTATCTTGCATAAAATACGCCCATCACAAGCTATGCTTTCAATGAATAACATGCTGTCAAATAATATACTTATGCCTGGCCCTATTTATTTTGCTATGCAACTAAATGGACGTACCAACAGCATCAGTAGCGGAGCTCACACCCAACACAAATGCACTAACATTTCTGAAGATAACTGATATTTTTGAACAATTAGAAAGCAATCTCGAACATTTACACTGTCTGCAATACTGATGGTCGTCAGAGCCGACACAATTATAATTACGTTTCATCGCTGAAGGGTATTTTTCAACCGATTTTCTACGTTCCAGACAACGTGCTCGTTTGCAAAGTCTAGGCTGTATAGTTGGTTCTTTTTACTGATTAAACGTATGACGGTTGAAGAAAGTACAAGGAATCGCCTTGCTTCACAGAAACAATGCGAATCTATTTGCTGAGACATCTTCGTGAAGAATTCTTCCGTTTCCTGACTCGAAGTTCTGGCTGGTGGAGATTATTTGAATTAATCGCATGAAGAGTTACTTGATCCGACTGCCCTGTCGTTTCACTCTGAGTGAGGTACATATTGAAAGGTTGGATGGTTATTTCAGAAAAGTGCAGTGAATGATAGATCGGTGGCGCTATAATGTAGGAAGTAGCGCCTTATTAGCATATCTATACTACCCGATTAGTTGCGGGAAAAATATGTCTTACAAATATCGACCCAGAAGGACTCGTTGTGTAAGACTAGCATTCGTAAAACGCAAGAAGTCTACAGCAAAAATATGCGCAAATATATCCACAGAAGTGTTTTACAAATTACGTTTAAAAACCCTCTACTTAACGTCACAACAGCATATTTTCAGTGAGATCTTGTTATCTGTGGAATTTGATGCTCTTTGGCAGGGTTAAAGAATAAGAACCGGTTTCTGCATTCGTCAAACTACAATAAAATTCGTCTGATACACAGACCTGAGAAGAGTGTAATCATAACGAGACACTGGGTGATAATCTGGTATAATGGGTTGTACAAAAGGGGAGGGTCATAGATTATAACGCTGCTCCATAGTTGCTTTTTTCTAATAGAATAATACGTTGAATGGTACCAAAGAAATTTCAGAATGGTTCTTTGCGGGAAGTGCTCGAGTTCTTCTGGTAGGATAAGTCCCACCTGCACGATGTCTCCACCCATATATTCCAGGAACAACCAGATCGATCCCGCCGTGGTAGAATAACACTTAACTCGTTTAGTTAGACATTTCATCTCATTATCTACTACCTCGACAGGAGTAACTCCAGCGGAATAATGTACTTCAGTATGGTGATCGTCATATTTGCATGCATATGGGTATGCTAGGACAAGTCTATCATAAGATTGAACGAGTTTACACAGTGTATCGATACGAGATCTAATTACTCGTCATAAATTCTTTATTTTGGAACCAAATTTTATTTTGATCTGTACATAAGATTATATACTGTATTTCCTTTATATTTGTTGAGCATATTCTTGCTATACTATGCTTAGTGTCCATCAGTAAACTTAAAGAAACAGTGTACTGAAATGTAATGTTATATCGACCGTTTACTATGACAGGGAATGCTGGCACATCTCATTACAGACGAAGAAAATTAAGCCAAGATTAATGTGTTTCTACAAGAGGATGTAGATAATGCCTTAGAATGAATATGAGAGCAATGACAATGTTTTAGGTAAAAGTGAAACCCAAAAGGACCTCTATTTAGAAAAAGAAATGTTTATATTTACATATACACGGTATTGAGCTCAGTGACCAATTCTATATTTATATACACTATATCACTGGTATAAAGGACGTTCGGTCATGAATATTGCATCCTTTACAATATAAAAGGTGCGAGGTGTAAATTTTCGCCATTTTATATATTTAATTTCGCGCATACGCGTTTTTGTTTTTCATTTTTTCTACTACTGAATATAGTAGTGTCAGTTGGGTATCGTCTGTGAGAAAAAGAGAACCATGATGCAAATCACTCCACCAGAAATTTAGAAACAGCTCTAATACGAACATGTCAGAAGTTTGTGTGAATTTGAACACAGTGCTGGGGATCTGGGTAGTTTTGGATGTGTTTAATTGTGCTCACAAATGTGTTTGAATGGCGAAATTATGCTTCTGTTAAATTTCACACAGGGCCTCAGACTAAACACGGAGGACTACATAAAGTACTTTGAGGAGGTAGTGCTTCTCAGGGTCAAGAGGGTGACTAATGGAACAACCTATGTCTGGCAACAGGACCCTGCACCATACCACACAGGCAGAAGTACTCAGTCATGGCTGTTAGACGGTTTCTGCGACCGTATCACCCCTTACATATGGCCAACTCACTCCAGAAACTGCAATTTGATTATTACGTGTGGAGTGCTATTGAGTGAATGAACTACAAAAATCATTGTAACACCAAAAATGAACTGATGGCAAGGATTATGGCAGAATTCACCAACTTAAACAGGGAGACCGTCCAGAAGAGTTGGAGGAAATTCCGAAGTCATTCGGAGTCTGTGGTTGAACCGATGGCGATTATATTAAATTAATTTATTATTTAGTATTGCAAAATATTTTTGTGTAATTTTGGTGAATATATTTGTTAAAATGAGATGTCAGTTTTGTTTTCATTTAGCATAATTTAGACGATATTTTATCCATCACGCATTGTATGTGTGCATGTGTGAGAGAGGGAAAGAGAGATTGTGAATAGCTCACTGAATTTTTTTTAT
>OZ038490.1:69148958-69173958 GCA_964036315.1 Acanthosepion esculentum
ATAAAAGTGGACATTGAAGTCAACACCCAGAGGCGACTATTTGTCTCTTGCTAAACGCATTTGCGTTTAGGGTGAAACAGATTCTTACCTCTGTGTATTGACTTCAATATACACTATATATATATATATATAGAGAGAGAGAGAGAGAGAGAGAGAAAGAGAGAGAGAGAGAAAGAGAAAGAGAGATAGTTGGGTCTGTTCAAAAGTTCATGCCTGATCCTATTTCATGAAATCGATATTTATCAGTGATGAAACATTAGAAACTGATTTTCTTTAAGAAATTTTCAGCTCCCTCAATTATATGTACGTAAAGTGATTTGCGAAATATATTCATTCCAATCAACAGTTGTTTACTTTTGAACAAACCGTCTGATTTTTCCGCTAAATTCTTTCTTACTCCAATTGAATTCCAACACTACATAATACCAACATCTATTTTACAAGTATAATGGACAAGAAATATGATTAACCAATGAAATTCAAACACAAATTAAAATTAAAGATTTCATTCTTCATTTGCTCAATATCTCATTCTTTGATGAAGGTTTAATAAAAGTGAAGCTTGTTAGATTGATACACCTTTCCTGTATGTGCTTCATGTTATGACTCCAAGGGAACCTACGGTATTGCAGTTTATTCTGCCTTTATGATTTTTAACCGAATTGCAGAACAAAACGTACAAGAAAATTAACTTGCTATATTAATAACATTTATTTAAGAAATCCAACACGATTATTGGAACTACATCTTACGTGACACATACAATTGTCTTTACGCTTTTATATTAAAAAAAATGTGAAGATTAAGTCTTCGTTTATGTAACATAACAGTTAAGGATGTAAGTGATTATGGATTACAGTATTTTCCTGTTTTGCATTGTTGTAACTTTGAATTTTCACACGTGCTCTTTGTCAATGTTCTGCCATGCCTTCACACAAGTCGTTAAGTAGATTAATCACTTCTTTATCGTTGTATATGACTTGTGTGGTATTTGTGGTTGATGGAATGGATAGCACCTCCGAATTAGAAATCGGATATCCGCAATAGGATTCTAGTCGGATTTTTTTTTCTTTTTTACATAGATTATGACCGAGTTCAAAGTCTGGGGGGGGTCATTGCATTCACTTACGTGCAAATATCCTTGATAAATGTAGGAAGTCATCTCTGATGCCCCGCCTAGCTATGAGCTGAATAGCAGGATAGACAGGATCCTGTGGCCTTGGTTGACAATCTGTCCAGCGCAGAAAGAAACGGCAACCTGCTGCAGAAAAAAATGTTCTTCATAGTCAGTTATAAATCAAAAATAAAATGATCAACCAAGAATGTATCACGTACAGGTTTTAACTAACAGACTATGGGCAAATACACTTGGTAAATGTTTAAATCCATCACATCTCCCCTAGATATGAGTTAGATATAGGGATATAGTAGGATTCTACATTCATCTAAGTGTAAAATTATGCAAGTCCTCTTTCCTCCTTGTGTTTCAGTTAATTCGTCTGTGACATTTTGTTTCTGAGTCTAACTAGACTTGTTGTTTCTGTTTGCATTTACAATTTCTCGTTGCACAGAACTTGTAATTACTTTGCACAAAATTTATGTGATTTTGAACAAATCGTCAGTTTTTTTTTTTTTTTTTTTGTTCTTTGTTTATTTCCGGTACCAACTTTCTAGATCCAAAGAATCTAACAGCATTATATTTAATTCTTTCTTCATGCTTTCGTCTGTCTTGCAGGAAATAAATGCGGACATTTTCTCATCTCTCGTACATAGTGGAATTTTCCTACAATAGGTCAAAGAAAAAAAAAATCAAAAAATTGTTCCTTCGATATAAACGAATTTATAATCCACAAAATAGATGGGACGAATAATGATTGTGGGCGGGGTGGGGGGCGTATATCTGAAGGAGGAAACCACCAGCGTTATTATTTTTATTTCTTTATTCTTTACTTCTCCTAAAATTTATTTTCTCCTTCTTCCTGCCTGTAAAATTATAAGAAACCAGCCAGTATTATTTTTACAACGGCTTCGTCTGCTATGTACTTTCTAGCAATTTAAAAACTACTATTTATTTATTTATATATATATATATATATATATATATATATATATATATATATATATATATATATATATATATGTATGTATGTATGTATGTTTATATATATATCTATATATATATATATATATATATATATATATATATATACATATATATATGTGTGTCTGTGTGTGTGTGTGTGTGTGTGTGTGTGATTTAGAATATAAGTAAAGCGCTCAACATCAGAGATTGGGCGTATGAAGATAGAGACCTTACACCCCATAATGCACCTCTGAGCTGCATATATAAATAGTTGAGACAATACATAAAACACATGGACTGAATCAAAATTGAAGCATGAAACAGTCTGTCGCTCATTGGATGACATCCGTGTCCACTTGTGTGTATATATATATATATATATATATATATATATATATATATATATATATATATATATATATATATATATATATTATTGGATCCTCCTGTTGTTTCAACATATGATGGTCAAACAGATCAGTTCTTAGGACCAACAGCCATACTACCTGCACATATCATTTGATTGTAGGTGTGAAGTCTCGTGTACAACTAACCACGCTTTTTGTAACAGCCGAATATAGAGATCCAGTGCACAGTGTGAATTCAGAGTTGTCCTTCTCTTCGACCGGATGTTCAACCAAGGCTATGGAACACAGTCTGCCATGCTATTTACTCTTAGCTGGGGGTAGAAGTAATGGACGCATACCTTTCCCAAGGATAAAGTGATAACTTTCATACGAAAGTGAACATAATGAATTTGACTGCAATTCAATTTCGGGTCTCTTATCTTCAATAAGAGCGACAATCCATTACTCCGCTACAAATAACACTAGACACATCGGTCAACGTCGGGAAATCTATTTTATGCCAGGAATATTGTGCTCAAGCATGAAACATACTTCTACCCCTTTGATATTTACATACGCCATATCACTATATCCCCGATATACCATATCTTAAAACTATATATATATATATATATATATATATATATATATATATATATATATATATATATATATATATTTACATTACAAAGAGTCAATCATACCTTGAATCAATCAGCAATGTGTATGCGATTATTGGCGAAATCACTTCGCTAGTAGACATAAACATAAGCATTCCACTACTGATAATCCTCCGAATTATGAGATCCTCATAATTAAATAAAATGGATATGGTGTATTTTTTATTTTTTATTTCTGCTAGTACTTTCGAATGCTTCGCGCAATTCATCATCAGGCTTTATTATCCATCAGAATAAAAACAGGGAGAAGATTTATATGTGTTTATCCGACTGAAAGATGTTTTTAAGTATGAGCTATTTGTTAACTGTTATATGGTGTTGGAGTGTGCAAATTGCAACGCTAAATTTTAAATATTTAAAAGTGAGAATTTTTTTGTATTTTTTACTATGGTAAATCTACGTTACACTGAATCATTCATACAAAAAGTAGATTAGTAAAGTCAATGATATAAAATGAATGGTGAAATCCCTTCGCAAACAAAATTTTAAAGATGCAGTAACCTACAAATTACTAGATGAATGTTATGATCCTTGTTTTTTATTTTTAAAATTATAAGCTATATAAGGTCCTTCTTTAATACGCAAGCACATCCAGTCATCTTCAGGCATGGAAATTATTTTGTTTTAGTGTAAAATTCAGGTAGCATCCGAAACGAAAAAATTAAATGCGTATCGAAATATGTGCTTTCTAAATGTGTTATTGTTAACAGATACAAACTTTTGGAGCGTGCAGTCGCAACGCTAAGGATGAATGTTTTTGAAATTTAAGAGAGTGCATTCTTTTTTACTAATATGGCAATTTAAGGATTTTTTTGTATGTTAATGCACCTTTAAAAGTTTGTTTGCGAAGGGATTTGTCCATTTTATATCATTAACTTTACTAATCTACTTTTTGTATCAGTGATTCATTGTAATATATATAGAACTGCACCACATATTTGATTATATATATATATATATATATATATATATATATATATATATATATATATATATATATATATGATGTTAGAAAGTATACAAGATTTGTGATGGGCATTCATGATTATTAGCTGAATGTTTTTGAACAAATATATTTACTAAAATATGACAATTTTGGCGTCTATTGATATTTAAATGTTCTTGATTTTAAACAATTTTAACCCCTAATATATTATAAAATATCACTATATTTACTGAGATTCCATTGATTTGAATTACAATGGCTATCACAATTATAAGTGTATACATTTTAATACTGCTGTGAATATATCCCAATGTACATACTGATAGTCATTGATTTCTTTGACAAAATGGCGTATCTGCTATGTAATTATTTCTAATTCATAAAAGCCAATGTCTTTTGAGCAGTTCTTATGAACGCATAGTTTATTTTACACCTCTCTCCGTTTAAATGGCCAAGGGCAACAATGATGAAAACTAAGTAAAAAATTGAAAAAGTGGCCAAAATTTGATAATGACAGAATTTTATATTTGCAATTCTGACAATCTGAACGTTTTACGTCGATCATTGTGAAGTATAGACAAATATATTTGTAGAAAAAAGAATCAGCAGAAATATAGCTATTCATATAGAAACTATTGTTCTCTTTAATTTTGATTCTATAACCTCATCGATTATCCTCCGTCTATGTCAGAAAATTTAGAAAGTAGAATTAGTGATTATTTTCGATCTTTTACCTGGCTAATGCATACTTCAGCCTCAATGATTCTATAATTTGCAATTATTCTAGAACATGGGTCCCCAACCATCTTTTGATCATCTTCAACCTTCACAGGAAATTTTTTTATGAGTCATCTTCCACCTTTACATGAAAAATTTTCCAACGTCCACTTATATAGTAAATATAAAAAAAGCATAGCAAATGTGTTTGTTGAATATTTTTGACTTGATCGTAAATTGACTTTAAAATGTAGCCAAAATTATCAAATGAGGTAACAAATAACATGGACTTACGTGTCAGCTGCTGTTGTTATCGTATTAGAAAAACGAAAGGAAACTTGATCAGTGCAGATATACAGAAAATACGAAACCCTTCCTTGTTTGTGGAGATATTTATATTTTATCTAGTAATCTGTCCCAGATATTCCCATTTAACCCCCTGTTATTTGCACATCACTTTTGAATAATTTTCGGGCAGCATATGTTGAAATAACTTTGTAATACTCAAAATCGTACATCGTCCACCACAAATTTGCAATCGCGCACAATTTTCTCTTCAGGTGTTCATTGCCACCGAAAAGATGAAATCGCCCATCAGACTGGGAAACACTGTTATAGAATATAAGGAAGATTTCAACGTTGTGACAAAAGTATCATTAAGACGTAACACAAACTAATAAAGAATATATTAGTAATTGAAGCAACAGGAATAAATCTCGGTAAAATGTTTAATTCCATTAATGCAATTTTGTTAAGACACTAACGACTATATTTTATTTGCATCAGAACCTTATCGTACTTAACAATGATCTCATGTTTTTTTATTTAGTAGTGCTCATTTATTGCGCGAGTTTTCTTCGAAATTTGAGGCAAGTCAATGAAATCGTGTATGCAGGAAAATGAAATCATATATGCAGGAAAATAGTAAACAACAGCTTCTGAGGAATTAAATAAAGATATTATACTGAGACGTACACTGGACAATCAGACGTCTAAAAGAATCAGCCTATATGCTATCCTACGAGGACCGTTAATATGATGCCTATCATAAAAATATTATATGGGACCCGTTAGTAAGTAAAGAAAGAGAAATGAATGTACGACTTCAACAGCACCATTTGAAAAGAAAAATATCTGTGAATGAAGTCAAATGTGACAAGCATCAGCAGTTACAGAATATGTCACCAGCGGGCCGGTTACCTTTTAGATTCTAAGTTCTGCACAAGGTTAATGGGTAAAATCGTTGATTCGTGAAATTGATGTCTTACTGTTTGTGAGTTAAATCATTGGGCCGAGTTGTACAGGCTTAAACTCAGTGAAAACAGAATGTGCATCAACGGGGCATACCAAGAGAGAACATGAAAGCATGTCCTTTTTCCATGGAGATCAGAAGGAAAACAATGTATGCCGTAAAGAAAATAAAGGGTTCCGTGAAGGTTATCCGGATCGTGAAGCACCTGATTGGTACCGGAGGGAACAACGGTTGAAAAGTTGTGATAACAACAACAGAAGTGAAGGTAACATAATAACATAATGACAACTCTTAATACAATAAATTCAAACTTCAATGATTTGCTTAATAAATTCTATCAATTTAATGTAGACTTACTTAAAAATATTGATGTATTTTAAAAAATGATCCCCGCATTATGAAAAATAATGAAATCTGCAATAAAATGATGTAGATCTAAGTCGCTTATGTTAACCAGAGAGTTTTCATCTTTCGGTTCTCATATGATCAATGAAGTAAAGCAACGTCTATCCTGGTCATTACATAGATGAGTGACCATTTTGGAGTATCAGATGCTGTGATCTTGGTTGTAAGAGAGATATAATACATAACGACTCAGCCTTGAAAATCGGAGAGTTGAGTTTCAATTCTATCCGGGTTTGTTATATTCATTGACGTGCATAAAGCCTTGGGAAAGGTCTGAATCCACCTCTTCGCCCTTCTACCTATGGGTTAATGAATTAGTATGAATTATATCAATAAATCATTATTATCGCCAAAAAAGTCTTACACTCAAAATATATTTTAACACTGATAAGCCGTAAAAAACCAAATCAATCAATTCTTGGATCCAGAAATTATTTTATTCATATTTATTATTCATCTATTCGATCGATTTCTTAACAGTATTACTTTATAAAGTATATCTAAAAATAATATCTATTATTTGCTTCAGGATAATTTTTTGTAGCAATCTCGTCAGATATTCCCAAACAAAGGTCGAGTGATTTTCATAGTTCGGAAAATTGTAAAATCTTTTAAAATTTGCAAATGTGACGTCCAACAACGTTATTTTGCTTACAAATATGCTTTGTCCGAATCTTTTAATAACGTCTCTTTTCCAGTACAGTAAGATCTATTTGCTGGACTTATATATATATATGTATGCATATGTAGATATACATATATATATATATATATATATATATATATATATATATATATATATATATACATATATATATATGTATGCATATGTAGATATACATATACATATATATATATATATGCGTGTGTACATATATATGTATGTATGTATATGTTATGAGTTTATATATGTGTGTGTGTATATATATGTATGTTATATATATATATATGTATGTATGTATATATATATACATATATATATGTATGTATTCGTGCTTGTATAGAATGGTTTAACGGTTATGATAAAAATAGGGATTGTTCTTTTGTGACATATGACATAAAGGAATTTTACCCATTTATTACGGAAAAAACAGTGGATGAGGCATTAAATTTGGCGAAGGAGTACATTTCAATATCTGATGAAGAAAGCAACCTCATTAAGTATTGCCGCATATCACTATTATAGCATAACGACGTATTATGGATTAAAAAGGAGGCAGCGGTGATTTTGACAATCCCGTGGGTGCTTATGACGGAGCCGAGGTATGCGAGTTAATAGGGTGCTTTCTATTAAATACTTTAAAGTAACCATGACCTGTACAGGCCTGACGGATTAATCATAATAGAGACATGTACCCACCAAAAAAGCGACGTAATCCGTAAAAAATGACACTGGATATTCGAAGAATTTGGATTTACACAAGATATACAATTTAATTTAAAAGTCACTGACTACCTGGACGTTACCCTCGATCTGCGTGGTGGCACAATTTCATCATTTAAGGAAAATTAACCAACGACCGTGCTATATTGACTTAGGTTCTAACCACTCTAAACATGTTTTAAAACATATACCTAACGGAATTAATCACAGATTTTCCACTAATTTACCGAATGATAATATCTTTAATAAAAAAAAACATGATTATGAAAAGGCCTTAAAAATAGTGGACACGAAAGTAAATTAATATATGTTGATACGCATAATTCCCCTAAAATGCCAGGCAAACACAAAAATAGAGCTAGGAAGATAGTATTGCTTAGCCCCCGATATAATCTAGCAGTTTAAACTAAAATAGGAAAAAAAGTTTTCTTAAATTATTAAAAAAGATTTTCCACCGGACTAATGCATTGTATAAAATTTTCAATAAAAACTACGTTAAATTAAGTCATAATTGCATGTAAAATATGAATAATGTAATTAGTAAGTTCAACAGGAAAAAAAATCTTAGACAAACCACACTCGAACCCCTCTAAGTGTAACTAGAAATAAGGACGCCTGTCAAATCGAGGCAGGTGCTAACAGGAGGGTGCGGTTTACGAAGTCGAGATACATAGAAGTAAACAGAATAACACTGACCAGAACACCAAAGTTTACATAGCATCTCCCCAATTTAGCTTCAAATTTTTTTTTATTATAATCATCTAAGTAGTTTTAATAACGAAACCTGTAGTCATAGTACCAGCTTGTCCACGTACATATGGGATATAAAGCAAGAAGATAATAGTGACCCTATTTTGAAATAGGAAATCTTAAAAGAATGCCATAAATATAAGGCAGGCTTGTTTATTATTTATGGAAGAAAAATTAGCTATCGGCACCTATATGAATTTAAGTAATAAATGATCAGAGATACTTAATAACCGTAGGCAGAGGAGACGTTGGTTATTAGAATAGTACTTTTGGTTTTCCGTTTTTGTTGTAACATGGTTTTATGTTTTTCATGGTTTATACATATATATATATATATATATATATATATATAGAGAGAGAGAGAGAGAGAGAGAGAGAGAGAGAGAGATGTATATATATATATAGAGAGAGAGAGAGAGATGTATATATATATATATATGTATGAATATATTTATATATATATATGTATAGATGTGTATGTATGTATATATAAAATCATATTTATGTGTATGTATATATATGTATGCATATATTACGTATATGTATATGCATGTATGTATACATGTATATGTATATACATATGTGTTTATATGTATGTATGTATATATAAGTATGTATATATAAGTGTATATATGTATATATATATATGTGTATATGTGTTTATATGTATATATATATATATATGTATATATAAGTGTGTATATATATATATATATATATATATATATATATATATATATATATATATATATGTCTGTATGTATATATTCATATCAGTGCCTCTAATATAGATGAAAGTTTGTCTTTACTTATTTACGAATAATGACGAACATTAAATATTTACGCATCGGGATAAATGTAGACGGAAATGTTGTGTCTGGTGAAATATCATTGAAGACGAGTTCATTTCATTTATTTGACGTGTAGATTGTTATCCACATTACTCATGAATGTATTGATCAAAATAACTATTGGAACAATGATTCTGCTAATGTAAGGATTAACTTAAAGAATGGAATTTATATTCGAGTACATGCTCAATAGAATTTAAATTAACGTAGGACATTCTGCAAATTGTGTATGTAAAAATGAACGTTTTCGTGGATACGAACAATTCTCTGTGAATAAGATCTCATTAAATAGCAATTATATTCACTTATATAGTGTGTATTTAAAATGTACTTGAGGCTCTAATCAACTCTGATTTGGGTTAGCATCTCAGTACAATCGGCCTTCTTTCAAATAAAGAATATGGATTCCATTTCTCTCGTTAACACTGATCTTCTCTACCAGGCTTTGTATAAGAACAGTGAGGCTCGGACTGTGGATTTAGATATCTCAAAGTCGTTTGACAGGGTTTTGCATGCTGGCTTTCTTCATAAGCTCCAGGCTCTGGTGTTTGTAAACAAATAGTTTACAGGATGAAATCCGTTATGACACGTCGAGAAGAGAGGGTGCTGTTGAACGAACCGGTTTCCAGATCATTTCAAATTAATGAGTAGGTACACCCAGTCCTGAAGCTCCGTTGTTTCATATCTTCATCAACATCATTCCCGATGTCGTCAGTTCCCAGCTCGGTTTTTGTGATGTTGACACAACTATTGAACCCTGACTTAATAGTAAAACCGATTGGTCCGACAAAGTAAAACTGACAGCTTCTCTCGAAAATGCTGCCCAGTCAGTTGTTAACTGGAGCAAGAAATGGCTTTTAAAATTTATCGCTACGAAAACGAAACTGTTACTTTTTAATCATCATAGAGTAGATTTTTTTATATTCCATCGCCATGGCCGATGCTATAGTGCCCAGTCTGCCCTGCTATTTACCCATTGCTAGAACAAGAGATGGATTCAAACATTTCCTATTGGGTATTACCACGTAATGTCGTGCAATGAACTCGACTGGAATTTGAACACAATTCCCCGTTTCCTCAGTCCGGAAAACACTATATTATTTTTAAATATTTTTTTATATGTATACAATGAATGTTTATTTCCGCTGAGATTGGAATCAACAGTGAATGAAAATTATACTTTCATTGAATTCAAATGCAGTAATAAAGTCTCAAAATTGAACAGAAAATATTACGTCCTTTATTTAAAGTAAAATCTGTTTTTATTAGTGCCAAAGCGTTTAAAATCCAGAAAGCAACTCATTGCGAATTCTGGGTATCACGTTTTCCACAAACATGAAGTAGAATTGTGGTAGTAGATCAACTGCCATGTTTTCTGCTAGGACAGTTTGTTCACTGGGTTATGCCAGAAAATTTGGTTTTGCTTCAGAATCGATCTTACACGCTTATAAACCTAATTATTCGCCAGTAAATTGAATATTACCGTACACGCTGTGTCCCTTAATTTATCTACACAGTGCCCTCACCTTTGTAGTACTTTGTATTTTCCATATCTCTTTTCATCCCTGCTCTCCCAGACATTTATAGAAACATGGTAGGTAGGCTAAGCACTACTTTGCTCTTTCCCCTCTTGACTTAAATATGACTTGACTTAGTGTCAGAGTTTCTAAAATTCCTTTCCTCATTATGTGCCGTAGACATTTCAACCATCTCTTTCTGATGTTAATTATGGGTAACCTTTATATTTGGATTTTCTCTAAAACTCACATTTCTCACAGCTGTATTCTCGCTATCTTTCTATAGAACCAGATTTCTGATGACCCCCGTCTCTTCTTCATCAGTGAGAAGTGTATTGCTTGCATGATTTTGCTTAGCGACATGTCAACCTCTGTCGCTTATTTCAGACGGAAACCTAAATATTTTGAACAAATTTATCGTTTCAGCTAAATATATTTTGCACAAAGTTTTATACCGTCTACTACAGAAAATGTATTGTTGGACGTTTCTTTATATAAAAATATATTGCTGGTATTTTTGCTATAAAAATATTTCATGGTGTTTTATTTTTATTGGGGACACTCTTTCCCCTTAGCTGGGAACCTAACAGCTGCTACCACGACGCGTCGGGGTGGATCTGGGAATAACGTGAATTAAGATGTGGTAGCACGATCCTCAAAATTTACAATCAGTTTCATGCTGGGTGTAGTTTATAGTTATACCCAGAACTAATGTGACGAGATTGTGCAGCATTCACTTCCATATAGTATAGGAGGACTGATATTACATAATAGTCCCGTACTCTTTTCTGTATCAAAAGAATTTTCCGTTTCTTAATCCTTTGCTTAGATTTTGGAAGGCACCTTTCGCTATCCCCGTACGACTTCGGATTTCGGTGTCACATTTCTGTCTTCCTAGACATTTGATTTTGGTGTCTCAAGTGTTTTATTTAGCTCTTCGTCTTTTTGAAGAGAACCGTGCATTTTTTTCATCTTACAATTTATGTTTAGTCTTTTCTTCTTGCTTTCTTTTACTAACATCTGTAGGAGTTCCTGTGGTTTCCTTCCTGTGTCTGCTATCAACACTGTGTCATTTGCACATCTAATGCTGTGAAGATTGTGGCCGCCAATAATGACTCCTTCTAATTCTCTCAGATTCAACACGGTGTAAAAGTTAAATAAATCTGGTGAGAAGACACATCCTTGTCTTACGTCCCCTTGTACTTTTGTATATTTTTTGAATGCATTTTCTATCCGTATACAGGTGGTCTTTTCCCAGTATAAGTTCTGTATTATGCTATCCTTCCCAAATATATTAAAAGGTCTTTGTAAAAATTTTAAAAAAGCGTTGAATAGGATGAGTAAACATTGACACATATTTCCTTAAAAGAATATCACGTTCACTCAATAATCGCTGGGCTCTTTAGTAGGATTATGTAAATTTACAAATGTTTAAGTGATTTCAAATATAACCAAATATTTTGTTACCAATTTTAAGTTTATTTTGATATTGCTCTTCTGTCACGAATGTTAAAAATACTTGTCACTATTCGAAATATACATCATTCAAATACTTATTCCGTCTTTAAATATTAAGATGACTATATCGCCGTAGTCTCTGTGTTGATTTGAATATTCAAACACACAGGAATTCAGTAATAAAAGAAAATACGTAAATATAAAAATACTAGAATACAAATAGATAGTCAAAATGACAAGCCCGACGGGGATAGATTTTAAGAAACCATTTTATATATACTTGTAACCACGCATTATTTACTGTCTTGGTTTAAAGATAAGCAAATAAAGAATCTGATTTAATCGAGTTGATGAAATTTTACTGGTGTGTACCTCAAATATTAACCCATAATTATTTTCATTCAGTATCAATGCTTATACATTAACGGCTAAACATGTGGCGGCCGCCATTATCGGTTTTGTAGGTAATAACATATATATAAAACTGGGTTGTTATGAAGTATGTTATCCTTAGTATTTTATCAGTCCTGCGGTAATCATTTATCTCGTACAATGAGAGCTACATTTTTCAGTGCGCCCACGTCGCTACCCAATGTACCAAAATGTCTGTTTAAACTAGGTTTAACGGCAATACCGAAAAAAAAAATTTCCAAGCTCCCTAAGCGCTTCCACATTTTGGGAACGTTTTTGTCGCTGGGAAATAAACCCAACATCCACCCGAATGAGAAGTACTGACTTGGAGGATTACACCCGCCTGGGGCTCGAGAGAATATTATTGACAGAGGAGTGAATCGCTTTGCCGGTCAGCAGACGATACTCGCATACCGAAAGTTATTCTATACTTAATGCTTGGGAATTTATATAATAAAGGGTCTTCCAATAACTTGGACCGATTTTAAGTGTGAATTAAGTTTAGAATCGGTCGGAGTTATTGGAACTCCCTTTATAAACCTTAGCTATCTTAATTAGGCAGTCATTTATATATTGCTAGACCGATATTTATTAAACCTATGACGTTTTTTTTTTGTTTTCTTTAATCATTTCACCCCAAGCAAAGCAATAAAACTACTAAGACGCAAGGGGTTACCGAGTGT
The DNA here is from genome assembly GCA_964036315.1 of Acanthosepion esculentum. NCBI lineage: Eukaryota > Metazoa > Mollusca > Cephalopoda > Sepiida > Sepiidae > Acanthosepion > Acanthosepion esculentum. Next base: position 69,162,443 of record OZ038490.1, read on the forward strand.
GAAAGAATATGAAGAAAATACATTATTAAGAGAGATAGCACTAAATTAAGTGGGCAAAAGATAACTATTGGCATAGAATTTAAATACAGTGTAACCCGGATATAAGAGAGTTGTCGGCACCGGAGAAGAAGTCTCTTATATCAGGGTTTGGTCTATTATATATACATTAACACAGGCTCTAATTTGGGGCCAGAGAAAATCTCTCTTATATCCGGGTTTATCTTATATACGGGTCTCTTATATCCAGGTTACACTCTATTTGAAGATCAAAGTAGACTGGTAAGCAAGAAGAGAGTTCCACAACGAAAAGTGAAATATTAGAAATATTGAACGTACGGTCATATTTAACCATTACATCTGTAACAGTACCTGGAATTATTGGTTTTTATTAACCAATAATTCTTTTTTTTTTCGAAACCTATAATTAAAAGAGGATTTTTATTTTTATTATTAATACTAGATTTTACGGGGCGTGAAAATTAATGGGTGAATGTCTTCACTCTTTAGAAGGAATTCCTCTTGCAATAGTGTTTTGGTGTAAACATTAAATCAATTTCAATTGTACAGACTTTAATCAAATCTACAATAAAGCCTAGAACGTGATTAAAATGTTTTGATCAAATCTTGGAGGAGGCTAGATTTAAGTAAGTATCTAGAATTTTTATTAAAATAGTAACATTGATCATTTTGACCTAGGGTCAAAACAATATTCGATAGTGAATCAAATGTAAAAATATGTACTGACTTTTAAACAATGTTAGTGTTGGAAGAACGAGGAAATTTATGGCTATTCTAGTAATCAGACTATAGAAATCACAGGCCACTTAAGGCAGAACATTACTGAGTGAGACTGTTTGTAAATGGGGGGTGGTGGAAGAAGAGCATATTATGAAGAAATGTAAGATAGATATCAGTGGCCTTAACAGACCAATATTGTAAATTTCAAATGAAGCGTCCTCTTCTGAGTTTCTTCAAAAAATAACAGTTCCCCGGAAGAATGTTAATGGGTAGAACTTGTTATTTATCAAATTAACGAAAAGAATTGGGATGAGTTGTCACTGTGTACATGGCATGGCGGTGTCTATCTGTGAATATCTGAACTGGTGGAACTAATAAATGAAACCCGTCTAGACATCTGACATAGTAATACCGAATGAGGGGGTAGCAGCGTTTAGTCTGTGGGATAAGGGTCGCAGGGTGGAGATTAATTCAGCATAAACAAGGCCGCGTAATCACTTTTGAACTCTGTTCAAGTTAAACTTTGAAGTCTTGGCAGCACTTTCCCAGATATAGCAGCAATAATTCAATCTAGCTCTGCTAAAGATAGTTCTGAAACGTCCTAACGAGTGGATCGAACGACACAACATTTTTCGTCTACAGAACTCCAAACAATCGTCTAAGCAACAAATTATATTTTTGTTCATCCTACATATATATATATATATATATATATATATATAGAGAGAGAGAGAGAGAGAGAGAGAGAGAGGGGGGAGAATTAGATCAGCCAATTCCGTTATTTTGGTTTCAAACTTTCGGTATCTTAAGGCGATTTCAGTCAACTGATTTCCTAATGCCTTATTTTTTTAAACCTAAAACAAATTATAAACGATATATATATATATATATATATATATATATATATATATATATATATATGTATATGTATATGTATATGTATATATATATATATATATATATATATATATATATATATATATATGTATATTACCCAGCAAATGTTGAAGATCTCTTTGAAAATTAATACACACACACACACCCACACTACCCTTCAAATGTTTAAGATCGCTTAGAAAATCAACTTTCAAAAGCAGACGTTTATGTTCAATTTTATAAAAAAAATATATGAAACAACACATTGCAGAAGTTTTGTACATTCGATATGAAATAACATTTTTTTATTGCAGTACCTCGTTTACTCGACCGTCCGAGTGTGGGGATGCTGACTCTAAATTGTTTGAGACCACGCTATTTTGCAACAATTGAGTCTAGAGTCACGTTTGGCACTCTTTATGCATTTTCGAGTCAGAACAAAATAAATATATGTTTAATAATTGGTATAATGTGTTTCAGATTCAATTCTTTAAAATATTAATAATAATTTTTATTTTGCTGATTCAATCTTAATATGGGCAAGGAGTAAAATGTATCACCTAAAATGACGCAAAGCATCGCCACATTACTTTGTGAAGGTTATAGTTTCCGAGATATAGCCAAAAACGTTTAAGTTTCATGCAGTTTAGTTTACTAAGCTATTGTGGGAAATATGGAATGAGGCAAAAATATAAAACAGACAGGGATCTGGTCGTCGAAAATCCATTTCTAAATCACAATCATAATCAACAGTCTTCGGAACAGGAATGTGATAGACCCTCAAATTACTGCACAAGTAAATTAAGCCGGTAGAGCTAACGTGTCTGCATCAACAGTTAGGAGACGATTAATTGCAGTGGTTCAAAATGGCCGTTGTGCTGCCAGGATAACACTGCTTAGACCTTCAAATAAACGTAAGTGAATCATATGGGCGAAGAAAACATCAAACTGAACTATTGATCAATTGAAACGAATCCTCTGGACTGACGAATTCAAATTTGGAATGTTCGGATCTCGGCGGTGAGTATATGTGGGGTGAATAACTAGTGGACGAATGATTATTACTTGTGCTGTGCCAACTGTAAAGCATGGTGGAGGAAATATGAGGACCTGGGATTGTTTTGTACGCAGTACAGTTGACGATATTTATTTGGAATATTGAATCAACATAGATATCACTCTATATTACAGCGACACGCCATTCTGTCTGGGACACGGCTGATCGGTGATAGATTTGTGCGTATGCAAGAAAATGACCCGATGCATACCTCTGAGTTATGTAATAAGTATTTGCAGAAGAAAACTGAATAAAATAAGTTGACTCTTATGGAATGGCCACCTCAGTAACCTGACTGCAACCCCATAGAATTAGTTAGGGATGAATTCGGCCGAAATGTCAAAAAGGGACAACCAAGTAGTGCCTTGTGGACACTATTAAAAGACGAATGGCAAAACATTACTAGTGAATACTTGCCGTCATTGGTCGAAAGAATACTAAGAGTATACTCAGCAATTATCAAGACGAAGGTCGGCTATTTTCATGAATCTCATATTTACCATTTTTCCTATTTTAGTTACATTTTGGTTATATGTTTTATAAGAAAGTAAAATTATGTTACGTAATGAATGTAATTATACATTTCATTAAAAGATACCTAAAAACTTATTAAAGTTATTACTTTTCTATAGAGTTTTTTTTAAATGTTAGGTGATCTTAACCTTTTATGGGATAGTATATATATATATATATATATATATATATATATATATATATATTGTGTGTGTGTGTGTATTTAGACAGCATTTCTTTCATTCATACATGAATGCAAGCCGAAAGCTGAGATTGGATTAAAAAATATGTATCAATATTGTGATTTTCTTTCTTCGTTTAATGATAATGTTATTAAGCTTATCAGACGATATGAAAATAATTTACATCAAATAAATATACAACACTTCTCCATATTATTTAATGAAACATGTATGAATATATAAATATACATATATATATATATGTGTGTGTATGTGTGTGTGCGCGCGCGTGTGTGTGTGTGTGTGTGTGTGTGTGTGTGTGTGTGTGTGTGTGTGTGTTGAAAGAGCGATAAACCGTTAGTTCTTGTTAGGACATATCCTTAGAGGAAGGAAAAATCTGGTGTTGGCGTTACCTTCTATTGGGATAATGGTGTTATTCAGTGACTCTGATTCAGTCTGTGCTCCTTCTTTTGTTATTGTCACGATTTTGGGGGAATCTTACCGGCTAGTGCATGTAGCTGGACGTAACATTCCAAAGCATGACAACGGTATAAGAGATACGAGCAAGAAAAGCTCTGGAGCTATCAAATACAGAAAAGAATATCTAATGTTGTAACTGGTCATGTTTGCCGAGACCGTGGAAAACAATAAATATCATTGGCCAAGTTTATGAGTCATGTCCGTGCGTGACACCGTTGAATCTTTGCGAGATGCTGTGTGATGACCATGCACGATAAGGAAAAGGCGGCCATCATGTATGTATGTATAGGTTAGAACGTTCGTTTTCCGACCATGAGTCGCAGGTGCGTATATCACCGTGGTTGATTTGTCAAGAAGGTGCTATCAGCTTGAAGAGATGATCCTAGCATGCGGCCCCTTTAAAAAGTGCCTGAAAACAATATCACGGTTTGATCTAAGACTTGTGGGTGAAATTGTGTCGACGAAACTTGTTCAGAAGATTCTTGAAAGCACGTATGTACTTGAAGATCATTTTCTGCTGATACGAATACAGAAAAGTCAATGAAATCAAATGCGACAAACGTCCCAGAAATCGCTCCTAAATACTGAAAAAAATGATATCGTTATGTCCGTCATAAATCGAGAAAGAGATTAGTAGTATGAAAGTAGTATGAAAGTAGTATGAAATATTAGTAGTATGAAAGTACATTCTTTATTTTAAAATTTGCATAATCCGACGTAACAGCTGAAAGATATTGATCTCGAATCAAGTATCGTAGAAACATGCTTATTCCAATTCAATCGTTTTCCCCATCCGGATACTAACCTATTTGTCTTGCTTCGTACGCGTGGACTTGTGCCAAGAATGTGTCCAAAGTGAACTTAGTAAATAAAATTAATCTATATTTAGAAAACGATTAGAGAAGGCTTTATGTTCTTATAATGTGTATATGTCTTTCTTAAAATTTTTCTATGTCAAACTGTAAGTAGGTAACATGTATGGTAGGCCAGAAGAGAAACAAGCCAAAATATGTGTTACGATTTGGAGGTTTCAAAATTAAGCAAGTAGAATTTATCGGGGATGTATTTAAACAAATGACTGAACAAGTAATACTGAATATCGTAAACACAAGAAATTATCAAGAAATAAGAAAATCTCTTTAAAAAATAGGAAAGATTGCCAAATGCTATGTAATACAAATCCTGCAATATGGCAGAAAATTCTGTATAATTTATTTACAGTTTAAACAGAATAAGAATTTCACTCCGAACAAAGCAATTACGTCACTAGGACGGAAGGGGTTACTGAGTTGGAAAGAAAACCATTGTTAAGGAGAGTGTTTAATAAAAGGACTGGAATTAAGAAGACAGATGGTAACGATTGATATAGCATGTGAATTTTGATGGTCACATTTGAGTAGAGAGCAATAAAACTGAAGAGATTTCCATAAGGGAGAAGTGCAATAAAAGAAACAGTTACCATAGAACTTACGGTTGCATCTAGCAATTTCTATAGTAAAATGAAGAGATCTATTATCAATAGAATAAACAACAATAGAGACATATAGAGAGCCATGATCGCTCACTCCTTGAATATCCACGGCACATAGAAGATAAGTATGTTAAAATTAAGCAGATGTATCTGTCTATATATCTGAGACGAGATATTATGTACACTATTTACATTATTCGAACTATTGTCATCATCTTTATCGCCATATTTGTTACAACGTTTCGGCCGCTTCACGTTTCGGTCTTCTTCGGGTGGTTGGAATGTCGAACTGAACCCTTTATTTCGCTCACTGGGGTAGAATAATCTAGTTTCACGTGGCATGTCTGTTATCAGTTATCTCCCCTCTCCAATTTCTCCACTGCCTTAACCGGGTATTGAACTCTCACTCTGTGTGTCCTGTCACTGGATCTAACCAACACCTTTATGCAGATGCGTTGAATGTTTAAATCGAAAAAGAAACAAAATAAGTATTCCCTTGTAGGGTTTTGTTACTTAGAAAGGTAAGCTTATCCCCAAAACACAATTAGGTGTCACATAGCAATGAAAAAAAATCACTTAATATGAAATAAATTATATATTTTACTTATTATCACCCCATGCAAGGTAGAAAAATCACTAAGACATAAGGAGTATGGAAGAATTAGGATCAGAATCATTAATAATGAAGAGGAAAAATAATACAAAAGTACACTAGATAACGATGGACATTGCATTTAAAGTTTTGCAGATTAAAGTTGGTTGGAAGGCATGAAGCCGGAAGGGAGTTCCACAAGCGAAACGTGCGAGAAATGAATCTGTTAGCATTGGATTTACGGTTACATCTAGCCAGATCAACCCTTAATTTGTGAGATTTCGGTGCCAGGTTAGTACTGCTCTTAAATTCAATATGTCTAGCTAACCATAGCGAAGAGTGGCATATATCCTTAATTACAAGTTGCACCAATTTAAAATATAGGAATCAAGACAAATCTACAGCAAACGCAAGTTATAAACGTTTAAAACTCAATATTCAAAGCTTTACATAAAGTACGTCGTATTCGCTATTTCATATCAGGAAAGATTTGGTGGTTTTGAAGGACTTTAAATATTTTTTTCCTTTTCTTTGAGACTTCAGAATTCTACAAAAATTTACCGAAAGTACACGAGCTATCGAACAACTATTCTAATCAAATATCCAATAAAGGTCTGTCACCAAAAGTTTTGACTCAATGTAGGAGACACAACTACCGAAAGACAGAGAAATTAACACTTCATTATGGAATACCGTGTGGAATAAACATCACTTTACAGCAGCAACGCATTAGAGGAACCAATCTATTCAAATCTAACCTAGGAAAAATAAAGTTCGTGACAAGTCAGCCTGATTAAATTGCTCGTTACTCTTAAAGATTTTTACTTTGTATCTCGTAGCGAGATTATTCCTGAACAACCAACTGGAAAATTGCTAAACTGCTTAAATCTCAAGAGAAAATCCAATTACTCGCATTACGTTTCAAAACATTGCAGGATATATGTTAATCCGGCGTTAAGATAAATTTGATAATGATAAAATATTATCAAATATCATATTACTAGAGTATTATTTGCTAATATATCTCAAAATCGTGTCGACTTCCTCTGTCTGCAAATATCACCTAGAATATAATTAGTGCTCAGAATGAAGTTACCTGCGCTTTGCTAGAATTGGAGGCTAGGGAATCAGAGAGAAATAACGAGTAATCTACTTAACGGGTTTGTGTGAAGTTACGCTCAAGAGCCACTCATGGTAAAGCGTTTCTGAATGAGGTGCGTAATATGAATTTCAGTGAAGTTAAAAGCAGTTGAAGACTATGGAGATAAAGAGAATAGGTAGCGTTTGATACTTGATAGTTTAAGAGTGTAGTCATCAGGGAAGCATCCCCGCGGGAGATATAACTACAAATTAAACAGTTCTAGAGAAAAAAGGTTATCATGAATATGGATGCAATGTGAGTGATCCGATTCTGGGGATGGAGCAGGGTGAGTCTAATCTATGGCAGATGTAATGTGTGAAATGCATCTCAAATTTTATCGTGGATTAAGCGATAGAGTAACTTTTAAAGTTGCGTTTGTAGGAAAGAAGCTGTAGAGTCGGACGTAACAAAACAGGGATGAAAAAGAATGGCGATTAGAGAAATATTATTAAGTGCGGCAGAAGGCAGGAAGCTATAGAGATCAGTGAGTTTACATTTTCTAAGGCGATATTGTGCATAAAACAGATTTCTAGAATGTTCCCGTTGAGGTTAGCCTTATATTTATTAAAATCTTTGTGTCGCGTTCTTGTACTGCTCCAGTAAATACATTACAGATCACCTTATCCTCTACCTTCATAAGTTCCAGATCAGGTCGAAAATGGAGCACTGTTGTCATATTTCGAGTCTTGAAAGAGCTCAAAGGCGTCTCCGAGAGCTTGTTGGAGGAGAATTATTTTCCACCCTCCAACGTCTCTCTTACACTCGGAATGTGGCGAGCCTCTCACTGTACTATCGCTAATTCCTTGGAAAATGATCGAGCGAACTAGATTCCTTGGTTCCGCCAGGTGTAACCTTCACGCCTAGGATTCGCCAAGACACTTACATAGTAGTAAGCCACCCACATTCCCACCGTATTCAACCAGCGAGAATTAAGTACCACTCGAACAGCTTCATCCCAAGAACCCCTGGCCTGTGAAAAAGACCCCCAAGAAGATGTTTGGCCGATCACTACAATCTTAACTTGTTCACGTCTAGAGTTAACCGTTATCTTCCCCCTACTTTCCATATAAACTACCTCTTAACGTAACCCTCTACATCGTGTGCCCCCTGACCTTTTACACAGTGAACCTTATCGTAAAGAAATAAAATAAAAAAGAAAGTGTGTTGGGATTAATCAGGTTATTCGATTTAATATCGTTTTATGTTAATTGTTGGCACACGCTGATCTTAGCTCAGTGGAACACGAGAAGTAATTTCAATGAAATAGGGATATTCAAATAATAAGGCAACAAGCTTTAAAAAAAAAAACTTAGTATTATTTGTGCTTTTTAAAGATAAACATTTTACGGCTTCATTTTGCTGTAGGTAAATTCCCAGCTAGACTATACGCTTTGTAATCATCTATACACAAAATTAGGTGTCTGTCTGTCAAAGATGGGAAACGACTGGCATATTTCAACAAAACGTGGCAGGCTAAAGGCCTTGAATATGCAAAATATACCTAGAAAAACTATGTACTTCATGAAAGGTAAACATAATTGTTATTTCAACGAATCTATTTCTCATGGAAGTGAAACTAATATCCCCTCTTCAAAATATAGCGGTAAGGGATATAGATAAACGTTTGGTAGTAAATTAATGCTTGGATATTTATCCTACTCATATGTATAATCTATATGAATAAAATGAACTGCCTTTTTATTTGGCCAAAATAATTTTCCGACCAACACTGGGCGCTATTTATGAATAAAAATCTTCTGTTTTTTTTTGTTTTTTTTGTTTGTTTTTTTTAAGGTTATCACCCCAAGCAAGGTTGGAGGCCACTAGCACGCAAGGGGTTACAGAAGGTTTGGAGGAAGAGTAGATAGGAGTGGTAAAGGAGAGGATGTGGAGAAGCATAGTGGATCGATCAAGGCAAGGGGGTTACAGAAGATTTGGAGCGAGAGAAGATAGGAATGAAAGGTGAAAGGAGGTGGAGAAGGGAAGTGGATAGATCAAGGCAACTGGAGGTGTCGATTGACGTTACACTTAAATAGTTGGAGATTGTATTTGTCAGGGAAACAGGAATAAGGAAGGGAGTTCCACGGGTGAGATGTGCGAGACATGAAGCTATTGGAGTAGAAGAAACGTCTACATCTAACAGTTTCGACGGTGAAGGGATGGGAACGGGATGCCAGCCTCGTAGAACGTTTAAATTCATGAAGCCTGGGAACCAGCGAAAGCAGCTCCTCGGAGCAATTACCGTGAAAGTATTTGTAAAAAAGACAGAGCGAGGCAACGTAGCGTCTGTGAGAGAGCGATTGCAGACGAGATGACAGATCAGGGCCAATTACATTGCATATCCGTTGTTTATTTCAGTGTTTAAGAGTGTATGCTTTGAACTGCTGTATAGTGGTTTTCTTTTGTTCTATGAGGGAGATCTTGTTCCTATCGAGTGGTGGTTCTGCTGAAGTTCTTCTTAGTAAAATAGTGACAGCTTTAATAAAAAAGACAACATTTTATTCCACTATAGTGTTACTATATTAGATCATCATGTTCAAAACCTAACTGCTGAAATTACCACTAATATTTTTTGTCGAGATCTACAAAATCTACGCTGTGTTTACTCTCGCAAACGAATAGATGATGTCTGAATAAGCTGATTTTTAAAAGAAATACTTCAACAAAAAACCTATTTCGCAGTTTAATAATTTATTTCATTTAAATTAATTTTATAGGACTGCATGATAAACACTATTTTCAAGAAGCTTTTTTTTTTCCTTTTTCACAGTGAAGAATAATTTCTTATGAGTTCTTACTCTTCAGCATGCAACATACAACTGATCATGCGTAAATATTTATTTCTGGAGCCACATTCCAACATTTTGAAGCGTTTGGAATTCTGATTTATACATAGTTCTCGCAGGCACAGGGTGAATTGGAAACTGTATTCTTGAATATAAAAACAGAAAGAAAGATATCATTACATTTTTATTAAATAAACTTTTTTTTATTTTAATCATTAAATTGTTTTTAAAATAGGGTGTACTGTTAAAGTTAAATAATATAGCTTTTAATTTTCCACACAAAATAATAAAAATTTATTGTGCTAAGCTACGCTCACTAGTACCTCCCCCCACCACCATCCTTACCTGTTTATTCATCTCCCCAAAATGTGGACTGAATCGGTAAATATATAGATATTTTAGAAGGGGGGACGGATAAACTAACGGAAGTCACTGAATTTTATATGTAGATTTGTATGTTTGCTAGTACGAAGCGTAGTTTTATTTTTTTTTAAATTTACATTGTGATAAAATTGAAAAAGAAAAATTTATTTACAAGATTGCATATGAAAAAGAAAACACTTTATAGTATTTCTACAATTACATAGTGAATAAATCGAAAAATAAGAGAAATCTATTTCCCTGGTTCTTATACTATTTCAGATTCCCGCAATAAATCCGAGATTAAAACACTAAAAACCATTGCGTGAATACGCAATATGCAGAGTCTACATACACAGTATTAACTATTTGGTATTAATTGGGTTAAAAAATGATGTAATGGAATAATCTGTGATACCCACGAGTGACTACTTATTAGTATCTGTAAATCAACGGACTACAGAGTCTAGCTGCGACCTGTTCCAGTTCTCCAGTCGAACTCTCTGCCTTCGGGCAGAGAGGAACCCGGACGAGGCTCCGCCGAAGGGCAGAGTCTCATTCGGAGAGGTTGACCAACCCGATCCCGTTTATGCGGGTTCTACGGGGATTTTTGGCCGAGCCTACGGGCTCGTAAGACCCATGTTAAACCTGGCCTTGTGCCAAATCTACCCACGTGCTGGCCTGGCAAATACCGACTTGCTGGGATCTATTTCAGGTAGACGGTCGAACTCTCTGCCTTTGGGCAGATGGGAAGCCGGACTTGGCTCTGCCGAAGGGCAGAGTCTCATTCGGGGAGGTAGACTGAACCGATCCCGTTTATGCTGGTTCTACGGGGATTTTTGGTCGAGCCTATGGGCTCGGATGACCCACTTTAAACTCAGCCTTGTGCCACATCTACCCTCGTGAGGGGGAGGCTAGTAAATATTGATTAGCTAGGATCTGTTCCAGCTTTGCTGGTCAAATTCTCTGCCTCCGAGCAGAGAGAATCACCAGACGAGGCTGTCTCGAAGGACAGAGTCTCGTCTCGTGAAACAGCTACCCGGCCCCGTTTTATCCGGTGTCAACGGGGAATTTTTGACCGAACCTATGGGATCGGATTGCGCCACATTAAACTCGGCCTTGTGCCATATCCTACCTCGTGGGTAGACATGTAAATGTCGACTAGCTGGGATCTGTTACTCAGATCTTAGCTGTTGTTGAACTCTCTGACTTCGGGCTGAGAGGAACCCGGGGGAGGCTATGCCGAAGGGCAGAGTCTCGTCCGGGGTGCTAGACAGACCCGAAGCCGTTTATTCGGGGCTTACGGAGACTTTTTTGCCG
>OZ038490.1:69181458-69241458 GCA_964036315.1 Acanthosepion esculentum
TCTCTTTACATTGTTCTGCTTCTTAGATTCCGAATACTATGTATGTAAAATAAAGATGCCGGCCCAAAAATAAAATGGAATCTCTCTACTTAGATTTGAGATTTTTGAATTAGTTATTCTTCTTGGTCTAATCGGTAAAAATGATAAGTTGTCGTCGAACGGGCTTCCTGGATTCGAATCTCAGTGGAGATTAGCCATTTCCGGTATGTTTCGTTGCTGTCATGAAATACAATAAACAGGACGTATTTATAAATACTATCCAAATGATATACAAAAATACATTGACTATGAGAATTAGAGTAAAATTGTATAAATAAAATTATATGAATACAACTGTATCCTTTTAGAAGACTGGTTTACAAATATTATATTTCTGAAGGTCCGTATTAGAAAATTTATATTTGAAAGTTGTCGTTTTAGAAACTGTATGTTTTAGAATGTTCGCCAGAGAAATTGTATGATTTAGAATATGTGTTTTAGAAACTTAGTCTTATAGTTGTGAATGTTCCTCTTAGAAACTGTATGTTTTAGAATGTTCGTCTTATAAATTGTATGTCTTAGGATGCTCGTCTTATAAATTGTAAAGTTTAGGATGTTCGTCTTGTAAATTGCACGTTTTAGATTGTTCGTCTTAGAAATTGCATGCTTTTGAATTTGCGTCTTAGAAACTATGTTTTAGAATGATTGCATTAGAAGTTGTATGCTTGCCTTAGAAATTGTATGCTTTAGAATATTTGTCTTCGAAAATATATGTTTTAGAATGTTCGTCTTAGAAACTATGTTTAAGAATGATTGTCATAGATATTGTATGCATCAGAATGTTCGGAATCGTTTGTACTGATTTCAAAGTCCAGATAAATTAGTTCGTGTGTTCATATTGCTTTAACATTCTTGTTAAATACATTCATCCACCGCTTTCACCTCCGGGTGGAGTTATTGAAAATTACCACATTGAATTCAGAACAGATTCAGGTTTAGGATTTTTTTTTCTCCAACAAAATTGTTTTCTCAAGTCTACCAGTTGTTATCCTAATATTAATGAGGGTTTCCGTGCAAGCATTTTGTTCATGGTAGTGTTGACTGTCAACATCATGATTATGTCCTTATTTTGGTTTTTGTTACATTTACTCCCAATTTAGTTGCTGTTGTTTCAGTGGACTTCACTTGATTTGTCTTCACTATTTCTATTATTCGGACTATTGCCCATATCTTTGTCGCCATATTTATTATAACGTTTCGGCCGTTGTACGCTCCGGCCTTCTTCAGGTGGTTAGAAGGTCGAACTCAACCCTCTATTTCGCTCACTGAGGTAGACTGTTATAGTCGCACGTGCCATGTTTAATGGATATCAGTTATCAGTTATCTCCTGTTAATTCCCTTCTGCAAGTTCTCCACTGCCTTAACCAAGTATTGAACTCACACTCTTTGGGTTCTGTCACTGTGTCTCACCAATGCTTTTATCCACTGTGCCATGTGTTCAGTGTAGAATTTGCAGAGGGGAATTAACAGGAGATAACTGATAACTGACATCCATTAAACATAACACATGAAGCTAGAACAGTCTACCCCAGTGAACCAAATATAGAGTTCAATTCGACATTCCAACCACCTGAAGAAGGCCGGAGCGTACAAAGACCGAAACGTTATAATAAATATGGCGACAAAAATGAGGATGATAGTCTGAATAATGTAAATAATGTACATAATATCTCACCTCAGATACTGATTTGTCTTCGTTATTTCGTAGAATTCTTTATTCGTTATTCGGTATCGCCATTATGAGATCTGATTAACTGTCCTAAAAGATAAACTTCTTTAGTTTTCTATAAAACTCTGTTACAAGTCTCGTTTTCACTGACCCAAAACATATTGAAGCACCCACTGATATTTGAAATATCTACGAGGTCAACTTCGTGATGAGGTCATTTGCATGCCTGTCGTTACTCTATCCTTATTTCCGTGGCAAATATCCAGATGGACTCAAATCTTTAGTGCCACCACTTCAGACGTTTATATAGAGAATGTGCAATCATTTGCGTATCAGAATCGCTGTCATTTCGCCTATATTCCAAATAAAAGTATTCACTCTGTCATAATGTTGAAGCCAACATTCTTAAAATCTTCAAGTCAATTCTTTAAATATCGTCCTACTTTCAATTATATAACACATATATAGTAAGACTCTAGCTTGAGATGATCCCAAGTTTTTACTGGGTGAATTCTATCTTTACTGTTACTATCATCCTCTAGTTTAATGACATGCATCTGTTATCAGAGAGGAGACGGAAACTGTCCATGAAAGTCTTGAAGCAAAATGTTGTTATCCAGCGACAGTATAATCTTTGTTTCTACTTTAGTTGATGTTATTTTTTGAGAATAATTTTGGTTCCGAATTCACATGATCAACTAATTTAATTTATATTAAAACACAAGATATTCGATCTAAGATATTTTCCATCTAAGATATTCTATCGGTATTCTCGATCCAAGATATTTTCATATGCATCGTTATCTTTAGAATTAGCCACAATTCCAGGCAATTCAAATTGAGCGTTCGTATATCTTAACAAGAGAAAAAAGAAAAAGAAACTTAAAGGATTTGATAACATATGTTACAACTAGTTGTTGTAACTGCTAAATAAATTTGACATATTTAAGAAGGATATTAGAATAATGAAGAACTTATACTGGCAGCAAAAAGCATGTATAGGGATAGAAAAAAAACAATTAAGTAAAGAGCAAATATACAAAAAACAGAAATGGCCCAAAGAGAATGTTGTTTATTCAACCGAGTGGATAGAACGTTGGCATTCTGACTCAGAGACACCAGTTCGAATCTCACAATGGTGGATTTGTCAAGAATGAGACTTCCTGATGTTATCGGACTGGAGGCGTCGATCCCAGCGTGCGGCACCTTTGGACAGTGTCTGAAACCCATACCACGGGGTGACCCCTGCCTTATACATGAAATTTGGTAGACGGGACACATGGAGCCGTCGACAGATGTGCTAGCACGAAGTCACAAGTCATCGTCCCCGAGGACTTGAGCGTGCTGGCCTTGTTCAAATTGTTGATCACGCCAGATAACACGCTCTTTCCCAGAAACTGTAACTAATGTCTGCTCAGCATAGTTGCAATATAAACCAGAGTTGGGCTCTGTGGGTGTTGAATAAACACAAATATACAACAAGAACTCCTACAGAATATAGGGAAGGAAAGCGAGAAGAACGGACTAAACATCAATTACAAGAAGACGGAATGCATGGATGTTAGAAAACGAAACAGCCCAATATGCAAATTTCAAATTGCAGATCTGGGAAGTGTCTTAAAAGAGGACGGATGTGCGACATGGAAATACAGAAGCGCAATGGGGGTATGGAAAATACCATCCAAAATTTAGATAAAGTTATAAACAAGACGGAAAATTTCGTTACAAGCAAAGAAAGGTTAGTTGAACCGTTACGTTATATCGTTTATCATAATGGAAGTGAATGATGAACAATCTCTTCAAAGATGAAGAAAAGACTTGAAGCAACACAAATGGGATTTTACAGAAGGATGCAGAGAATCCCATGGTCCGAACTTGGGAACAACAACGATGTTTCAGAGCAAATGGACACAAAAAGCACACGTATAATTGCCATAAGAAAGAAACATCTGAAATTTCTACGGCGCATAATGAGGAAAGATGGTTTGTAAATTTGTATACTCACAGAACAGATTGAAGTCAATTGGGTCAGAGGAAAAGGATCAGCTTGAGTAAATGAATGAAAAAATGAGGGTTTAAGTGAGGTAACAAAAAGACAAAATTTATTAAGAAATACAAAAGACAAGAAGATGTGGTGAGTTAAGATCGCGAACGCCTTAAAGGGATACGGCGCGGAGAAGAATGTAATTGAAATAAAGAAAGGTTCAGCCATCAATATCTCACAATATTTGTCCCATGACATATCGCTTTTGAGTCAGGGATAAGTCATATGCTTAAGAATGTAAATAAGCTTATACTATTATAAGGAAGTTACCCAGTAAATGCTCTACTGTCACTCAAGTTAGAGGCTCATTGTATTTCGTTGTTGCCTGTGAGAGGAGGTGGTTACAAATATAGATTAGGAATTAGGAGTGGCCTGTTAATTTTAACGCCTCCAAAACGAAACTTCGCTCTTTCAATTACCTGAAAGTCCTCTTCCTGCTTCCCATTAGCATGCCTGATTCTAACCTCCATGAGAGTGACTCATCATCGGGCTAATATTCACGGTTAACATGAAGTGGAAATATAATATTGGATTCATTTCTACATTTGCTGCTAAGAAAGTTGGTTCGTGCTGTGTTGCGGTAGACAAATTGTCTCACCCAAAACTCTTTTTCATATTTGTAAATCTACCATACGTCCATGCTTTGAATATTGCTGCCGCATATTGTCCGGTGGTCCTGCTGTATACTGAGATATTTTTTTTTATAAAAGAGCAAATAATAATTAGCGATCTAATTGGTCCGGACGTGGCATCTCGGCATCAGTCACTTCCTCACCGCCGTAATGGATCTTCCCTGTGCCTTTTATATAAACATTTTCATGTTAATTCTTCGGATGAACTCCTCGCTATTCTACGTAGACGTTATGAATTTAAGTACAGTACGAGATTGGCGACAAGATCTTATCAATTTACAATTGAATTGGTTAGATGCAACCATAAGTACTAGCCTGGCAGCTTCTTTTCTCGCTCTTCTCGTTTGTAGAATTCTCTTCTGGTTCCTTGAATTCCAACCAGTTTTGATTTTCGAAAATTCAAAATGCACTGTCAATCGTTATCTACTGTTATCGTGATTACTCTTTTATTTTTTCTCTCCTTAATACCGTTTCTCTTGTTTCTTATTTTTTCACACTCAGTAATTTCTGTCTTAGCGGTTCTACTGCCTTTCACGGGGTGATATGATTAATATATATATATATATATATATATATATATATTGCCTTTCACGGGGTGATATGATTAATATATATATATATATATATATATATATATATATATATATATATATATATATATATATATATATATATATAGGTGGACCGACAATTGCATCTAGCATGAAACAGACTGTTGACTCTAAGTTTTGACTTCTATGTTCACTTTTATATTTACACACGCTCTATCTCTGATATTGAGCACTTTATCCCATAAATATAGCACACTTTAAGACTATATTTCTTCATATATATATATATATATATATATATATATATATATATATATATATATATATAGATAGATAGATAGATAGATAGATAGATAGATAGACAGATAGATAGTAAGGAGGCACGGTGGAGTAATGGATAACGGCTTGGATTGAGAAATCCAGTCGATTCCATTACATTCACTTACGTGCCTTGGGAAAGGTGTGAATCCTCTTCTTCTCCCTCCAACTATGGGTAAATAGCAGGACAGACTTGGTTCTATAGCCTTGGATGGCAACTGGTCTAGGAGAAGGACAACTCTGAATTTAAAACCTGTGGAGGGTCGTTTGGGGACCTTGTGGCATCCGTTGAACCAGGTCCCTGTATTCGTCCCTCCAAAAAGTGTGGATGGCCTTGCACAAAGCCTTCAACACTATAATCAAATCCTGTGTGGCTGTCGGGCTTTCAGTTTCTGGGGACTGATCTGTCTGACCCTCATACGTCGAGTTCGACGGGAGAAGCATTATATATATATATATATATATATATATATATATATATATATATATATAGTTGAACCAAGATTTCAAGATTGCAGTGATCGGGAAATCATCTTCTCGGGATTTTCTTCACACAGTTTCATCATACATGGCCGCGTTGTCGCTTCTGGACACTTTCAAGGCTAGAAAGAGAGTATTGCGCAGCTCCAGCTCAGATATGGTAACAATACGCTATTTTTTTTAAATTTTATTATTAACTATAAAACTTTAAATTTTAAACTTTTAAATTTCAATGTTAATTTAAATTCCTCCAAAGCAAAATTGTTAATGGTCTGAGAGAAACGTTTTTGCCTTGCACCAACATGGCTAATGGTAACCTAGAGAAATGTCACTCGCTGTGCATTGTTCGTTTTCCGCTGACATGAAGTGAAAATGTTATATTGGTACAATTGCTACATCTGCCGCTATGAAAGTTAGTTCACTGTGTCGTAACAGATACTTTTTCTCTTCAAATATTTCGTTTTTTGTTACTGCTATGTATTTAGAGTTTTTTTAATATAATCTAAACAAGAATCTGAAACGTTTTAGGTCCTGGTATCTCGGCTTCACAGTATTGAAACTACACTGTGCCTTTTCCCATGGTAATTGGTCTGATGTTTAATTATTTTGGTATGTCAGTTTTAAGAATTTCCTATGAAAAGTTCCTGCTCTCGAACTTTTCGCTTTGGGAGCTCTCTTTCGGTTTATTGCTTTCCAGTCAACTTTGATCTTCAAAGATTAAAAATGTAATGCCAGTCCTTATTTTATGCCTTCTTATTCCCTTTGCTTTTATTTTTCTCTATCGTTTTATAATGTTTTGATTTCCCCATATTCTTTCACACTCGGTAACCCCTTTTACCTTTCCTGCCTTTCTTGAGGTGAGACGATTAAGAAGATATTTGGTCTGAACCGACTCTTGTAAAAATGCATCATGGCAGGAACGAGTCACTCATTTGTCCTTTTACCGCTTATCAACCCTGCGTTGAGAGCAGAAAGATTTAGGTACTTGCTGACGTTATACAAGAAGCCGACCATTTCTCAGCCATATTTAAGAAAGTGAATACAACCGACTAGCCCGGAACATGAACTCGGTGACTGATTCGACTTTCATTGCCGTGGTCAGTTACACTATACTGACGTAATTAAGTTAAATAAGAGTAATCTTCCAGTAAAATTTAAATACTTCAGACACGCTACTTACCAAATCGACTACGAAGATTTCATATTATGGTAAGTCTTTTATACATTTGTCTTTGATCTAATTTCTTTTGTTGCAGTTAGCAACATTCCAAGAGCAACAAATTTCCTTCGAAACAACGAAAAGTATACTCATCTGCTTCTAACAACAAAAGTCTGAAAACGAACAGAATATATGAGGCATGAGAAATGTTTCTACAGAGGGATGTTGACGTACAGATGATGCAAACAAGCTGAACAGACGGAGATGTGAATTTTGAAGTGGAGGCGTGAGAAACAATCAAGTTGAGAATTCTAGCGAGGTGGGACGTGTTATAACGGAGGATGGAAAATATCAGACAGAAATAGCGAGAATGCCTTTCAAAATTCAAAAATAGTATTTGGATTCAGAAACATATTTTAAAGAAAGAAAAGATCATTGAAATACGATGTTGCAATAATTTTCCTACGAAACAACGAAAATTATACTCAGCTGCTTC
Source organism: Acanthosepion esculentum (assembly GCA_964036315.1). NCBI lineage: Eukaryota > Metazoa > Mollusca > Cephalopoda > Sepiida > Sepiidae > Acanthosepion > Acanthosepion esculentum. Next base: position 69,188,847 of record OZ038490.1, read on the forward strand.
GTAACATCAATCCTCCTATAATTCAGTGAATGTTCAAAAGTCTATGAATGAAGAGGGTATATGAAGCAAGAGAAATATGGTTCAACAGAGGGATGTTGGCGGACTGATCAAGTATACATGCTGAACAAACTAAGATTTGAGTTTTGGCCTGGAGGCGCCAGAAACAATCAAGTTGAGAAATCTAGCGACGTGGGAAGTTTTCTAACAGAGGATAGAAAGAAAATATCAGACAGAAATATAAAAATGATATAGGAATAGCGAAATATGCTTTCGAAAATTCGAAAAAGAGTTTTTGGAATCAGAAACACGTTAAAAAAAAAGAAAGGATAAATGTAATATGATGTAGCAAGTATTCTCTCATACGGTAGTTAAAGCCGATAATGAGGAGACTTGAGGCAAAAGAGATGTTGTTCTAGAGAAGGAAAATGGAAGCGGAAAATTCACTTGTTGTTTGAATCAGGAAAGAGAGCAACAGAACGGAACAGAAGACAGAGAATATGAAACAGCGAGTAAGTATCCATGCAAGTAGATATGCATATGGATGGCAGAAAAACGAGAGAGGCGCATAGTATAGAGAGAAATATTACTTGGAATAACAAAGGATATTCGAGAGATATGATCGTCCAGTTTCTGAAGGAACTAGTTGCTTAAAAAATGTATTAGTTATCATTATCAATAACAAAACACTACAATCTGATATCGATGGTTAAAGTATTCAAAGTCTATTACACCTAAATACTGCTAATGTAATATAACAATACTAACATGAGTTCTTAGCTATCTGGAAAATAAAGTCTATATTTAAATCGTCTATGTAATTCATTGCTATTAGTGTATCGCTTCTGGTGAATTCTTTTGGTGTTTTCATTTAATAAACACTCCAAGTTTGAATTCTCGCCGAGTCGTTATTGTTTATTTGATAAATAAGATGTTTTAATATATAAAGAAAATCTATTTAAATATTAATCATGTTATTTTTTTGGAATTTCTGTTAAGATTTGTATTATTTTTGAGGACAACTCATTTATTTTTTTCATTTTTTATTACGATCTAAAGGACAGTTTTGTTATAATTCTTGGTTTAGTCTTATTTCTTTTTACTCACCTACAATACTGCTAAATTCCTTTGCCCTGTTTCAACATCTATAATATTCCGGTGAACGGATGCATATTTAAATTGGAATGTTCAATATTCGCTCTGTTTCAAAGACAGTTAAACAGAATTTCTTTGATTAAGTCATCTTTGTAAATGATGTCCTATTATTATCACTAAATCTTTTCGTAATATTTAAAAAATGTCCTTTACTAAATCTATATTTAATATCGTCGGACTTGTAAAAGGTACTCACAGTAAAAGGTGATCATAATATTGTAATATGAATATATGTGATAACGTTGTTTCTATACTGATAATCCATAATAATTAGTGACTGTTGAGGCTGATAATTATTAGGCGTTCCTTTATTATAACAGTCAGTCTGTATTAATTACTTAACTCATAATATTTATTCAATTCGCCGCTAAATATATCTTCTATAATTTGATAAATGATAATTTTTTTAAATTTAAAATACGTAGAAAAATAATTAAATTACAAATTACATTATCAAAAAAAAACATAATTAAATTACAAAATATCAGTGAATATGATCCTTTAGGTGCAAAAAAAAAAAAACGTCGTTTTCTCATATTTCATAGGACGGTTAGATAACGAGGAAATTTTAGCAACAGAACGCATTTGTTTATATATTGTTTCAGAATAAGATTTTAAAAAGTAGACAGTGTTTTCAGTTCAAACGCCCACTCTTGTACACTGACCAATAAAACCACTCAAATTCCAATTCTCAATAACTTTTTAAGAAGCCTTTTTGATGTAGAAGAGTCTACTTAGTTTGGTAACATGCGATAGATATAGTTACAATTTAATGTTAAAATACGTTCGATATACTTGACGAAAATCAAACGTAAAATATTACCATATAGTGAATATGTAATTTACAAATAAACAAATATGTAATCGATAAGTTTGTACATTTTCGAATTACGTAATACCTAGAAATTTACAATAATTATATAATATACACGCACACATATACACATATAGAGAGAAGCAGTTAATGGATTTAAAAAAAATTATTGATGCAGTAAAAATGGTATATTAAAATTATATATATATATATATATGTATATATATATATATATATGCGCATTATAATTTTTTTTAAATTTACAATAAAACATGCAATAAAATGGCATATTAAAATTATATATTATGAAATTGACTAAATCCGACAATTATTTTAAGACATTTTTTTATGTTTATACATTCTTTTTGTAGACACAAATATTTAAGTAAATGCTCTGTTTTATAATAAACAGTATTAATAACATTTACAGGCCTGAATGCCCAGGATATTTCCATAGAACATATTCGTTCTCCGACAGCAATCGAACCTGTATCCTATACGGAACCATCAATTAGCCTGACGTGCCGATGTAGCCATGGAGAATCGTTCGACTGGCAAGGTCGATTTTACTGCATTTAAACTTCAATCTTCTATGAATCTCTCACGTACATTCATATCTGCTCAAAGTATCCAAATGTAAACAAATGACGTCACACATGAAATGGACAAAGACCGACAATTATTTCATTTCCTGCTTCTATGACAAATTTTGACTCCAATAATAAATTTCTGTGGTTGTTTCATATAAGCCATCTATTCACATGTGCCCCACTGTTGAAAAACATTTGATATTTGGCATTGGGGTCATTTGTCTCTCAGCACAATTTTCGGGCGATCTTTCACTGAGATTACGATGGGGTCTGAGGAATTCATTTTTAACAGTACGATATAAAGAAAATGACATGATTTTTAGGGTGATCGATATTTTCGTTGGATTTCATGAGCATGGGTTTTGGTTTGGTTCATTTTGTTTTACGGCATATCAACCTCAATGGGTTATTTAATGCCGGCATTTTTTTTATTGCTGGTAATATTTTGTTTTGTCAACAATCTGGTTCTGATAATATTTTTCCTTCAAAATTGTATTGCTGGTAAATTTTTTTTCAAAGAAGTATTGCTGGTAATAGTTAATTATTTGCCCATAGCTGGGACCTTAACAGGTGCAACCACGCTGGGTCAGGGTGGAACTGGGAACACCAGCCATTATGAGGTGGTTCCACGCTCCTCAAAACCTCTTAAATAGAGGCCTTGCTGAAGAATGTAGTTTATTGTCTTACCCAGGACGCGGATTTAGTTTAACGTCATACTCAGGACATATTTGTACAGTAAAAACACATTTTTATCACAGTGATGTGGGTGTCACGTTTTGTGTCTTTAGTGAGGAACACACGGAGGTGTTTCATGAGTTGCTTATTGATTTGCGTCTGGCTTTAAGATTCACATGTAAAAAATAAAACAATATACTAATTTACTAGATCTATTCGTACACAGGTCCAATACTTGTTTTCTGATCTCTGTGTATCGTAAGCCTGCCTTCACTGTATCCTATACCTAGTGGTGATTGTTTTGTTCAAGGCAGCAAAATGTTAACCTGAACAAGATATTGGTGTATCAAGTCTTGAAAATTTGATCACAATCTGAATTACAATCGGGAATTGAGTTTCTTACATGGGATTTAGGAGGAAATGATTACCCACTTAACGTACTGTAATCTGGCATTTGTGCCAAGATGTTGCAATTTAATAAATCTAAATTGTTTCCTCCGATGAAATGTCCTGTTTGATTTTGATTTCCGTGGATTGGTGATGTTATTGCGATACTGCTAATTCACGAGTGGTGTTTTCGTTCCAAGATATGTTGAATTATGTTTGTCGGGATGGTTTGACCGCACATTATAGGCTCAGTTATTTCCAATTATAAATGACACTATGAAGCTGAGCACATAGGAAGATCTAATCAAAAGTTGGAAACCAGAATAGAGCATTTAGAGGTTAGTTTACTGGTATCAATTCCCTACCGGAATGTTCACCGCCATCAATTCACTACGAGAAAGTTTACCTCGAGGAATCTTCATTATATAAATTCATTAAATTTCATAATTATTTTAGGACACACACACACACACACACACACACACACACACACACACACACACACACACACACACACACACACACATATATATGTGTGTGTGTGTGTCTGTGTGCGTGTGTGATTAAAACTCCTAACGAGTCAGGAACTACCAACCTAGGTTTCACGTAAATGGTTCTACAGGGTGGCCAGTTTACACTGAAGTTCTACTTAGCGCTTTCAGAAGATCAAGTTTGGCTCTTTAGGATGCTTTCAGCTCTACTTAGCGTATTGAGTACTGTACGTTTCATCTTATTTACTCGATTGCTTTCTTTTCTTGGGATTGGAAATTAAGGCACTGGACGATTTTTTTCGTCCTACTCGGATATTTCTAGTTCTTTCCTTTTTCACCATTTTTCCCAGATACCAATTTATTTCGAAAGAGTTATATTTGCGACTCGCATCATCCGGGGTTTTTTCACCAACCGAGTATAGGTAATAATAATAATAATAATAATAATAATAATATATATATATATATATATATATATATATATATATATATATATATATATATATATATATATATATAATGGATTAAATCCGACAAATATTTCAGTATATTTTCTGTTTATACGATTTTTATGTATACACTTATTTGAGTAAATGCTCTGCTTCTTTATTAAACACAATTAATTATATTTGCCGATCTGAGTGATCCAGAAATTTCGTACAAAATAAACGCTCTCAGACATGGATCGAACCTGTATCCTGTATACGGAATCGTCATTTAGCAGTAATTCGATCTTTGATAAAGCATAAGTCAGGTTAAATGATTACTTTCATAACACACACACACACATACAAACACACGTGTGTTTTATGTGTGAGTGAGAGCTTCTGTATGTGTTTATATACCTGGCTATATGTGTTTGTTTACAATTCATTTTTATCTAAATGTTTGTTTGTATGCTGTTCATTTTTATCTTTGCTATTCGGATACGCATACCCATGTTCTTGTGGTTACATCATCGTTTCGTTCTTCTGCAGGTGCCTCTTACATTTCTTCGTGAATTGAATACAGACTTAGGTTCTATATTCCGTGACGGTTAATGATTACGGAAGAAGACACAGGAAGAAATTCGAAATACCGCTGGATGTATGTTAATCCGAATAGCAAGGTCTATTGCTAATAGTGATTTTCCAAGCATAGCTTAGATGTGGCACAAGGCCGAAAGTAGGGAGCACCCAGTGAGGGTCGAACTCACTACTCAATCGTAATCGTTTTAGCGAGACAAGCTTAAGGTCTATTGCTAATAGTGATTTTCCAAGCATAGCTTAGATGTGGCACAAGGCCGAAAGTAGGGAGCACCCAGTGAGGGTCGAACTCACTACTCAATCGTAATCGTTTTAGCGAGACAAGCTTAAGGTCTATTGCTAATAGTGATTTTCCAAGCATAGCTTAGATGTGGCACAAGGCCGAAAGTAGGGAGCACCCAGTGAGGGTCGAACTCACTACTCAATCATAATCGTTTTAGCGAGACAAGCTTAAGGTCTATTGCTAATAGTGATTTTCCAAGCATAGCTTAGATGTGGCACAAGGCCGAAAGTAGGGAGCACCCAGTGAGGGTCGCACTCACTACTCAATCGTAATCGTTTTAGCGAGACAAGCTTAAGGTCTATTGCTAATAGTGATTTTCCAAGCATAGCTTAGATGTGGCACAAGACCGAAAGTAGAGAGCACCCAGTGAGGGTCGCACTCACTACTCAATCATAATCGTTTTAGCGAGACAAGCTTAAGGTCTATTGCTAATAGTGATTTTCCAAGCATAGCTTAGATGTGGCACAAGGCCGAAAGTAGGGAGCACCCAGTGAGAGTCGCACTCACTACTCAATCATAATCGTTTTAGCGAGACAAGCTTAAGGTCTATTGCTAATAGTGATTTTCCAAGCATAGCTTAGATGTGGCACAAGGCCGAAAGTAGGGAGCACCGAGTGAGGGTCGAACTCACTACTCAATCATAATCGTTTTAGCGAGACAAGCTTAAGGTCTATTGCTAATAGTGATTTTCCAAGCATAGCTTAGATGTGGCACAAGGCCGAAAGTAGGGAGCACCCAGTGAGGGTCGCACTCACTACTCAATCGTAATCGTTTTAGCGAGACAAGCTTAAGGTCTATTGCTAATAGTGATTTTCCAAGCATAGCTTAGATGTGGCACAAGGCCGAAAGTAGGGAGCACCCAGTGAGGGTCGCACACACTACTCAATCATAATAGTTTTAGCGAGACAAGCTTAAGGTCTATTGCTAATAGTGATTTTCCAAGCATAGCTTAGATGTGGCACAAGGCCGAAAGTAGGGAGCACCCAGTGAGGGTCGCACACACTACTCAATCATAATCGTTTTAGCGAGACAAGCTTAAGGTCTATTGCTAATAGTGATTTTCCAAGCATAGCTTAGATGTGGCACAAGGCCGAAAGTAGGGAGCACCCAGTGAGGGTCGCACTCACTACTCAATCGTAATCGTTTTAGCGAGACAAGCTTAAGGTCTATTGCTAATAGTGATTTTCCAAGCATAGCTTAGATGTGGCAGAAGGCCGAAAGTAGGGAGCACCCAGTGAGGGTCGAACTCACTACTCAATCGTAATCGTTTTAGCGAGACAAGCTTAAGGTCTGTTGCTAATAGTGATTTTCCAAGCATAGCTTAGATGTGGCACAAGGCCGAAAGTAGGGAGCACCCAGTGAGGGTCGAACTCACTACTCAATCGTAATCGTTTTAGCGAGACAAGCTTAAGGTCTATTGCTAATAGTGATTTTCCAAGCATAGCTTAGATGTGGCACAAGGCCGAAAGTAGGGAGCACCCAGTGAGGGTCGAACTCACTACTCAATCGTAATCGTTTTAGCGAGACAAGCTTAAGGTCTGTTGCTAATATTTTATCTACCATGAAACGTAGGTTTCTTTTACAAACAGTGAAATATTTTCGCTTTCCTTATTGTCAGCTATTAGTAACACATCGAAGTAATGACTATCATTATATTTTTGTTTTCATTTCACCACTAGCAATGCCACTGTGTCACAAGGCTTTACTGGACGGGAAAGAGAATGAGAAGAATTTAGTGAGGATAAAAGAACACTAAATGAGCAGAACTCAGGAATAAAGAAAATGGTGATTAGCATTGCATTTAAAGTTTTGAAGATTTTAGGTGGCAGTGAAGCAAAACCGCGAAGTTTATTCCACAGTTGAGAAGTGCGAGAAAAGGAAAACTGGCAGAACATCGCTTACGGTAACATCTAGTTATTTATGTAATGCATATTGCATTTTGCAAATAGAATTATGATTTTAAAAGAGAGCTAAATCATTAGGAATGAAACGAATAACGTAGTAAATAATGAATGTAGATGAAGATAATGAATTAAAGAGGTAATTTTATGTACATTAGAGGCAAACACAACACTGCAACTGTTCAAATGCATTTTCATAACAGGGTTTAGTAGTAATTTTATTTTTACATAAGTTACACTTTTTGGCTTTCATTTTCAAAGAGCAATAAACAGCGTTACTGAACCTAATGAACTTCGAAAACGATAAATATAATCTTTGTTTTCTGAATAGTTTTCATTCTGTCGTTTACAATCGCAATAATCTTTTACGTAAGTAATAAATGCAAAGAATAAGTGGAATGAAACAGAAAAAAATACTAATAAAACTCGGATGGATACTCTTAATAATTTATTCTATAAAAGAAATCAAGTTTTACTGTTAAATAACAATGATAGTAATACGGAAGGCTGTATTCTTTTAGCGCAAGGGCAGAGTCTTTTCACTACAAACTTTCAGGCAAATATCATGCATAATTGTGTCGATCAAAAATGCAGGTCCTGTGACAAATATCAGGAAATCCTATACCATTTAATATCAAGAAGTTCTGTACTTGCGCCAAATGAATATAAACATCGTCACGATAGAGTGGACAAAGTGCAAACACTTTGAAAACGATGTTAATAAGCACTCTGTCTATATTTCTGAGATGAGGTATTATGTACAGTATTTACATTAGTCGGACTATTGTCCTCATCTTTGTCGCCATATTTGTCACAACGTTTCGGCCGTTGTACGCTCCGGCCTTCTTCAGGTGGTTGGAATTTCGAATCGAACCCTTTATTTCGATCACTGGTGTAGACTGTTCTATTTCCACGAGCCATGTTTGATGGATGTCAGTTATCAGTTATCTCCTGGTAATTTTCCCTCTGAAACTTCTCCACTGCCTGAACCGGGTATTGAACTCACACTCTTTGGGTCTGTCACTGGATCTAACCAACGCCAAGCATGGTACAGTGGATAAAGGCGTTGGTTAGATCCAGTGCAAGAAGAAGAATGACTTGACTACCATGGAAACAGTTCTTTGCTATATCGTGCATTTTTGCTTAAATATACACAATATTTTATATCACAAACCGTATAATTTGAGGCATTTTTAATCGCTAACTGTACCACCGATTTCGATCTATGATGATTAAATGGTTCAGTCTATAACTGAACCGTTACATTATCTGCACTGATAATATTGTCGTTTCTGATTAGGTACCCATATCATGGAGGTTAATAATATATCATGTCAGGTCGGGTTGACTTAGATGATGACTGAGCTATCGAAGAAAGTCTTATTCTCCCGTTTGCATTTCCTCTATTATAGAAATTATTAAATTCTCGATATAATAACACCGTATTCTGAAGGATAGAACGGATGGCTGAAAGGAAAAGGAATGGCAAATATACTTTGTTCTCGCAGAGAGTTTTATAAGTCATACACAAAATTATATATACATTTGTTCCACGCAAAATATATATAACACATGTCTACACAACAAGCAGTGTGAAAAGAGAACGAATAAAGAGGGTTTTACATATAACATGTAGAATCATCAGTATTACTTGGGAAGACATATTTAAGATTTCAGATTCGATCCGTTCAGACTAATCTGCCATGTCTCTAGCGAGGACATATTTCGCAAACGGGAGACAGTAAAAGTTGAGTTATTCCCATTTTGAGGACTGCGACCCGGATATATTTTCCATAGCTGATGAAGTTATATCTGTGTAGATGAATCACGCCATAGGCTTGTAAACTGCGCCAAGTGCTGGAAGAGGCCCGAGTTTAAAAAATGAAACAACTGCTCCGTTTGATTCCTCGAAGCTGAGAGTGTGTAGGAGTGACTGACTGCTACTTTCGTCACTATGCAGTGATGTCAAGTGAATGACGTGAATTCGCCTCCACCAAAGAGAGATAGTCGCCCTCTGTATATCTACAATAGTAATATGGGCTTGTGCAGAACACGTGACACGTTTTTATGAAACGTTGGAAGAGATATTTGTTGCATTCAGAATGGATGTTACCAAAGAGATCACCAGAAAATTGGTTTCAGAATCTTCCTTCTCAAGACGGATTTTCAACCAAGGTAAGAAAGCTTAGTCAACTCTGCTAGTTAACCCACCACTGGAGAAAGTGGACACGTGCTTTTTTCAAGTTCGTATCGAACGAAATACAATCGACTGGATTTTGATTTCGGCTCTGCGATTTTAGTTGCCGTTCGGATAACTAATTTTTAATATAGGAATACATACCAGTATTAAGACAAAGGAATTATGTGTACAAACGCAGACGCTGAATTTGTTCTTGAAAATGACTGAGATGATCGAAAATAGATGATCAAACCATAACAGGAAATGAAAATGGGACAATGTGGCCACATTTGTGAGCAGAATATTCAACATCTTATACAAACATTGAAAATAGCATTGTGAAAATTAAACTAACAGAACAGGTCACTTCTTTCTAAGGAAACGTGTATATATATATATATATATATATATATATATATATATATATATATATATATATATATATATGTATATATATGTGTGTGTGTGTGTGTGTGTGTGTGTGTGTGTACCGGCTGAAAGATAATTGTCCAAATCGTGTAAAAGCAAAATTGTCCATTTATTAGATTAAGGTTTTAATCGTTGTATCTTAGGAATGCTTCAATGTATCTTAGTGGAATTCTCCGAGGTTTTTATAACACTAAGGCCCTCTACATTAAGCAATAAATATGTATAATTACTCTGCAAGCTTAAGAGAAGACTCGTGATAAAATCAACTATAAATGAAAATGACACGTTCATCATGAATGAAACATAGTTAAGGATCGGTAGCTCATTTGGGATTGCAATTAAGGTCAAATATATATATATATATATATATATATATATATATATATATATATGCGTGTGTGTGTTATTTCAGTATCATTATCAACTCATTCGAGATGATCTTCGCCCGCTCTAACTTTCTAATTTTCTGTACTGGAATAAGAAATTTTAATTTCACATACGATTTCATGCACAGGCCTTTTTTTCACTGCTCTCTGCACCGAAGCACCTCTCTCACGTGCCAAATGTCGTATGGACTGAGTTGGATCTAATTGATCTCTTTAGCTTTAATTTGAAAACTTCCTGTTGTGACCTCCTGATCCAGATTTAATTTCTTCTGTTCCCTCTATTTAAAACATATTTACCTTTCTCTTGATGGTTCTTGAATGGATTATGAAGATGAAAGCCAATGTATGAATGTCGCTGCCATTGCTGAAGCCCTGAATGATGTTTCCTCTTACCATTGCTCATTTGGGATTTTGCCCTGTTCTTTTCTATCTGAATAACACATAGTGTTTTTCAGAGATTCTTACGACGAGGTGGCTAAACATCTTATCTGAGTACCGAGAAAAGAGAAAGTCAATTAGTTTAGTGGGTGTTTTTAGATATCAAATATTTTGTGGGATGGATACTTATACTGTTACACGATTTAGACAATTTTGCTGTTACAATTGGTATATGTTCATAAGCACAGAAATATATAATAATCGTTATTCCAAATCTCAGGAACATCAAAAAATGAAAGAGAATACACATTCTACATATTTCGATATTTTCTAGTAGAGTCGTTTTGAAAGATGAGGAAACTGTCAATGAAGATGCAGGAAATCCTTTTTAACTTGATTGATGAACGGCTTGAGAATTATTTTTCAAATATGAATGTATGTAAATAGACTTTCTATGTCTATTTAATATATCTATCATCTTCTTCCAGTTGTGTATAATCTCTCTCAAACTTGGCTGTTTGATATGTAAAAAGCAAATATTCAAAATCAAGGTCGTATCCAAGCATTTAATTCCCGTGAGTCATCTTCGCGAGCGGGGGAGAAAAAGTGAAGGAAAGTAAAGGAAAAAAAAAGTATTTTAAGTAGCACTTTTTTTTATATATATCTAAGTATCGTTATAAATCAAAATACAAGAGATCGTATGAAGAACATGTAAACGGAACGTGTGTCAATCACATTGCAATATGTTTTATAATTTTACTTGACTTTTCACACATGAAAATTATGCATGGGTTTCAGATGGTTGTGCCCAGATTTGGTTTCGGATTGTTTTTTCGCATTTATAGCAGCCTAGTTTGCAGATGGTTATTAGCAGTTTGAAAAATAAAACGATGGATAACTTCAGTAGACATGGGATAGCTATCCTTTTCGACAAAATATGTTGAAAACAATAACTGCTACCTACAGAGTTTGAAAATCCGAAATTTCAAAATCCGAAAACCCACAAAATTTGAAAGTTTTTCACGTGCTGACAAGACTTGCCACAAAATGAAAATATCAGAAATTACTGAGAATTTACTAGGTGATGTGCACATGCTGTAAGTCACCGCATCTTCTCTGGGAGAGTTTCCCATGGCTATCTATGTAGCCCACGTTGAGACGAGATATGTATTAGCGAACGTCATAGCAACACCTTCGTTTGTGTATTACTTATCAGGTGTTTTTGCTAAGTAAAGATCATTATTGAAAATGTCAACAGGACTTGCATTTATATATTTTATGTAAGTAGTGATTAATTTTTATTCTATACGTACAGAAAGTACAAAACATTATTTTTACGTGAAATCTTAGGTTCACCACCTAAAAAACCCGTGTGTGCACTTTCGGCTTTGTGTCACATCTGAGTTACGCTTAGAAAAGTATTAGTCACCACGACGTGGTATAATGATTAGCAAACTAAGTGTCCTATACTTTCAACTTTGTGCTACATCTAAGCTACGTATAAGAAATGACCATTTCACCCCGTGAAATAATTGTATTATAGAAACCTCACATAGGTAGATAGCATACACACACACACATACACACACAAACACACATATATATATATTAAGTTGTATTGATGTGAGTTTGTGACCCTATATATAAAAATTGCATATAAATATATATTTATACACACACACACACATATATATATATATATATATATATATATATATATATATATATATATATATATATATATATACTACATATATATATATACTACATAATACTAGTAAGGTGTTTTAGTATGTATGTATATATACATATATATATATATATATGTGTGTGTGTGTGTGTGTGTGTGCGCGTTTGTGTCTATGTGTTCTTGTATAGCATATTAATATGTATTCTTATGTAGATATAAAATAGACGCTATCATTAAAAATGATCTTTTAACTGTAGACTCAACATAAAGACTGACAATAGCCAAAGAGCATGAGCGTAATTGCAAATCGATGAAATTTAAATAGACATCAATAATTTGGATACTTAACTACTGATGTTTATGCTTACTTATTCAATAGGTACCGTCTTCGTAGTTTATAAGTTATTCGACTAATCAACAACATCACTTGTCGGATGACACTGTACAAAGAAAACTTCATCTGATTTCTTTCCATTTCTCCACGTGAATTTATTTCCTTTTAAATATCTTGTTAGTATCTCTTCAGACAGTTCTTTATATGGGCCATTACATGTAATTCTGATATACTCAATTTACAAATAATAAGAAAAGAAAATATCCACAAATGCCTGAGATCATTGGTTTTGTTTAAATATGTCGTTATTGGCGTATAATTCTCGGGTTATTATTTTGTTAGTTTGGGAGTATATATAGGGAAAATGGTTTATGTATTTGGATGCTATATTTGCGGATATAGGTGCCAACGTGTGTTGGTGTGTGTGTGTCTATCTATCTAGCTGTCTATCTATCTATCAGGGCTATGTGTCTGTTGAATAAATACAAATGTGCCTGAACAGGCTTCTGCAACAGGGATTTGCTATCCGCTGGAGCAGATATGCATATTTACATAGAAAGGGCAAGCCATGTTAGATAGATAGATAAACTGACTCATATGAACAGACCAAAAGAGAGAAAGTAAGATAAATATATAGATAAAAAGAATATTAAACAGATAGGTAGATAGATATGAACAAGTCGATATAGACAGATAGATAGATAGATAGATAGATAGATAGATAGATAGATAGATAGATAGATAGATATAGAAAGACTGAGATTGATAGAAATAAAGAAACAAATTCAACAGATGATAATGTGATAATCTGACAAAAAGGAATGTAGGTAAAATATGATAGGACCTTGGCGCCAATCTAATAGTGCATTTAGATTCATAAATTGTCTTTAGGGACTTGTATTGGGTGAGTATATATATATATATATAGATAGTACATTGATTTATTGGTTTGTTTTTACGGTTTATCACACTTTGTGATATTATATATAGCTATATATAATGTTTAGCTTATAAGACATTTTTAAGTTAATGATGATTTACTGACTAATTAGCCTTTATCTGGTGATGGCAAAAGAAGCTGATTCGTATTTCCCCAAGGAAATTTGTGTGCAAGTGAATATAATGAATCCGACTGGAATTCGAACTCAGCTCTCTGATTTCCAATTCCGAGGCATTATCCATTACACCACTAGCACATCCAAGCTTAGAGGACATTGCTTAAATTGGCTGATCGTACGAGAATCGGTGTTTCAAAGTGATTTGACCGTAATCCATATACACGGTTGGATATTTGAACGAACATTTACAAGCATTCTTGGAAACAGGGTAAATATCTGGCGACTTACACTGATTTGGGAAACCTTTCTTTTTAAAATATTGCTTAATACCTTTGCCAAGATGGAAGATTATACCTGGCTGTTTCTTAACGCAAATATGAACAGAGATGGTTAGGTAGATGAGAAAGAAGGAACGGAGTGAGATAGATAGATAGATAGATAGGAAAGAACAAAGATAGATAGATAGATAGATAGATAAATAGATAGATAGATAGATAGATAGATAGATACATAGCAAAGAACAAAAATGGATAGATAGATAGATAGATAGATAGATAGATAGGAAAGAACAAAGATAGATAGATAGATAGATAGATAGATAGGAAAGAACAAAGATAGATAGATAGATAGGAAAGAACAAAGATAGATAGATAGATAGATAGATAGATAGATAGATAGATAGCAAAGAACAAAGATAGATAGATAGATAGATTGATAGGAAAGAACAAAGATAGATAGATAGATAGATAGATAGATAGATAGATAGATAGATAGAAAAGAACAAAGATAGATAGAAAGATAGGAAAGAACAAAGATAGATAGATAGATAGATAGATAGATAGATAGATAGATAGGAAAGAACAAAGATAGATAGATAGGAAAGAACAAAGATAGATAGATAGATAGATAGATAGATAGATAGATAGGAAAGAACAAAGATAGATATATAGGAAAGAACAAAGGTAGATAGATAAATACATAGATAAGAACAGATAGGTAGATAGATAGATGGACATATAGATAGATAGGAAAGAACAAAGATAGATAGATAGGAAAGAACAAAGACAGATAGATAGATAGATAGATAGATAGATAGATAGATAGGAAAGAACAAAGATAGATAGGAAAGAACAAAGGTAGACAGATAGATAGGAAAGAACAAAGGTAGATAGATAGATAAGAACATAGATAGATAGCTAGCTAGCTAGCTAGCTAGATAGATAGATAGATAGATAGATAGATAGATAGATAGATAGATAGATAGGAAGAGATTGAGATAAATCGATAGATTGGAACAGACAGATAAATTGATAGATAAATAAGAACAGACTGAGATAGATAGATAGATAGATAGATAGATAGATAGATAGATAGATAGGAAAGAACAAAGATAGATAGATAGGAAAGAACAAAGATAGATAGATAGATAGATAGATAGATAGATAGATAGGAAAGAACAAAGATAGATACATAGGAAAGAACAAAGGTAGATAGATAGATAGGAAAGAACAAAGGTAGATAGATAGATAGGAAAGAACAAAGGTAGATAGATAAATAGATAGATAAGAACATAGATAGATAGATAGATAGATAGATAGATAGATAGATAGGAAGAGATTGAGATAAATCGATAGATTGGAACAGACAGATAAATTCATAGATAAATAAGAACAGACTGAGATAGATAGATAGATAGATAGATAGATAGATAGATAGATAGATAGATAGATAGATAGATTCGAATAGACTTTGATAGATAGAAGCAAATTATAATTAAACGAAATGATAAGAAAACGTTAACCTAAACTCTTCCAAAGGCCAGTCGATAAATTAGTAGAGGAAACGGTTTTCGCTGTTCACGCAATCAATATATGCGTGCAAATATATGGTGCCATGAAGAAAAATACTTAATTCATATTATAATACAATTTTCTGTGAAATGATCTTTACAAAACGCTAAACCATTTGGTGCACGACATTTTAGAAGAAAATAAATAAAAAAGCTCAAGGCATTGTGTACATTGATTGCGCACATGCTTATTACCTGAGACTTGATTAAACACCTTTATGGCTGAAAAAATAAACGTTTTAATGAATTTTGGAAGCAAAGCATAATATATCTAATTTTAAATGACTCTTTATTATAAGTATTTAAAATGTTTAGCCAACAAATCAAAAAAACTACAAACCGTAATTTGGTGCATTCGTTTTTTTTCCTTTCTCAAACGCAATTACTGATATATGTTATTTGGTACTTATTGCTATAATTATTCTTTATTTTGAATGTAGTTGATTACCTCTTAGGTAATTATCTTAATGTTAATAGTAATATTAGCCGTGGCCTTATATGGCAAGTAAATGTTTATTCATAGACCGTATAGCCAGCTCTACTGCTTAGTGAATTATATAAATTATTTCTATTACATATTTTTGCAGGAAGATGTGTTTCTCGAGTATACGAACATTTATTAATCTTTGATGTATTGGTAGAGGTTTCCTTCCTAACCTTTTCGTCCTGAGTGTGACGATAAACTATATCCGGCAGCAAGGCCTCTTATCTGGAGATTGGATGTATTTTAGAAGCGTGGAACCATCTATTAATTAATTTCGATTGTTCCCAGGTCCACCCTGATCTGTGTGGTAGAAACTGTTACGGCTACAGCTATAGGCAAATAGTGAATCCACAAACAAAAATCGACAGTATATTTTTTTATAGTAAAAGGAGCAACAATACATTTTTGTTGCAAAATGCCAATCAGTGCAACTCAAAAAAAATACGAAAACACATTTTATAGTAAAATTTCCTACAGTATATTTTATGATCTGCAAAGAATATATTTAAGCATACATTTACTCTGAATTTATAAAATCGTGTACAAAATATATGTAGTTGAAAGCATAAATATTTAGATTTCGGCATTAAATAAACCATAGAGATTGATATACCACGAAACAAAACCAATCAACCAACCAACCAAATAACGAATATGAAAGAACTTTCATGATATTAGTCGATATAATATCCTGCAATTTCTCACATAAAACTGTACCCCAAATTATATTTTCAACAAAACTACAACATAAAACGCACATAAATCTCACTTCTCGTAATCATGTCAACACGCACATGTACATTTTGCGCTGGTTAAATTGTCGCCATTTTATATATTCTTAATTTCATGCATGCGAGGTTTTTTTGTTGTTTTTTTTGTTTTATATTTTTTCAGTGCAGAGGATTCGGAAAGAGCTGGGTGAGTGTAATGAGGACTACGAAGGTACGACAACTTGGAAAACACAATCTGATCGACCTGATGAGAAAAGAACTTCCGAATTTGTTCGCGAGGGCCCCAGACTCGACACGATGGCCTAAAGCAAGTGCCTTGAGGAGGCAGTGAGGACCTGGGTTAAGAGGGTGACTGCTGGAAGAAGATCTTATGTCTGGCAACAGGACTCTGCAATATGCCACACAATCAGGAGAAAACAATCATGGCTGTCAAAGAATGTCTGCGACCATATCACTCCTTATATCTGGTCACCTAACTCCTCTGTTGCAACCCAATTGATTATTATGTGTCAGACGCAGTTTAGCGAACGACCAACAAACTTGTTTAACAACAAAGATGAACCGAAGGCAAGAATTTTAGCAGCATTCACAAACTTAATCAAGAAGATTGTCCAGAAGAGATAGAGGAGATTCTGAAGTCGTCTTGAGGCCGCGGTTGAAGCCAATGGCGATTTTGTTGAATAGATTTACCCTCCCGTATTTCAAGATACTTTTATGTAATTTTGGTAAGTATACCTGTTAAAATGAGATATCAGTATAATTTTCATTTTTGCGTTATATAGACGACAATTTATCCATCGCACATTGCCGATGCACACAATCTCTGTATCATCTACCATGTATTCAATTGTGAAAGCAGAATAACATATATCATATTTTTAATACTTCAAAACTCCCAAGAAAATTAAATTAAATTACTCATATGGACTTGATATGCCGTTCAACAAACAAATTAACCTTTTCTTCAAAGTAGTGTGGAAAGTTAACGTCTTGATGATGTCATTATTTTCACTTTATGTTACATGTGCTAAACATTTTAATGGCTGCTCCTGGTGAAAGTCCTCAAGTAACATGATTTCTGTTATTTGATAAAGTTATTCGTTTGTAGCACCAGTTTACAAGATTTGACGTAATATGGTCCCCGCGGGGGTCTACAGGTTTATTCACTCAAAGCCATTTTAAAACATTGATCAAAGATAGCGTTATATACAGCTAAGTGTGTCATTATTTCTGAACGATATTGGCGTCGTTCATGACATCCATATAAATGTCTGGATCTACCGAGAACATGATCCGTGTTTTAAAAATGCTTTGGTTTTGAAGTAATTTACGATGTTGGGTGAAACTACATTTTGCACAGCGTATTCTTCAACTTCCTGATAGCTTCGATTATGAATGTTGTATACATTCGGCTATTGCAGTTGGGGTGTGGAAGAACGTTTGCTGTCTGTGAAAACGCAATGGCTATGGCGAGTTCCGACAACGGTTTTATTTCAAAAGAATATCTTTAGGAAAAGCATCAATGTGTATATGCTTGCGCACTGTTTCAGAGAGAAATGTCCCGGCACAGTCATGTCACGGCAAATTACAGCGAAACAAAGCATGAAAAAGCCTTCCGCCTCCGATGCAAACAATTCAAAAATTACCAAATAATTCTCTTTAGTCAAGTTTTTAATTTTGAAGGAAATCCCAGATTTAAAGCTCACAGAAAGAAGAGCTGAAGACATTTTAAGAAACATTCGAAAACTTAAGTGTCTTGATAAAATAAGTGAATAGGAAATGATTCATACACCATATTATAAAAAGATTCCTTGTTGCAATGAACTATCTGTCGGTCTCGTTAAGTTAGCTAAAGAAAACAGTCACGACTGGTTTGACGTTTCTGCATAGAAAATAAATATAAGTTCATTAAATCTGTTCTTGCTGAAATATTAAAAATCGGAAAGAATGAGAAAATAACAGACTGCTGGATATTTTTAACCGGTTGATATCGAACATAACAGTTACTTATAATGAAATCCCTGAGAATGATCGCTGATATTTTCCACGCTATACGATGTTATGCCAGAGGCTACCTTACCTGGCTCCTTTCTCCAAAGAAATTTAATCAAAAGATTAGTCCTCTAGTAAAATTTACAATCAGAATTACTTTTTTTTAAAATCTCAAATGAAATTAGATGTTTTCTTAGTTTATTCATTTTGGATTTTGACATTTTTACTGCACAATGGTTATTTCACTACAACTTTAGTGTGTTACACTGTCTACAATTTGTTTATGTAGGTCAAGAGACACGAGGTAGCAACTGGTTTTAAGAAATACGTCAAATATTTGATTCACTCTCAGGAATATGAATGAAATGCAGATGTTACGGTTTAGTAAAGTGTAAATGGAATCGGTATTCTTTTTTTTATCCATGAACCAAATCCTGTGGGTAACAATGGCTATCCAGAGTAATTTCCTTCCCCTTTTTAAAAAATAATTTCACCCCAAGAAAATCAACAACGCTACTAAGACGTAAGGGGTTACTGAGTGTGAAAAATTACGGGAAAGGCAAAAACATAATTAACGAGAGAATTCATTAAAAAAACTGGAACTTAGAAAATAGAAAATAACGATTAATATTCTGTTCAAACTTTTGAAGATCAAAGTTCACTGGAAAGCAAGAAGCCGAATGGGAGAAGTGGGAGGAATGAAACTGTTAGCATATAACCTACGGTAACATCCCGCTATTGCAAGGGTAAAATGATTAGACCTAGCTACCATATCTATCTATAGGAGATGAGGTATTATGATTACTTACATTATTTATATTATTCAGACTATTATCCTCATCTTCATTGCGATGTTCACAACGTTTCGTCCGTTGTACACTCCCGCCTACTTCACGTGAATGGAATTTCGAATAGAACCCTTTATTTCGTCCACCGGGGTAGATTGTTCTACTTCCACATGTCATGCCTCTTCCGACCACAACAGTGGTGAACAAAACAAAATGTTTGGGGATTTGAGTTAAAGGGAAATAACTGACATACGTGTGTTTATGGAACTCTGCTTCATAACGATTCCGCGGTATTAAATATTTCTTACAGATAGGTTAAAATGACGACTTCCGATTTTGCGAAGCTAAATGACAATCAATGCATTTAAATACGGAATGAGAAAGCAAATTTCCGCTGGTTTCTGACGAAATTTACAACTAATGCATCATTCCTGTACAGCTGTGTCTGACAATGTGGAAAAATCTGATAATTCCTCATCGAACTTTGGCAATTTTAATCTAAAATCCGTTCTAAAATGATTCAAGACTCATTATATACGGTGTGCATTGAAAATCAGAAAAGAATAACAATTATATTTAAGGAGAAAGTAAGAGAAGCTTTATTTGCTAACTGTATTTATGCAAGGTTTGAGACAAGATACATGCCCGGTTTCCTTAATCTATTGTTATTCCAAAGTTTGAAGCGGTAAAATAAATTCTAGCACGAAAAACCATTAACGTAAATCTGTATCAACTTTATTCTAACAAGGTGTATATAATAAAGTTTCCAGATCTTCTTACGACCTGAATTTAAGTCACTTTAGTCGATATAGTAATCTAGACAATTTTGCTCCAAACTAAGCATAATAACTAGATTTTATAATATTTAACCCATACTATTGGTTTTTATTCGGTACTCAATGCGTATTTTGTGCATTTAAAATCAAGAAAAATGAATTTACAATAGGGAGAATATAATATAAATATTCTTGTTAGAATTGTGTTGGAAAGAAAGCTCTCTGACACGTTTGACATGATCGATTTAAGGGTAATTTCCCAATACACAGAATTAAACATTATTGTTATAGTAAAATAGTATGTTTTTTCTTTCTTTCTCGGCAGATTAAGTTATATTGGAAAGAGTAAGATTTGTACCATCATGTTCCGTAACGTTCTCTGTGGCCAGTCGGTCTCAATCAAACGGACAGAAAGAATTGTTCCTATATATATATATATATATATATATATATATATATATGATTGAATAAATTATAGGCATTATGTATGTTAATTTTTAATAATATCTGTTCATACTTGCGAATAACCTTCTGTGTATTGATGTTAAAAGTTGAGAGAAATGTGCTATAGCTGTTTAAGTTTTAATTTCCCAATTACTTTCGATCTTCTTCCAAGATCATCTTCAGGGCTGCAAGTATTACAAAACTATATGTTATTCATTCGTACAATTATTTATACAAAGGCATGCGTTGTTATTCATTACCGTAATGTTTTCATTATGCTTTTAAAGGCAAAACGGTTGACAATATATATAACATTAAAAAATATAACACGAAGAAAATTCGATAATGCATATCTTATATAAATTGATGTATGCCTAAATCTCTCTCTCTCTCTCTCTCTATATATATATATATATATATATGTATGTGTGTTTGTCCGCTCGCGGGTTTTTGTGTGTTCATAAAATAAATGACAAGAGGTAAATATCTTATGCGTCATCCCCTGAGGAAATTTATCCAAGTTAGGCAAGGAGCGAATCGCTTTGGCATAAAAGGTTTTTCTTCTTATCATTTCTTTTATTAATATTTTCGTTATATATACGTGTTATTCATATCTTACACACACACACATATATGTGTGTGTGTGTGTGTGTGTGTGTGTGTGTGTGTGTGTGTGTGTGTGTGTGTGTGTGTAAAACACGCATCAAGCACACATATTTATAAATATATATTTGTATATATATATGTACATACCAATATATAATATGCATTTACGAGTTATGCTGCTAGGGTCTCGTCCCATCATATTTCCTTAAACCTGACACTACGATCAAAACATAAACTTTTTTTTACATGTTCTTTTGTCGAGCCTAGATATTTCCACACTCCATCATAAAAAGCAAACACGAAGAGTAAAGAGTCGAGATAGCGTGACAAGGAAACCAGCGAGCATTCAAGATAAGGAAAAAATCTTATGAATTTTTCGAAAATTTATGTATATAATTCAAAGCTTTTTGTTTATTTACAAGTTTTCATCGTTCTTTGAAAAAAAAAACAACCACAAATGATGAAAGAATGTATGCGTAAAATATATGGAACCAGTTTCTCTCAAGACCACTGAAAAAAAAAACAATGAGGACAAAATAAAATATTGGTAAAAAATGTTTTTTTTGTAAAACAAATTCATGAAAATAGTTGTTTTAAAAAAGCGTTGTAATGACTTGTTCAGCATTGATTAAGTTATTGTTAATAATTACCTAATTAGCCATCCCCTTCCGGGTTCATTATTTCTGCTTATTGAAGTGATCGATTTTTGGAAATTGGATTATTATTTTTTTTAAGTATTTTGTTTTATTTATTCAGAAAATCCGTTCACTAGTGGTATTTCTTCGGTGTCGGTTAAGATCAATACTATCAAAATTTTGAAAATTATTTTTACTTTAACTTTTATCAGTCTCAACTCATGATGGATATTTTCAAATTGTTTCTGTTATCACATATGCTGCAGACTTCATTTGAAAACAGTTGTCATCGAGATATAATTTCTTAAGAATAATTAAAGTGAAGTACGATCAGGTATAGATCTGTTGAAACCTTGCTGTAGTGACACCAGCAACAAAAAGAAAATCATTCAGCAGTTATAAAAAAAGAAACAATTCAAGTCCCACTGATTTTCTCACCTTTCCAATGACCTGGCATCAGCATATGGCCGTATCAATAGAGATTTGCTCTTTTCAACCATTTTACACCGTCTTCCAAGCCCTGACTACATTGAATATGTAAATATCATAGAGGGACTATTTCGGTGCACATAGTAGCGCATGTCCGATAAAAATTCCAACATCGAAACATATCAAACCTCATCAGGAGATCGACAATATATATATACATTTCTCCTAGCCTGTAAATTGCACCTAGACAATCACAGATGCGAAAAGATGTGCACTGATCAAATAATATTCTATACCATATGTCAAATGAATCTGCTAAAGAGACAATGATGTGCACTTGGAATAAAAGCAGTTATGTCACCAACATTGTATCCATCATAACAAAATGGTTAAAATGTCTTCAGAATGATGACGTCTGTATATCTTCGAAATATACCAAATCGCAGGCGCCACACAACTTGAGGACGTTCAAAACCAGCATCAACTAAAATGGATAGCACGTATAACTTGAAGAGAAAATATTGACATTATCAAGATACTGACTTTCCACACTACGCCAAACAAAACTAATGGAGGGAAGATCCCAGCGACAGTGGACAGAGCAAGAACGTTTGCTGGATTTCAGAAACTATTTTTCTGAAATATTGTTTAAAAAGTTAAAAAAAAACTTTATAAAATTATGTCGACAGTAGCAATGGTCAGTGAATAGCGGATGTTTCCATTCGGAGGAAATGGCTAATATAAATATGAACAAAGCTATTAAAGACAATATTATTTATTTCTATTATATTTATTGGCCTTATCTGATTGGCCTCGTTTCTTGAAACTTCCTTGTCTTCGAAATTTGTTCCCCTTTAGTGAATGTCTTAAGGGCACCCACAACGATGGCCACATATCTGACATATATCTAAGAGTGTATTTAGGTATGCAGGTTGAGAGATAAACAAGTACTGATTTTTGTTCCCAGTATACAGGGTGGCAATAAACTCACTATACGCTTACTTACAATAACAAAATAAGACGAAGAAATTAATCAACATATTTCTTATTAAAAAGCTTCCGGTTAATTCTGGTCAATAACAATGAAGTAATATGAGAAACAATAATAAACACGCCTGTCAAAATTGTTGTATTTAAACTATTATTCTGAAAAGCGTTTTTATATTCTTTATTTTGTGCTTATTAAAATATAAAAAAACCGGCATCTTACGGGCATTAGATTCTCAGAAATTGATAAAAATATTCAAAGTTGATGGGTGCAAGAATAATTTCGGCGTTGACTAATTACCGATAGTATTCGAACTGCAACCCACCTGCTTCAGTGTTTGCTTTTTTTATATAAATAACTGTATAGCGACTTTATTGCCACCCTGTATATATATATATATATATATATATATATATATATATATCTCTGTGTGTGTGTGTGTGTGTGTGTGTGTGTGTGTGTGTGTCAAGAGCCACTCGACGTAAATGAATTTTTGGAGGTGGGGGTGGAGGCTTTGAGTGGTAAGTGTAAGATGTAAAAGAAGCAGTTTATGACGATATTTGCGAAAGATAACTGTTAACCGAAGAAGGGAACCCGGTTGACTAGAGACGAGGCGGTATTCAACGATATGGGGACTTGTGTTAGTTCATTTCCGGAAATTTTCATGCAGCCCAAAAATGGGGGATCAGTCATATTTCACTTCTTTTTAACTTTTTTCCATTAAAAGAAATAGTTTCAAAATTGGTATTAAATTTTGTACAATTTATTAATTCATCCATGTCTACAAGGATTTTCATTTGGTTAGATAGGGAAAAGTCCAGCTTTCACCATGAGCGCGGTGTGTCGTTTGACATTTTGCGGCGTCCGAAAACCAGTTTGCTCAATGAGCCAGCATTTCTACTTTTTCCTTTCTATTGAATCCTCATAAAATTGGTGTCAAATTGTCGGGAATTTCTTGCTTAATCCATGTTTACAAAAGTTTTGCTCTACCTTGACTAGAGACGAGGCGGCATTCAACGGACAGGAAGAAACAGTTTAAGAGGATCTTCTCACTAATGCAATACTATGACTGGCTAATATTCATTTCTGGGTATATCTGTCAGCCAGGGCGGCTAAAAAAATCCTATTAGAGACACCTCTGTATAATACTGCAGCTATAATGAGCGGACCTTAGTTAAAGTTTCTGGAGAGAGATAATAATCTGGCGTGATAAAATTCTTTGAACAAATCCAGTATGCTCAAACCCTCGGTCGACGGCTTACAAGCAGTTTCACTCGCACAGTTTCACTCACAATGCTTCTGTCAACTACTGGTATAGTTTCCAGGTACTTCTCAAAGGTGCCGTGCGGATGGGGTCGTTTCCCCCGGTCGGTAGCATTTGCTGCTACTCTCTACTAGTGGACATAACAATTACACAAAGGTTCGCTGACGAAACTCTCGAGTAAATGTGATGAATATAACATCACTCAGCTAAGTCACAAATTTTATATTCCATTCTATCTGTCTATCTATCTATCTATCTATCTATCTATATATATATATATATAAATATAAAAGTGGACATGGAAGTCAGCACTTAGAAGCGACAGTCTGTTTCATGCTAGTGCAATCGTCAGGCGACTAGTGCTGTTATTTTTCTCGGCTGTTTATATAAGGGTCAGTGGTGCATTATGGGTAGTATATTTTGGCAGGTACTTTTACCGGAAGTCGCTTATTTGTTTATTTATTTATGTCAAATTATTTTGCTTGTTTTTTTGTTTGTTTTTTTATTTTTATTTTTATTTTTTATCTTATATATTTATTTATTTATTCTTTTATTTTGATCGGTGTTTTTGGTTAACGTAGTAAAAAAATTTGTTTATATAGCTTATTGTTGGTAGTCTATAATGGCCGCCATTTACCGGAAATCGCTGAACTTAGGAAGAAGATAGGAGTAAACCAGTGGAAAAACACAAAAACAACCATTGACTGGTTCAACAGCATAAATAACAAACAAAATTGCCACTTCCTACAATTAGACATAAAAGAATTTTACCCATCCATAACAGAACGTACACTAGATAAGGCCATCAACTTAGCTCAGGAACAAATAATAATAAAACCAAACGAAATCGACATCATTAAGCACTCCCGTAAATCATTATTATTTCACCATGAAGAAGCATGGATAAAGAAAGATGGGATATTTGACACTACAATGGGAAGCTTTGACGGTGCAGAGACATGCGAAATCGTAGGTATTTATTTACTACACGAAATAAGCAAAATAATAGATAGAAATGACACAGGGCTCTACAGAGATGACGGTCTCATAATCTTAAGAAACTGCAACAAACAAAAGACAGATAAAACTAGAAAAGCAATAATTAAAATCTTCAAAAATAACGGATTCGAGATAGATATAAAAACTAACCTAAACGAAGTAGATTTTCTAGATGTCACCTTCAACCTAAGAAAAGGCACACACAAACCATACAGAAAACCGAATGATAAACCACAGTACATACATATATACTCCAACCACCCGCCTTCTATAATCAAACAGATACCTAAATCGATTAACCGCAGGCTTTCCGACAATTCTTCCGATGAATCTATATTTAACAAAGCCAAGAAAGACTACGAAACAGCCCTAAAAGATAGCGGATTCCCAGCAACACTCACATACTCACCACAGAACACAAAAAAGACCAACAGAAAAAGAAATATCATATGGTTCAACCCACCGTACAGCAAAAACGTAAAAACAAACATAGGAAAAATATTCTTCAAGCTTTTACACAAACACTTCCCGGAATCAAGCACACTACACAAAATATTCAACAAAAACACAGTAAAAATCAGCTACAGTTGCACCGAGAACATGGCACAAATAATAAAAAAGCACAACAGAAAAATTATTAACAAACCACACGAACAAATTAAACCCACGTGCAACTGCAGAATAAAAAACGAATGTCCCTTAAACGGTAATTGTTTACAAAACAACGTAATCTACCAAGCCACGACAAAATCAGCAGATAATGAAGAAAAAGTATACATAGGAGTAACCGAAGGACCATGGAAACAAAGAAATTATGTACACAAAATGTCTTTCACAAATAGTAAATATGCGAACAGCACAATGCTTTCTAAGTATATCTGGGAAATAAAAAACAAAACACACACCACACCAAAAATATCTTGGAAAATAAGGAAAAAATCATCAGCCTACAACAACCTATCAAAAACTTGCAAACTTTGCTTGGAGGAAAAAATAGCTATCATTACCTTCCCAGATCAAAATAAATTATTAAATAAAAGATCCGAGCTAATCTCAAAATGTAGACATGAAAACAAATTTTTACTACGTAACTTAAAATAGAAAAATAAATAAATATATAAACAAACAACAATAAAATAAGCAAAATAAACTACTCCAAACAAATCACAAAACCACACCTGTTAGAATATGCGAAATAAAATCAAAACAAAAGAACGGACGAAAGTTATAACTGTTATACAAATAAAAATAAAAATAATAAGCAAAACAATTTGACCCAAATAAATAAGCGAACAAGCGATTTCCGGTAAATGGCGGCCATTATAGACTACCAACAATAAGCTATATAAACAAATTTTTTTACTACGTTAACCAAAAACACCGATCAAAATAAAAGAATAAATAAATAAATATATAAGATAAAAAATAAAAATAAAAATAAAAAAACAAACAAAAAAACAAGCAAAATAATTTGACATAAATAAATAAACAAATAAGCGACTTCCGGTAAAAGTACCCGCCAAAATATACTACCCATAATGCACCACTGACCCTTATATAAACAGCCGAGAAAAATAACAGCACTAGTCGCCTGACGATTGCACTAGCATGAAACAGACTGTCGCCTCTAAGTGCTGACTTCCATGTCCACTTTTATATTTACACACGCTCTATCTCTGATATTGAGCACTTTACCCCATAAATATAGCACACTTTAAGACTATATTTCTACATATATATATATATATATATATATATATATATATATATATATATATATATATATATATATATAAGTGGACATTGACGTCAACACACAGAGGCGGCAGTCTGTTTCTTGCTAAACGCAATCGCCACGTCTAACGACTGCGTTTAAAAGGAAACAGAATGTCGCCTCCTGGTCTTGACTTCAATGTCCACTTTTATATTTACCTCCGCTCTATTCCTGATATTGAGTACATTAATCCCTATATATAACATACCTTAAATCCATATATATATACACACACATACGTATATATATATATATATATATATATATATATATATATATATGTGTGTGTGTGTGTGTGTGTGTGTGTGTGTGTGTGTGTGTGTGTGTGTGTGTGTGTGTGCGGCATAATAAAAACAAACAAGGGTGCTATAAAAATAATACTTATATACACCTGCTTTCCTTGAGTTACATTTTTATATAAAGAATTTAATATCTCGTCAAACTTACTGTCTGATTGATTGATGGAATCGTTTACTACGGTTTATCAACCCTCTTGCAGTTTAATTAAATCCAGACAATACTTTTACATTTTAAGAAATTTAGCAGTTTTTCTTCATTTGCTGAAACCCCCGAGCTCCTTCCACCATCTGTTCATACAAAGCTGCCAGGTAAGTGGGTCGCTGTCTTCTCTTATCTCTCTTGTCATAAAGATGCCCCGTGAGAGTTACGTTTTCTTCAATTCCAGACTCTAACTGATTTTTTGTATAAAGGGACTTTCAATTGCCATTTTCTTTAAAGCTTTCTTCTTGGTTACTAGCTGATTATAATGGCGATTGTTTTCTGATATCTTTTGTAGGGAATCAGTCTCTATAAATGTGCGGTATACGTCAGCACATTTTCATAAGCTTCCCTTCCGTAGATTTAATTAATTTTTGCTGAAGAATTTTACTGTCATTTTACTCACAAGTTTATTTAAGGCATTTGACTTACTCCCTGGGAATGATTCAATTTCTGGAAAACCATAGGTTTGTTTATTTTAGGATTAGAACAAGAAAATCACAGGAAAAAATATCCGCTTGAAGAAGTATGCGTTTAGGAAGGGAAAGTGAAAGCAGCGTGTCGAGTTCAAATTTCGGCTGGTTTCGTTGCGTTCACTTTCGCAACAATACATTTGTATTTAAGAAAACGCTTGCTACAGAATGAATGAAGTCCTCATCTGCGCTGCGATCTTGCAACCACACCAGATCAAGGGCCGATGATGAAGATCATGTTTAAATTTAAATGTGTGTGTGGATTACTGGATTTTACAGTGTGTATTAATTGGTTTCTCGTGTTTGAGCTTTCTTACTGTGAAAATTGAGGAAGATCCAATTTTTTATTTTTTTAACTCTCCGCTTAAATTCATCCGCAAGTGATTCAGCCAATGTAGTCGTATTTTCAATCTTCATTCAGAGAAGCCGCAGAACATTTTTACGTGTTTTAAAAAAGAATCCACAAGGTAAATACTGAATATATATTTCCATTAATTTTACTGACCGCACTCATTTTAAGAATGAACATCAATTCGAAAACCTAGTGAAAGCTTGTTTATGAAATTACTCATTTGAACAAGGCACATTGATAGGTTAGTTGACAATTTGACAGTGATATCGGGAGAATCAATGTTGACTAATATTTTGAAGAAAAGAGTTGAACACTTGTGCCAATCACAGTAAGAGGAATAGGGGATTTTAAAATGAAGAAAAGAAACAATTTCGAAGAGACAAAAAAAGATAAGAAGTGAAGGAACCAAATACGATATGATAAAGCCCGCACAGAATTTTAAAAAAATGAAGAAAGATTAAATTATATAAATGCATTTCGCCAATGTACCTCTTTTTATCCAGATCAGATTAAGTACAAACGATTAAATTTCACGAGATTACACAGACTATTTTAATCATTTAAATCACATATAATTTACACTTAATGATAGTTCAATATAAGCCTGCAGCCGCCGATGGTGTAATAGAGATGTAGAACTATACGTAAGAGGTCTACATCAGAAATGTTAATTGATTTCTCTTGATCGGGTAGTACTGTTAATCCGGCCTTATTTTCTATTAAACGATGCCGGAAAAGATGTGGTATACACAGATGTATATAACTAAAATGTTAAAATTTCATTCTTCTGGATCCTGTATTACTAATAATCCGGTCTTTATTCTCTACTAAATTATGACGGAAATTCGGTGGTCTATCTCTCTATCTATCTATCTCCCTATATATATATTGTTCTAATCCTAAAATAAACAAACCTATGGTTTTCCAGAAATTGAATCATTCCCAGGGAGTAAGTCAAATGCCTTAAATAAACTTGTGAGTAAAATGACAGTAAAATTCTTCAGCAAAAATTAATTAAATCTACGGAAGGGAA
This sequence comes from Acanthosepion esculentum, assembly GCA_964036315.1. Lineage (NCBI taxonomy): Eukaryota > Metazoa > Mollusca > Cephalopoda > Sepiida > Sepiidae > Acanthosepion > Acanthosepion esculentum. Next base: position 69,218,734 of record OZ038490.1, read on the forward strand.
TATATATATAATTTTGTGACTTTCGTTTTTCGTCTGTCCATGACAGCCATTAAAATAGCCATACATTAACCGATTGAAACCAAATTTTGTGGATAAGTAAAAACTGGTAAGTGGGGTACAAAGTACAGTTGGTTTTACTAGGGTAAACTGCGAAGTAAGGATTTGTTAAAGTATTTTCCCGAACAAGTCAAATTCAAATTTGTATCGACTGGTTTGCGGAAATGAACTAAACGTAGATTTCGACAAATGTTAGCGATAACGTCAACAATACTAAATGCTTTGAGAATTTCAACACGCCTTAGCGTGTTGCAAAAACATTCTAGTATATGATATATAGCTGTTTTGTATATATTACGTACAACAAAACGGGCGATCGTACCTAATTAGTATTCAGAGCTTCTGACATCCCGACTTTAGTAGTGGAACCTATTTATGACAGATGTAAGGATGACCAGTTTCAGGACACGAAACAAGCACTTCGCCTCATTCTGCTACATGGCAAACAGCTTGTGATACTGCAGAGCTTCATGTTTTCAATGTACTGTAAACATGGGAAGCGTTTATGTCAGTCCGCGATGGCCTCCTTGTAATACACAGGTACCAGATTACCAAGTGGGCATCGAGTAATTGTTACAGGCTTCTGAAAGTATGGGATGCCGAATGTCAGTCAAAATTCGTTTCTCCACTCCCACATTTAACCCCTTCGCTCTGGACCTCATAGCAGGGAGTAATGCGCGGGGAGAACGGTTCCACCGAGATATTATTAGATGCTAAGAAACTGCCAAGTCAAGTGGGGCCCTTACATGACGAGGGACATCTTCTGATACTCCTACGTGGCATACCGGATACAAAGTACTCGAGTACAGGAGCAGAAAAAACATTTGGATTTATGGATAAGGCAAGAAATACAAAGTACTCGAGATCGCCCCAAAAGCTCATTTCTGACCGTCTGCTACAATATGACGTATATGCAGCGGAGTATCCAAGTAAATTAGTGTTGAGTCTTGACACATTGTTGAATCTCGCCTAATGTATGGAATAATAATGCAACACAAAATGTACTTAGAACAAGAATGTATTATAACAAGAAAGTGTACACAATAAGTACATATAGTATTTCTGTATATTTCTGGGAAGACGTTCCTGGAGAATGTGTTGACTAGTCGCAGTCGATCAGAGTCTCTAGTTGGATCTCGTGATTCCTCCTCCTCGTCTTCCGGTACCAACCATTATTTATATAGTTGGTAGTCACCTATGCAGATTAGGTGGATCCTACCACAACAATTAGTTTCAGTAATGCTCTATATTCATGTTGTTTTTTTGTAATATCTCCTTGTATTAGATAAAATAAACATTACGTTATGTTTATATGCAGTGTAATACGAGGGTCATTCAATAAATAAGGTGAATTTCTCCGTATAAAGACTTCTAATACAGATAGAAGCTTACCCTTTTTAATTTTCTTTTTGTTTTACTTCTTTTTCTCATTGATTTAATTTCTTTTGCAGATTAAAAAAAATCTTTGAGAGTTTTGGCGATTAACAAAGATGGCCGACCAAGAAACATGCTCCAGGATTGAACAGCGGTCAGTTATCAAGTTTCTGGTTGCTGAAGGTTGCAAACCAGTTGAAATTCATAGGAGAATGTCAACTGTGTATGGTGCCACATGTTTCAGTCAAAAAATGTCTACAAGTGGGCTAAATTGTTTAAAGAAGGACGGACCAGTGTTGAGGATGAAGACAGGCCTGGTAGGCCTACAGAAGTGAGGTCTCCTGAGGTGATCGAATCAGTCAATAGCCTCATTCAGTCTGACAGAAGGGTTACAGTGGATGACACTGCAAGGACTTTGAGCTTATCTGTTGGGACAACCGCAGGGGTCATCAGTCAGAAGGAGTCATCTTGCATCATGACAACGCAAGGCCTCACACAGCAGCCCAAACGGCGCAGACCATCACCGAGCTGGGCTGGGAACTGCTCCCTCATCCCCCTTACATCCCAGATCTTGCCCCTTCAGACTTTCACCTGTTTGGTCCCTTGAAAGCTTTTACGAGAGGCACGAAGTTTAATAGTGATGATGAAATCAAAAGTGTTGTGAGCGACTGGCTGAGACACCAGTCCAAAGATTTTTACGCTGAGGGAATACGGAAGCTTTTGCACAGATGGGAAAAGTTTGTGACAGTGCTGGGAGACTACGTTGAAAAAAAAAGTAAGCTTCTATCTGTATTAGAAGTCCTTATACCGAAAGATGCACTTTATTTATTGAATGATCCTCGTATAAATGTGATATGCCAAATCTAAAAAATTCGAAGTGATGGAGCAAAACTGTTTATAAATTTAAATTCACCAGACGAAAATTATGACAAAGACCTGTTCACATCATTGCCTCAGAGAATAAAAAAGGATTTTGTAAACCAGTGATACTACATAATTTGCAGTTCTGAAAAAGGTGAATATATTCAATATTTATTTTGGAGAAACTGATTAAGTAGTTATTATATATTCATCATCAAAATATTTCGCTATTTGATCCAACATTCTCATCTCGGTTATCATGTGTTGTGGGGCAGACCCCTTTACATGAGATGGACTCGTCCAAAGTATACTTATATTGCCAGAGAGAATACCAGTGGGTTGAGATACGTTGAGTCAGGGTGAAAGATACGGAGACAGTACACAGGGTGTTCACAGAGAGTTATACGAGAGTCCAGCGAGAGAGATACTTACGGCTTCACTTACAGAGACTTGTACATATACTTTCTACTAACCCGCATTCCTGGACTACTAATCTTCATTTCAAGTCTGTATTCTTACGTTTAATACACTTATTTTTCTATCTCAATTACTGGCATTGTTTATTTATTTGTGCAGGATTCCATTCCCGGAATCCACAACATCATGGTAACACCGTCTCGGTTCTCATACGCTCCGACTTGTGTCAGTGGCAGCTTATCTCTCTTCTGACTTAGCTTTAACAATACAATATCGGGAGCATTGTCTCGTCATATTCTATATATTAGTCATTGAGAGATCCCTACAATGCTGATTAACTCTAAGAGTATAAAATCAATGTATCAGTTTGGAAAAATGAATATATAAAAGAATTTATAAAAGGAAGAAATATAAATAAATTCACGTTGTGGATTGTCGTTACAGAACCACAAACAAAGAACTGTACCAGATAAAAGAAACCACGTCACTTGAGGACTACTAACTAGAGCAACAACTAAAATATAACTCGGAAAAAAATAATTACATAGTAAATATACTGACATTCCACACTAGATCAAACAAAAGATTAGGAAAGAAATGGCCATCAATACTGGGAAGAGGGATAACTGTTGCTGGAATTGAGAAAACTATATTAGTGAACATATTTTATACAATATGTACAGCAAATGCAACTCGAAAAGAAAATAATGACATAATCAAGATGTTACCTTTGCACATCACTTCAAATAAATGGTTCGAAAGGAACCCCCTATTAATACTGGAATCAACTTCAGCTACTGAACGTGAGAAAACCGTTTTCCTAAAAGAAGTGTTTTGAATGAAAGATTTTATAAAATTCAACCGAAATCAATATTGCTGCTAAGTCAACGAATGCTAAATATTTCCTTGAAGGGAAAGGGATAATATTACCATTTCTATTAACATTAAAGGATGATAAATTTTATTTGTACTCGGTGTCACCTCAGAATATTAAATAATCGCCGTGTCTGGAGAACCGACCTTGAATGTGAAAAAAAAAGTGCAGATTCTGCTGCTGATGGAAAAGTACGAGTGAACCAAAATTAACAATAACTTACAACTGAGAAGCCATAATTGCATGTGAAATGTCTCGTAATTCATTAGATTACTAAGGGTGCCATATATACTGTAGCCATGGCAGAATTGGTGTGTCTAAGTCAAGATAGGCGGAGAAGTAACTCTACTACGGCTGTTCTTGAATTCAGCCTTCTCGTTCTCTTCGACTGGTAAAGCTCACGGCAATAGTGACCCAGGCAATCTTGTTATATTAACCCATTGCAGCGGGGAGTAGATATGATTTATACTTTTCCCAAGAGTATTTATTTTCTGAATCGCTAGCCATTAAACTACTCGCAAATCCCAATAGTTGAATGACTGAATAGTATTAGGTTGGTGCAAAAATAATGACATTTTTTACGTCCATCTTAATGTGAGAAAACGACATTATTTTTTAACAAACCTAATAAAATACCCTTGTATTAGGTTCCAAATCAAGCTTGTCTCGAATATCAATTTGATAAGACTTTTTTTTAATTAAAATATATGATTTGATATTGTGAAAATATATTCGACATTCCCTGTGCCTCTTTGGATTAAATATTTATGTTGTAGACCATTTCTGAGAACATGGTATTCCTTGCTAGTTGTGCGCCATTTGTGCTTCGATCAAACACGACGATTCAAATAACAAATGTCCTTCGTATGAATTCTGAGTGAAAATGACGTATTATTTATATAACCGTAATAGAAAGAAAATTAAGTCAACCCTCAAATTAAATTGTAAAACATTTAAGTGTTCCCAGTTGTCCTTGAAGATGAGCTCTTCGAATACCCGCCCACTAGCCTTAGTAGAGGTATTCGAAACTAAAATACTCAATGCTGGGTTCCAAGTCAATTAGCCCTTCTCTGTCTGGCGGAGCATAATCTTCCCATTTATAAAACTGTACTTCTCACTGTGGCGTTTTCTGTATTAGGAAAACTAAAGAGAAGTAAAAATAAAAGCAAAATTAGAAATACTGTAAAAATGTAATAGAAATTTGGATGCTACTGCCTATTCACATATGTTTTAAAAATTACATTATTATTATATTATGTGAAAGGAAAGGGTATGAAAGTAATAATTATATAATATACGATTTTCACAGCGGAGGCACTGCTGCTGATAAATTGTCTGCATCCTCGAGGCATCAATTAAACCACCTCTAATAAACTTAAGGTTCTTATCTCATGTCTGTGTCGGTTTTAATCAATTTGTCATTTTTATGTTTAAAGTCGAATTAATACGGCTCCTCTAACAAGATCATGATTATTATTTATCACATGTTTCAATACATTTTTTTTCTATTATTAATTAGAGAAAATTGTTGTCAATTATATTGCTTCTCTTCTGTTTGTTGAGAAAGTTACTTCTCTAAATTTTGCATTATTTGAAAGCTTCTTAACGAGTTTATTTTACGACGTTCTGGCGCCGAATATATTTCTAATAAACAGACTTTGATGAAGACTTTGATCTCTCGCAGATTATTGAATATTATTACAAAATGTACTGAGCTCATGTCCTATCGCCGTAAATATATGTGTGCGGAATTGAACGTATTTCCGGACTCAGAACTTTAAAAATAAATATCAAGAATTACTTTAGAGCAAACGATAGTATTTTTATTGTTTTGTTTGTTTGTTTTTCGTAAAAATAAACTAACAGCAACGGCGAATAAATCTTCAATAAAATGAAAGGCAACACACACTTAATCAAATTAATTAAGAGCAATTTTCTATTAAATTCAACTTAAAATGTTAATTCGCATCGCCACCTTTCAGCTTAAGTACAACTTCTATACGACGTGTCATCCTTGCTAAGAGACTGGTCCAAACGCACTTCAAGAGCCTTTGCATTTACTAGCCGTTTGTCTGCAACCATATTCTTCATGAAATTTGACTCATTCTCTATGGAATTTTGGCTTAGCCTGTTGCTAGCCCATTTCATCGTAGTTGCCGTGACCTTCTTAAGAGAGACTTTTTAAAAATCATTTCACACCAAGAAAGACAATAATACGACTAAGATGCAATATTTTACTGAAAAGCTAAAGGGAATGAGAAGGCTATAAAGAGAAGTAACTGGAAAACCAATCCTTAACAATAAAAAACGATAAACCTCTTCTCTTGTTCAAAGGTCGCGGAAGGAGTGTAAACTGATCGGCACTTTGTTTGCGGCAACATCATTGTTAAATATCCCGCAACCATTTATAGGCATGTGAATCTCTACATTATCATGCAACAATTCTAGATATATTTTTACTATTCATGGTTGTTACAGAAGCCAGGAAATATAATCCAGTTTTTAAAAACTCATTCGTCTGGAAGTGTTTCATAGTTTCTATGGTATATTCTTCTTCGTATATCTTTCTTGAAGGCCTACTGTCATAATGTCTGCGAATAACAAATGTTTTGTCACTGTTCACTACTCAATGTCCATGCGTCTGACTGAATGCGGACTATTCTTTTATACTTGTACCTTCAATCTTCGTTTTTTTTTTTGGCTAGTTCGCCTGATGGTAATAAGACTTTCTTGAGCAGTATGCGAGAAACATTGCCCCCGAAAAGTAGGACACCACTAATGTATTTGAATGAACTTGTAGGCAATCATGAGACAGTGGATGACGCGATCATCTCTAGGGATTTTGTTTAAGGAGCGGCCATCATTGTTTCGTTAGAACAAAATCCAACAGTTTGGTAATTGACGATAGCATTGTAAACAGCGTTCTTGCTGCAACTCATTTGCTCTGAGATTTCACCTTGTAAGTATAACTAATCACTTTAAAGTTAACATTTGTGTAATTTAGATGTCAGAAAATGACACTTTTTGCTCATCTTAATATATAAAATTATTTATTAACAGCTATTTCGAACAACTTTCCTTCTTTCACACTAGAGAAAAATCTGTTATAGTTTGTGAAACTTGACGGGATTAATATTGAAATTGGTTTATATTAAACGTGAAGGATGTTGTAATAGTAAAGAAATGATAAATTTAGCAAGTTGGCATAAACATTTATATAAGATTTTTTGAATACGATTTCCATTACAATTGTAAAAATGAGTAAATGAGAATGAATTTTATATTAATATTCTGTTTGTCATTGAATATGACGGTAAGTTTTCGACATAGAATCAGAGTATAATATATTCTAGATTCACCCGCCTTAAATACGTTCATTGATTCAATTAGAGCGAAAAAGGCATATAATATTCTTAATAGGAAAGGAATTTGTAAAAGACGAGTGAATTGAGTAGGCCAGAAAGGGAGTTATAAAGTAAGGGGATATTAAACTAGAGAAAAACGAAAATAATACCAGGTGAATGGAAAAATAAATATATGTAAGGCAATAAGGAGTGTCGAATACATGGAGACGAAAGAAAAGCCGAGATTGTCAGGCGAGCTCTTCGGATATCAGATGATCTGCGTAAGATTGCATGCCAGGCAATGATTGAAACTGAAAAATATTTATATTAAAAAAAATCTTTCTGGGGATAGACGGTGAAAAAGACAGATAGAAGTGTTTTATATGAATAAAACTAGAGTTTGAACATAGATCGCCAGTGAGCAAACACAGGCGATCCCATTATTGAATTAAAGTAGACCACGTAACCATAGATAAACGCATATATGTAGGAAGCAGCTACTCGGATTTGCATTTCTAGTCTATCCTCTATTAATATTTGGACCGCTTTTCTCTACTCTATTCACTATACTATTTCTCTATTCGGATCAATATACGATCGAGGATTATCGAGTAAGTACTATTAGTACGAGTGCTATTCGAAGGCGTCTGACACCGGTATTGTTCAACAGCGTACTATAGTTTTAACTGCGATTACAAAGTCTCTACTACTACAAGCATTATAAAAGTGACAACGAGTGTTCGCTGACATCACAAAAAGAAGAAAGATACTTGTGAATTTCTTAATCCGTCTGTTTTCTTAATCCATGTTTATACAGGGTTTCTCAGTTCTTTTAGGACATTTTCATGAATTTAATAAAAGACGCACATTTCACCAGGTCTAAACCTTACGGCTAGGACACGCCATGTTACTTACATTTAAGCTAACTACACAAATTTTCCTCCGTATTCCATCCGTGAGAAGTAGGTTCCACTCGAAAATCTTCTTCCTGCGAACCCCTCCATTATGGTACCGACTTCCAGGGTCATGTCTTCCCGATCACTAGAATTTTAACCTGCTCAAGTTTAGGGTTAACAGTTATCTTCCGTTCCTATCAGCATAAACTGCCTCTTAATGCAACCATCTACCTGGAGTGACCCCCGGACTTTGTACAGACTGAACCCCAATGTAAAGAAATGATGCCATGAAAGAAGATATTTATTTGAAAGAGAAATGGGATTAAAATTTTTGAAATGTTGACATTACGCATCAGACTACCTATTTTGATCAATGCATTTATTATGGTGGACTTCAGAGATATTATAGAGTAGTGGGGTGTTGAATGCTTTCCCTCTCGCCTAGGTCTCATATGTTTTAATCAACGGACTCGGGTCTGGAGACATAGTAGGCCATATGTATGACTTGATCGTGGAGATTGGAACTCATCCATTTTTGGGTGGTCTTGGCCTTATGAAACGGCGCAAAATCTTCTTGGTAGATAAACGATCTTCCTATACTCACTCTCACTATCCAAGGCCGCAAAACCCTCCCCAAATCCTCCTTAAAGTCAACATCATTTACCCTGAAGCCCAGAGGAAAGAGGTACGATGAACAATTAATAAAACCATCATAGTAGCGGGAGGTTTGTGTACATGACAGAACGTCATTAGGGTATTTACATAACCATCTGTTATTCCATCGTTTAAAGTTTCGGTTTGCTCAAAGTTTTTCTCATCAGAGAAGAAAATCATTCCAGGCCCTTGATTTTTTAAATTAGGCAACAAGTGCTTTGCCCAAATCAGACGGTATTCTTTTGATTTTGCATACATGAAATGGCCTCTCTACGCGGTATTCGACGTTTATCGAAACTTGTAATGCATAATTCTTCCGATATAATGCCTTGAAACTTTCAAATTCTTAGTAATGATATTAGTTGAATTTCTGTGGTCTTTAATGTTAATTTTCTGCATCTGTCTTAAAGATTTCGGTGTTCTGGTTGTATCAGGACACTTAGAAAGCGTATTACTTTTGGCAACTGTTGGAGAATCATCGTCAGCGGCATCCAGCAAATTGCGTTCTTTTATTACAAACGACCGTGCATTTTTATTTGTCAAGTTAGGGTGATGCTTGTCACCATTTATCTGAAAAGAAATTATATCACTAAAACAAAAATATGTAGACGGTTGTCTTTTGTTTTTGCAGCCATGAATTGGCCTCTCCACATCATATATGACTTTATACACGTTCCTCATGCAAAAGAGAATACCGTGAATCATTGATTTCATTAGCAATGGCAGTAATTGACTTTCTGGGATAGTTATTGATTATTGCGTACAAGTGTGGGCGTTCTTATGGTATTAGAACACTTGTGCGCTTTATTTTTAGCGTTTATTCTTTCAATGGCTAAGAGCTATTTGCAAACGTTGACAACAAACGACCGTACAACGTTTAGGATGCGAACAATATCTAGATTATTATTCATTGATTTAACGTAACGATCAGAGCGTGCATTTTCATTTGCTGAGTTCACTTGATGCCTGTAACCATTTCTATGAAAGAAAATGATAATCATAACAAGTTAGAAAAAAGATAGCTATTAAAAGTTATTTCGTCAAAAATTGAAAAACCATGTATATAATTTAGATACAATCGTTATTCAGGCTGCAAAGATTAGTAAAAGGTATTGGACAGAATGGGAAACTGCTCTCAAAGGCATAGAATAGCAATGTTATGAGATAATGGATAATTTGTGTTGTAAACAAGTATGAAATTTCCATGAGTCTAGGTTGCCATTAAGGAACAGTAGGTACCTCCAACAATTCGTTAAAAAATCAGTATAGAATAATGATAACAGGTCCGAAACTTAATACAAACAGACATTCATATTAAAATTTATGTTATTATTAAGAGGAAAGAACAAAGGATTTTGTTTTGGAGGTACGTAAGTAACAATGATGTTAATGACACATTTCAAATTACATATATGCTTGGTTTTAGTTTGCAAGCAGAAGATTTCACAACAAACGTCTTAGCAATTTTTCTTGTAACACCTGTAACATTTAATGCCAATAGTACATATATATTTCCTGACGGTGAGGACGCCAGATGAGTGCTACAGTTTAGTCAGACACCTCGAATAAGTAATGAAAAAGATCGATCATATTTGTGAAGTATATTATTCTGTAATGTGCTGGGAAGCTTCAGGATGTGGAAAAATCATAGCTCTCCATAATTTCCTGTCCATTACAGCTCTTAGTTAAGTTTATCTTTTTGACATCTCCCAATACCTGTTATTTACCTTTTGGACAGTCTATTTACACAAGCTCATTAGGTAGCTTGTGCGATGTTTTCCACTGTCCTGGTTTTCAAATTTTCTATGACATCTGACCTCATTATGTGCTTTAGAAATTTCAACTGGTGTATTCTAATCCCTATATGAGTGTCCATTACGTTTCCATTTTCTCTAAAGCTTCATCGTTGCACATATGTTCAGTCCATCGTATTCACAACATCCTTCTGTACAACCAGATTTCTGTTGCCTTAAGTTATTTTTCAGCTCTGACAAGGTTGTCAAACATTCAAAGTGAAGGACTGGTGCTATATAACATTTTACTTCTATTTTCTTCGTGTCTAAAGAAATTTTACAGTTTTTTTTAGATAATTTCCTTTGCATTTAGGAAGTATCTTTTGGTAATACCTCTTTGGAATTCGGTGTAGAACTTTCCGTCCTCTGTTAAAATACTACCCCAATTTGTAAATCGCTTTATCAATAGCTTTATCTTCCGAAACAAAAACAAAACTTTTAAATAAGATATATAAACAAATTTTTATTACGTTAATAAAAACACCGATCAAAATGAAAATAATAAATAAATAATATATAAGATAAAAAATAAAAATAAAAAAATAAATAAAAACAAGCAAAATAATTTGACGCAAATAAATAAATAAACGACTTCCGGTAAAATAGGCGCCATAATAGACAATAATAATAATAAGCTATATAAACAAATTTTGACTACGGTAATAAAACACCGATCAAAATAAAAAAATAAATAAATAAAAATAAAATAAATATAAAGGATAAAAAACAAAAATAAAATTAAATAAAAACAAGCAAAATAATTTGACACAAATAAACAAACAAACAAATAAACGACTTCCGGTAAAATATCTGCCAAAAATGACTACCAACAATGCATCACTGACCCGTAAATAGCCGAGAAAAATAACAGCACTCGTGGCCCGACGATTGCATCTAGCATGGAACATACAGTCGCCTCTAAGTGTTGACTTCTATGTTCACTTTTATATATATATATATATATATATATATATATATATATATATATATATATATATATATATCAGTAGCTTTTTGATTGCAGAGAATGAAGGCTTACATTATGAAATAAAGTTTTTCTTACACGTAGCTTCTCGTATGTAAACGAAATATTTATTACTTCACAGAGCTTTACACAGTGTACGCCATGTTAATATTAATGTGTGTCACAATAGGTAAAATGCAGAATATTGAACAAAGCTAATTCGCTAATATCAGAACAATTCCGAGGAAAACTCTGGAGAAAATATAAAACGAGCAAAAATAGCATAGCATAAAAAAATTACATTAGGAAAACAAAATATAAACAATCAGTAAGCATATGAAATAGCATACGTTATTATACATAAATATAAAAAAATGTAAGAAATATTTTCCAAAAACATGAATTGAGACACAGAAATATACAATAAATAAATCTAATGGAAACGCCGATTAAATGTTCAGGATAATAATGAATGAGTAACAAAGCAGATAGATAGATAGATAGATAGATAGATAGATAGATAGATAGATAGATAGATATATAGGAGTAGACTGAAATTAATAGAATAGATATGAACAGACTGATATATCATAGGTAGACATGAACAGATTGAAATTGATAGATTAAATATGAACACTCTGAGATAGATAGATAGATAGATAGATAGATAGATAGATAGATAGATAGGTATGGACAGACTGAAATAGACAGGTATGAACAAACTGAAATAGATAGATATATAGATAGATATGAATAGACTAAAATAGATAGATAAATAGATAGATAGATAGATATGAACAGACTGAAATAGATAGATAGATAGATAGATAGATAGATAGATAGATAGATAGATAGATAGATAGATACGAACTGAGTGAAATAGATAGATACCTAAATTTAGATATACAATTCTCATAAAGAAAAACAGACTTTGCGCATGTCGCTTGAAAAGGGCCAATATATCTTGTCTGTGTTAAGTATCGAAGTGAAATATCCACTAAGAATTAAGTTATGAAAATAGGATAACGTTAATGCGGAGAAAAAACAATAAAAAGAGCGAAGATGTCGATTGATATTGCATTTGAATTTATAGAAACAACACTCCTGTTACTTGTCCTTTACAAAGGGCCAAAATATCTCACTGTGTTCGGCATCTAAGTGAAATGTCCACTGTTGATTAGGTTTAATCTACAATAATTAACTCACTATACAATATAGTACGGTTCATATTCCTCCCCAGTCTTTTGAACAGGATCAGAAGTTTATTCCTTGTTTCCTATTTAGTATAAGGTTTCACGTTCTTTCTAAATTCTACTTCACCCCTATACATCCAACGAAGGACTCCGCCTGAACTTTGAAATTATATTCTCTACTTAAATCCTGACCTCTTAAAGCCTAAAATTAGCTGTTACCTTTCTCTATATAGCCACAAGCAAGAACTTCAATTCTTGCCTGCACTTATGCTAATGAAACTCCATGCAGTAACCCTCTACCTTGAATGGCACTCGGGTCTTGTATAGGCTGAACATTAGTATATATATGTGTGTGTATATATATATATATATATATATATATATATATATATATATATATATATATATATATATGAAGATAACGTACAAGGAATATTTTTTTATGTTTTTCATGTAACGTTTTTAGAAGTTTTCTCGTTTGAAGCTAAATCGATGAATTGTCCGTAGTTTTCATTGTCTCAAACGCCCTCGATTAATTATTCACGCATTTTAAAGCTGTTTAAATTTGGTGCTAACGACAATTTTTGGGAAAGTATTTCTGGATACAAACGCTGATTCAAAATAGCAAACTACTGCTTAGAAGAAAACGTGGGCTGTGAATTGTGATATGGATGGATTGTCTTTGATTATTTTTTTTTATATGACAAAAATAATGGCGGGGATACTGAGACAGCTTCTAAGATTTTGAAGATTCAAGGCGCCTCGTTCACTCAGGTACATTAGTTAGGCTAGTGATCATTTGGTGAAGTGCAAAACCAAGGAGTCAGAATGTCTTTCCTTTTCTATCTCCCACACGCTTCTTCATAGTTACATTGCGACTATCGCTAGTATAATAAAAATAAATAAAAGTCTATAATTTAATGATGGATCTGAAGTAAGTAAATCAAAGACGGCATGGAACGCAAAACAGTTGTGTTATTTTTTTATACTGTGTTTGTTAGAATAGTTGTAATCTCATTCTTATTTGAGTTTTTGTTCAAATCGAATAAAAATAGTTACAAATTATTTCTTGAATGTCATATTGACTGATACATCAAAAACAAAATAGATGCTGCGCAAGTATTCTACTTTCGATTTCCAAGCAGCCCCCCATGCTATGGAAGCTAGACAGTTTGTTAAACACACACAGAGCCAACCTGTGGTTTATTTCACAACTATAAGAGTGAAGCCTATTCTGACAGAGAAGCTATAATCTGTCATGATCAACATCTTGAACAACTCCACTACACTCAAATCGTCGGTAACGACAATTTATAACTTTGTGCTAGCATAGCGGTTGAACGGTCCCGTATAACTAATTTGTCTCACAAGTACCGGACCATACTGTATAGTGTGTTATTTTTTGTAGAATAACCATAATAGACAGTGGACATTTCACTTAGTTACCGAATACAGCTAAGATATTTTGGCCCTTTGCAAATCACATGCCGTAGGAATGTTAATACCTCGTATTGTTTTCAGACAGATTCCAGAAAAACCGGAAGCTGGGATCGCATCAAAAACCCTCGCTCTGTAAAAAAAAGAAGGTTTTTATGAATTTTCATGCCAGCCGTGTGATTGTACCTCCAATATCAATATATATTAGAAAAAATTATATCTCACATGTGCTACGCTCTCTTGTAGTTTGACTTGTTAATTATAGAAACTTAGTGAAGTTCATCCAAATATTGATCTGCACATTACGACCAACCAAAATTCAACTACCAGCATAAGACAAATATTAGTGGATAATACCAAAATAATAGAAAGCAACAAAATTCAAGGGCAGATTGAAAATCAGAGAAGGTATTATTTGGCAAAATCTCCATCCCACATTAAATAAAATATTTTTTTGCCCCAATGTTTGAAATATTTAATATGTGTGTATAAGCAAAAACACTTAATATTTGATATATTTTTTTATATACATTTTCGCTCCATTTGACCGATACACATAATTTAATCTTGTTTGGACTGATTCAATTTTTCAGCTGTCTCTAAAATTCCAGGATGTACTCACAGAAGTATTGCCTACCACACTGGTTCTTGATAATGACTAAGATCGAATAAACTTGAAAAAAACCTGCAGAACAAACATGAAATTCTGACAGGTAATTTATAATTCTGATCCTGCTATATAACATCACATTCGAAAATTGTAACATACATGTATATACCCCAACTCTCTCTCTCTCTCTCTCTCTCTCTCCTATATATATATATATATATATATATATATATATATATATATATATATATATATATATATGAATGGCCGAATACAGAGACATAGTGCACTACTTGCCCCGAGGTCCCAAAACTACCATCCGCAGCTTTTGAATTCAGAGTTGTCCTTCTTCTAGGCCAGTTGTCATCCAAAGCTATAGAACAAAATCTGCCCTCCTATTTACCCATAGCTGGAGGGGAAAAAGAGGATTAATGCCTTTCCCATTGATATTAGCACGTAAGTGAATACAATGTGTGTGTGTGTGTGTGCGTGCGCGCGCAAGATACTTAAATATTAAAACTTAAATAACACACACACACACACATATATGTGTGTGTGTGTGTGTGTGTGTGTCTGTGTGTGTGCGCGTGCGCACGATACTTAAATATTTATTATATTTTTCCAATTTTCGAGAAAGATTTAAATCTGCATCCAAATTATACATAAAGTGTCTGAAGTCAATTATTGTACGGTTTCCGCCCAGATCCGATTCTATCGGTTTGGGTCTGGGAAGAAGCCACTCAAAGAACAGTGGTTATTTAATGATAATGATGATATGAAGGTGGCAACTCTCTTATGGCTCAGCAGGTAATGAAGAAATTTCTGCAAGTAGTGTATGCTATTCATTAATCAAAGATGGATTCTAGAATGGATAATGAAAGAAATTATGTTTGCCCACCGAGTTGGAATTATCAAACCTGAAATAATTTTAATGTGAATTGTGTAATCTCGACAATGACATCTATTGCAATTAATGATGAATCTTTTGCCAACCGTTGACAATTTTCCCCTCTCTCTCTCTCTCTCTCTCTCTCTCTCTCTCTATATATATATATATATATATATATATATATATATATATATATATATATATGAATTATTTTAAATATGTTATTGTCACGTTTGTCGAGTACTGCTTCATACGTATTAAATTTGTAATCATCAAACAGCCAGCGGCGGCCTTCTGATTTCATCGACGTTTTTCCCCCTAGCCTAACCCAATATGTTATACAATGTGTGAGAGATAGCGAGATGTAATGCATATAACGGCAACACTATCTGAAGGGGAAAAAACATGTTACAGTCATTTTCTTCAAGGCCGGAGGGATATTTTAAAACGAGCCTTAAGCGAGAAAAAATCACTCGAACTCACACGTTTCTTCAAAACTGTTCAATATTACGTGATACTTAAATTCTCGGCACATAATAACTTATGTGTAAAATGCAAGTTTGTTAAACGTAACAACTCAAAAACGGAACTTCTCTCTATAAATTATCACGGCTGATGCTAATTTCCGTGTGAGTAACTCACTACACATTTTTGTTTCTACGATTTCCAGTAACATATGGTAGAACGATTATATTAAATCAGTTGCTGAATATCCTGCAAAGGAATTCAGTTCACTTTGTCATGATTAGATAATATGTCTAGTCAGAACTTGCATATTTTCACGTCTACTTTACTCGTGTATTGCTGCCACATGAGATTTTATACTTCTGCTATATATCTAGACATTCTTGATAAAATCCAAAACAAATATTGCAACTTATCGATCCTCAATTGACATCTTGGCATCAGTCATTTTCTCGCCGCCGTAACGTAGCTTCCCAGTGCTTCTGTACGATTATTTTCCCAAAAGTTGTTTCGATGAGATTTCACTTTTAGTATCTCAAATTCACGAATTTAATTCAAGTACTAGATTGGCATATAGGTCTCATAATTTTACAGTTTAAATTCCTAGATGTAATCGTGAATTATATGTAATTCTAGTTTCTTCTCTCTCACTTCTCGCGTGTGGAATCATCTGCCGGGTTATTGCTTTCCTATTAAGATATGATCTGAAAAAAATTAAATTCAATGTCATTGCCATTTCTTTCCCTTAAATCCTTTTCTTTTAATGTCCGCCATGTTTTTCTCACTTAGAACACCAGTGCAACGAAGTGGCTTTATTGCCTGGTTTCGGGGGAAATAATTATTAAAAGACTAGTTATTACATTTATGAGACATAAATACACCAGAATTATATGAAACCTCAAACAGTGCTCTATGCCTAAGGGAAGAGCTAAAATATTTTCGATATGATGTTATCACATTGGTCGGCCGTGATTACATTTCACAATCATTAAAAGCATCATAATAATAATAATAATAATAAAAAATAATCTCTCCCACTTTTAATGCACAGACACGTGTGTGCGTGTGTGTCTGTGTCTTTGTATGTGATGACATAAGTTCTCAACTTCATACTTATACTAATGACTACCATTTACTCCTGTCTCGATATTCAACTGGGTAAGGTGAAATTATCAGCTGATCTCAAATCTGACCTACAGTCTAATGTTAACTGGCGCAAATATTGGCTTGTTAATTTTTACGCCACCAAAATGAAACTTCTTACTATCGATCATACAAAAGATCCCTTTCTACCTCCCGTCAGTATGGGCGTGAATGTCCTCCAAGAGAGTGGCTTGTTGTACCTTATCGGTCTAAAATTCTCGGCTGATATAAAGTGCAAAGATTATGTTGGATCCATTACGAGGCCTGCTGCTTTTAAGAAAATGTTGTGCTAGGTAATTTTGTCTCTCCGGAAACTATCTTAGATATTTATAAGTCTACCATTCTTCCATTATGTGAATAATGCTGCTACATATGGTCCTTGTTCTCTGCTATATATTTCGTGAATTTTAATAAAAATTCAAAGAGAAATCAGGAAGTTTATTGGTTCTAACCTAACGTTTCGGTTACAATCACTTTCATACCACCGTAATGTAGCTTCCCTGTGCATCTTCAATAAATACTTTCATGGTAATTGTTCGCATGAACTCTTCGCTATGGCACCTAGATTTTATGGATTTAAACGCAGTACTCTATTGACAGCAAGGTTTCATCAATTCACATTTAAATTGCATAGATGTAACTATAATTTCACTGCTAACAGTCTCATTTCTCATACTTATCGATTGTAGAATTCTCTTCCTGCTCCATACTTTCCAGCCAACTTTATTCCTCAGAAATCCAAATGGAATGTCAATCGTTATCTACTCTCCGCTTGATTAATCTTCTATTCTGTGGAGAAATTTACGGTTTTGGCGTGGGAAGAAGTAATGTACTTACCGGGTTGTCATTTCTTGTTGACTAAAAGCTGTTAACTTTTTACTAATATTTTTTTTGTAGTTACAGGGTCTCGTGATTTTTTTCACTTGATCCCTGAAGTAGTTATATAGGAAATGTTTTTCCCCCATTTTTGCGATCTTCTTGTAACTCAGTGCAAGTTATCAGACGATTAAGCTACGTCGGGGAAGGAAATATTTTTTTCGCAACATAAGTGCGTAAGTACTGTTGCTATTTTCCTCAACATACGCCGTCTCTGGTGAGGGATATTTCCTCGACAATTCTTCTCGCTCCTTTAATAATGTTTCTCTTTTTCCTTATTCTTTCACACTCAGCGTCCCCTTGTGTATAAGTGGCTTCACTTCCTTGCATGTGGTGCTATGATTAAAAATATATATGATCGCGTGTTTTTATGTGTGTAATCAAATATATCAAATATTGCTGACGGCTGGATTTTTTAATCTTTAACTAGCCACCAAATACATGCAGAATATTCTAGCTATGTTCACTTGTAAATTCATATCTTAAATCAATGCATAAAAACATATTTATATATATATATATATATATATATATATATATATATATATATATATATATATATACTTGGAGGAGAAACATTCTGTGGATCGATGATGTTTTTTTTTTTTTTAGAATTTAAAAAACGAATGATATGCGTATGTAAGGGCAAGAGTGAAAGATCATATAATTCTGGAATAGACAACATGGCGACCAGAAATGTAAAATAAATAAAGAAATATGTGCGCATGCGTCGTATATTTAGAAAACGCAGGGAAATAAAAAAAATTCGTTTGTATTTTTTTTATTTTAGTTAATATTTATATTAAATAAAAACGAAAGCTGTTCTATTTTTCTTTCCTGCTTTAGTTTTTTTGCTATCTTCATCTGTCTTTTTAGTTTGAATTTCTATTAAAAATAAATTATATCTTTTACAAACCATATTATGTAAATAATATATGTTCCGACATAAATAGAATTAGTATTTCATTTAAATATATAGCGAAATACTACTTGAGTGATAGCGTCTGATAACCGAAGGGAGTGAGAATAAACATAGCAAAAAATGTCATGATAAGAATACAGCTTTGCAAAAAATAAAATGCCAATATTTCAGAATATAAATTGAAATTTCTTTAAATAATTTTCAAGGTTTTATTTTCATTTTTTCCTAAAGAAAATGTACATGCTGCTGATACGGTATACGCGGTTCTAGGATTGTGCCTTAATGGACATTTGCGTACCAGATAATTGCATCCCTGGACAACTGCTTACCTGTGGTAATTTTTGAAGCTTTTAAAGCAATTACCAAAGATTTTGAAAAAACAAACATAGGGAGTAATCATAATTTGATAAAAAGAAATAGAAGGAATAAAAGAAATATTGTTGTTTAAATTCAATAGAGAGTAACAGTGTTGCAATATCGCTCTACACATCGCCAGTATGTTTTATTTCATTGGCGTTTTTCTTATGATAGTGATTGCTGTAATTTTCCTTGTAAACAAATATTTTTCCTCTAGTGTCTGATTTTCGGAACTTAGCTATGGTTTCCAAATAAAAAATATGATCTATAAAATCTAGAATCTGTTAGATGTTTGTGGTACGCACCGCTGGAGTGAACTGAAACTGCTTTTCTTTTGCTTTAAAAAAGAACTTCTTCTCTCTTTGTTTATTCATGGTAACTACCCTTCTGCTTGTTTAGAGTAATTAAAGGTATTGGAGCACAAATGTCTGTATTAAACAACTGTTTTACAAAAAAGGTATCTTCAGAAATTTTCAGAGAAACGCAATTATCCAGGAAGGTATTTGTCTAGGGACGCACATGTCCAGGGTTGCAGTTGTCTGCTACGCAATTGGCCAGGACGCAAATGTCCAGTAAGCAACTGGCCGTCCATGTTATATGCTTCTATTTAATCATTTTGTATATTTTTTCATCAGGCCGTCAGCGTTATTATTCCAATTTCTTAGAATTACTTTGAAACCGGGGTATACCGTTCAATGATGGCATCGAATGATTACAAGAGAAATAACAGAGAAAAATAAATTCAACAAATAATCTCATATACAAAACATATTTTATATAAATTAATTCAGTTCTTTTATTTTGTCAAATCCATCGATTATTTTCTCTAAGATGTTATCAGTACGAAGATTCTAACTTCATTTTCTTCAAAATGAATGCCAAAATACGCAATCTGACTTCTTTCTGAGAATAGGACAAAGCACCAATCTCCCTTTATTTTTACCTTCCTTATTTTCCTGCTCACTCACCTATAATCACTAAATCTTATTTCACTCAGTTCTTCCAAGTTTTCTGTGCCGTGCATATAACCGAAAATGTGAGTGGAATATGGTAACAAATGTTTTCTCATCATTCAAATGTCGTTTGCTCACAATTTATGCTAAGAAATTTAGAAAGGGGAAATTTTAAAATATCAACAGTGCAAGAATTGTAAAAAATATCAATAATTATGTTAATTACAACTAAATAGTTTATAGTGGGAAATCCTAAGTCATGGAATTCATTTTTTGGGATACAGTGCCCTTCCATACTGGATGTTGTTATTACTTCAGTCATCATTTTATAAAATAATTTCAGTCTGATTTTTCTCATGTCGAATAAAAGAAAATAATGGCCAATAGTGACGTTTTTATTCATCGATACCGTAATCATTGTTTTCAATGACTTGTCAACAAGCATTTTTTAATATCACGTGTACAAAATCATTTATATTTTGACCAGAAATAAAAATATTATCACACCTTCGATATCGTCCCTTGTGGTTTGTTTAGCTCTATCCAAATTGTGTCTAACGTTGTAAAGGGAGAGTTATCCGAATGAGCAATATCCGTGGAATATGGTAGACTGAGCATGTTTCCTTGCCGTGTCTTTTCAAGAATGCTATGTTCATGACACCTTTCTTGTTCATTAAAGATTGATGCGTTTGTCCAACACTGCTTCTTCTAGCTAATATCACTTTTAGGGTTTAACTAATTTGCATATTGATTTTAAAAAAATATATTTCATTAATTAACTGTCCTTCATTAGTGTTCTTTTATTTAAGGATTATTTTGTCCTATCAAAAATAGTTCTGTTTAAGAATATTGTCTTAGGTAATGCAGAAAAGTGTTTGAAATTTGCATTTTACTTGGCCTTCAACAAGTTAGCATCTATTTGTAAAACATTCCTTAACTAAAACAATTCAGTTTATGAATAAGATATTTCAAGTATTAAATATGTATTACTTTACGAGCGGGTGAAGCATGCTAGTATATAATAACAGACAGACTGCTGAATTCATATGAAACTCGCTTTCTAAATTTGACTCTATCCAAAGCCTACTTATTTGGCGATGATTGGAAATATAGCTATTATTGAAAGTTCTAGTGGATTCGTTAAATGAAATAATTGTTAACATTTGATTCCAGTGAGTCAGAATCTATTCGTTTTGTACAGCCTCACTTCTTTCTTCTCTTAGACTTAACTTACTCTTTCGAAATCGGAAGAATATGTTCATACATTTTTGTTCAGCTAGTGAAAAATCCTTTATACAATTCCAATAATTCACCTCGCAGTTGAACCAGCTTAACATATATTTTCCTTATCATCTTTAACGCTTACGAGAATTTCTGATTATTACTCACATCTATTCTAATATTTGGATAGGTTTTCCAGCCGAAACCATCTCAACACATGTCTGTATTCTTTTCTGCGATGGCCGATGTAAGACATTCTATAGTGCATTACAAGAATCTCAAATTCACTTTTTTTCCCAAACAACTGCACAACATTACGTTGGTATAGGCTGACAAGTGAAGCAACTTAAACGTTAATTACCTCACCACATAATTTACCTCAGCACATATTCTATTTATTGTATTGGCTGAAGATAAATTTCGTTCAAAAATCAATATTTTCCTTGCTTTGTCCTTATTTTATACATATAGATCTTTCCATATAAGTCCGCCAGTGGGACTTACGACAGGCCAACTGGTTTGGCATGTGTATACACCCGCCTTAAATTTGTCCGCCAACCAATTAAAAGCTTTTTAAAATATCATATTTCTCCAGGGCGTCAGCAATCATGAGTGCCCGTAAATTGATTTTCGTTAGCATTTCTGAATTCCCATTAACTTCACATACACTAGTAGAGGCTCAAATATAAACGTTCAATATTTACCGATCCCAAAATCAATGTAAGTACTTACAGACAATGATAATTAATTCTTTAAATTTATGCCCTGGTGCAAAGCATTAAAAAAGACTATGAATATCAGATATAAAATGCCCTATTAATAGAACAATAAAAAAAATTCAAACACCAGAATCAAACATTGATAATCTTTTTCACGGATGAATATAAAAGATTACAGCACACTATCTGGAACGTAATTGAGCCATGAATGCGATGGGCATTAAACAAACCCACCCAATGACTACTTACTTGTGATGGAGTAAAAACTGGGAGGACAGTCAGATTACGCTTTCAAAAGCAAGGTAACCTCGGATTGGTGGGATCATATCTGCGTCACAGATTCACATGTTATCCAAAATGCCTGTCCAGCCCATTCATATATAAGATGAATGGTGGTCTTTCATATATACGATGCATGCTGAAATTTCCCTTGCTAAACAAATTATGAAGTTTGTCTAATAGCCCAGAGGAATCACTGATTGCAACAGAAATCTGATTGTCTCTGATCGCAATGAGTGCAAGACTGTCCTCAAAGAGGTGAAATTACTGTTTTCTGGTACAATGAATCAACGTATAGCATCTCGCAACTTCGGTTCTAGAGATTATTAGTGACATTTCAAATGTGTGCTGAGCAACAACAAATCTTCAATACCTTTTCTATTCAATGAATTCAAAATCCTGACATCTACAGCAAATAAGGTTGAAT